>CM056059.1:242377582-242757148 GCA_029574335.1 Rana kukunoris
TCCATTGCTACTCAAACTGCTGTCAAATTGTTACTCCGTGTGGAGAGTTCAATACTGGTTCTAATATACAGTACATCTGTGAAGTCCCCTATGTCTTACCCTGTGTTAAACCCTGATGAATGGAGGAGTGGTGTTGCTCCTGAAACATGTTGGCTGGTTTTAATATGACTTTTTTTTACCAACATTCTTGGACTCTCTCTCTCTCTCTCATTTGGTTTGCTTTGGGGCTCCTTTTTGTATTAGGAAGGTGAAAAACTCCACCAAATTTGCTTACAGCAGGGGATAAAAAAATCCATCCTGATGCCAGTGATAAGTCTGTGTATATTCTAAGATGGAACTATTTAGCTACTATCTGAGCAAAGTGATTAAAGTAGTTTTAAACCCAAAGCCAAAAATGTAATCTATTGCAGCTTACCAGTTATTCTATGTGGTGGCTGCATAAGTTTAAGCCCCTTTCCCTCTTTTTTACCCTGGTTGTTTGGCCAGTAACACACATCCTGTAGTGTGTTAGATGTACAGCCCCAGTTTAAAAAAAGTTGGGACACTGTGTAAAATCTAAATTAAAACCGAATGCAATGATTTGCAATTCTCATAAACCATATTTTTTTCACAATAGAAAATGGAAAACATTATTACATATTATTTAAACTGAGAAAATTTACAATTTAAAGTAATTTTGAAATTGTCAGCAACACATCTCAAAAAAGTTGGGACATGGCCATGTTTACCACGGGGTAGCATCCCCTTTTCTTTTAACAGTATTGGGTCTTCTTTGTCATATTTGTAGTTTCAAGATGTTCCAAACATTTTCAATTGGTGAAAGGTCTGGACTGGTTGGCTGAGGGGAGTCTTAGCCCATCCCACTGCTCTCCTTAGATTGGGGAAGGAGAGCGTAGGGGGATCACATGACTGCACAGCTGCATTGTGAGAAAAGCCTTGTCATTTAAAAAAAAAAAAAACACTGTGGTTAATAACTGTGTAAACCAGAGAGGATACCAGCACGATGTGACTTTACAAACACTTTAAGCACCCGGGCTCTTATACTACAAAAGCTATGCTGTTGTTATAGATCCAGTTTGTGGTTCAGCATTGTCCTTTTCAGTGTTGATGAGGAAATCCCTCCTTTTGCACTCTTGTATTCTGACAGTGGGAGGTTGCCTGCTATAGCCGCTGGCAGTGATTGTATGAGAAATTAAAAACCCATTAGGCTGGTTGTACTGAAGTTGATCGACAGATCGACTTCAGTACAACCAGCCTGCCCATAGGTGGATTGAAATTGGGTTGGTTTTTGCTGAATCAGCTGAATATTGATCCATCTATGGCTGTTCTTTAAAGCCAGCAGTGGCTGCATCCACAGTTGCCTGAATACAGTGGCACTGCAGAACAGTGACTGATTTTGATGCACAGTTTTACAACCAGTTTAGTAGAATTCTACACCATCTCTTGTTGAGGCAGGTGATGCTGAGAGAGCCACCCATGGCTTGCATTTTAGCTGATTGGCTAGCTTTTGTTTTTACACTCGGGTTATAACAGGTTTTTAACACAGTCACTGCTGCAAAATCAACTGGCTGATAAAGTGTCAGTAATTTCTTGCACTATTGTGTGTGTATATTAGAAAAACAGAAAATTCACTGACCAGTTGCTTACAGCCTGTTCCGTGCCTAGGGGAATCCAAAGCACACATCCTGCATTTTATTCCTATTTTTTTTTTGCAATTCATATATATGGTTCACTATCTGAGCATAAAACTGTTTTACCAAAGGACAATGTGCAGCAACATATATATTTAGTCTCAAATGTAGAGGGAGAGCACACCTTGCTGATGTATCGTTCCAGCATCTATTGTATTTGTCCTTGAATGGCCATGCATGATTTGTACTGGTGTCGTCCTCATTCTGTGCACCTGGGTCCCTAAGGGAGATGAACGGGTTGCTATTTTTGTGGCTAATGGTGGCTTTAAAAAGGGCATCACTGTCGACTTGCGTAACTGGCACAACAAAACGAGTGCTTGTCACAGAGGATCAGTGAGATCCTGCCACCTACTGTTTCAAAACTCAAAAGGAGGCTCTGATCCTGTCAAATTCAGCCAAACCTCCAGAAAATATCTCCACTAGCAAGTCTCCAGATGCACAGAGCAAGAGATGCTGACAATTATCTGTTGTCAGACCAAACGTAGTGCTGAAAAAAACAGGCAGGGAGGAGGATGTCATTGATAGTGTGCTGAATCACACAAACAAACTCAACAGGATTTCATAAAAATGGCTCAAAGTTTTCAGGCACATTAAATTGAACCATGTACATTTGTCTAGTTCCCTAAATGAAACTAATGACATTTAATGACAAATGTTTATTATATCGAATTCTTCATATTTTTATTTTTTTTAAGATTTTAACAGATTTATTGCACACCTATCAATAAATGCTGAACTATTTGAAGAAGTCTTTTTATCTTGTATCTCAGAGGGCGTGGAATGCAAATTCCCATAACGCATTTGTGTTCCAATTTGATATATGTGCATGCAGAGGGACTGATCATACTCTGAATAATGCTTTCGTTGTATATAACTGGTCTCCAAGTTACAAAACCGCAGGCAGAAACCCATCAGCCACTGTATCAGCAGCTGATGAGATCTTTTTCAAGACAATTTTGTGACACTTGTGTCTTGGATTGTAGAATAAGCCACAGTTTTCTCCAGCACTGCAGGGAAGACTAGTTTTTTTCAAATATTATCGAAGGAGCATTCTGGTACCATAGTCAAACTGAAACACGTTTGAACTTCAGGGCAGTACTGAGATCTAGATACTTTACCCTCTAGTTGTTTGAGTTTTAAGCCTCCTACACACGTTTGGTTTTCTCGGCAAGAACCAGCGAGAAAACTGCTGGCAGAGCTTTCTTGCCGCGTAAACCGAGCATGTGTACGAGGCTTTGAGGTTTCTCGTTAAGAAAACTGCCCAGAATCTAGACAACAAAAATGGAGAACCTGCTCTCTATTTTCTCGTAACGATTCTCGGCATTTTCCTGCCGAGAAACCTGAGCATCTGTATACTTACCTGTCGTGGTGGAAACCCGTGCATGCTCAAAAATGACTTTGACACATGCGCAGTAGCTTCCAAGGCATAGGTAGGGTGTAGAAAGATGGCGGCAATGGCATTGAATGTGACAAGCGAATGCTCGTCGTGGTCGATGACGTCACTGCATTTGTGCCATTTAAAAGAATAGCGTGTGTACACTCGGCCGGCAAGAGAATCTTGCCAAGAATCTCGTCAGGAAAAACATTTTTTTTCCAGACGAGATTCTGGGCAGTGTGTACAGGGCTTAAGTTCATTTTTTTGGTTAGCCATGCACGCTCAGGAAATAGAAGAATGTGATTGAGGGCTTAAAAGAAAACTCAATTTTCATTAAATCATTGTGGCTAAACAATTCATCTTACAGTGTACTATTATTGGATATACTGTAACCCCCCAAAAATATGCAAATTTCCTTTTGACAATGTATTCTTCATTATTTCTTTTACTGTGTTGAACGTCTTTGACTTTAAGGACATGCTGGGTTCCAGGGCTTATTATAACATTGAGACTAAATGTCTGAATATAGTAAAGGCAGAACCTTCAACCTAGCTACCATTTTTAAGTATGTGAACAAAAATGATTTACCTCAATAACCACAGACAGAAGCAGGTGACAGTCTGCCAATTAAGTTTTTATTGCCTTTTTGTTAGCTGTACTAAACATTTATATCTTAAATCAGAGTCTAGAAAGCTGTTAGAGAAAAAAAATTGACAGGTTTGCAGTTTGGTGTGATATAGATATATATTTAGGTAACAAACTAGTAAAGTGTTTCTGAAAATTATTATTACCTAAAGCTCTGTGGTTTGGAGGCAACACAAATTTTGGTAAGATCCTTTCTAAACTGGGATGGTAATCTCTAACTTTTTTCTTGATATTTTTTACCGCACATATTAGATATATTTTCATGGCATGAGCCACAGTTTCTACAGGTTAATTTTCAACAAATTGTCAAGAATGTTCATTTTAACACAAGTTTGAACCTTGTTTTCTTTATTCCCAGAGTGCTAAATTTACTATGACAGATGCCAGTTTTCTCCTGGGATATATAGGTGGTATTAGCCTTTTTCTGTCCCACGCTCACCCTAGAACTCCCTCCTCTTAACTTTAATATGTGACCAGATTATTTTTCTGTGAAAGTATAGCTTTGGCCCCAAGTGGCCCAAGAATAAAAAAAAAAAAAAAAAACGAGAGAAGGGTCAGTTTTGAGGTTGAGTTCTTTCGGTGTTTCCATGGCAACTGACCTAATGCAAACCCTGGAGAGTTTTGGAATGCTCCCTGGGTGATAAACTTGCTGTCCGTACCATCAATCCCAAGCCTTTGAGAACCCCAGTGTGCTTCATTGTCAGAGAGCTGTTTTGATAAGCATCTTTGTCCCCTCTGTGTCAGGGTAGGACTCCGATATCTCATTTGTGCTTTCGGAGCCCCTAGGAGCTGGATGATAGTCCCGTTTTTACCTGACACACATCGGAACACAACCTCCCGGGAAATAAATAAAGGGAGCACAGACTTTCCCTCATGGATTAATTAGAAAGTAGGTAGGAGCAGAAATATAGGGCAGCAAAAGGATTTGACGATACAGAAATAAACAGGGAAAGCAAGGATTTTTCCAAGCACAAATACTGCAAATAGAACAAAAAGAAGAAAATAGATTTTCCGTGCCACGTTGTATTTGCCTGTGTGCTCAGTGGAGATAGACTATCATAATACCAGATACATGATCTGTCAGAAAACTGTTTCATTCAAAAATAATGACTTATCTCATTTCTGATAACAGTGTGCTGTTTGGTTTGATGTAGTTTTGATAGTATGCTGATACTCTGTAGATCTGCAGGGAAAATGTACTCTTAATATGTATAAAGTAGATTAGCTGTACCTGTCCCATGCTTGAAATCAAACATTTTGCTACATAAACTAGTACAATTGCTATAAAAACTATTGTAGAAAGAAAAGTCAGTGCCCATAGTAATTAGATGCTTGCATAGGTTTCACATTTAGTAGCATCTGCTCAGCTGCTGTGGTCTTTAAAAAATATTTTTTTTTCTTTTTCTAGTCCTTACATTGTAATGTAGGACCAATATTGATATGTTTCCAAAATCTGTATTAGTGATTTTACAGAAATATCTTAGTCATTAATGTTTTGTGTTTTACATGCGTTTTAAAAAATAACTGTAGGCAGATATTCATCATAAACCAGCATTTAGTAAACTAATACGTGGATACTCAAATCACCAGGGTGCAGGGACAAACTTTGAAACCCTGCAAGAACTATATCAGAACTACATCCATTTATATAGCAGGACCTCAGAAGGGGCAGGGAGATCCTGTTGCATACTACCTTGTGTGCCGTCTTTCAGTAAATAATAGAATCTTCATTGAGTCTAGACTTTTCCCCTATGCGAGGTCAGCAGTGGTGCCTACACTGAAATACATTTTGGACTTCCCATAAATAGTACCAGGAAATACTTCTAATAAGGTGGCTGGTAAGGGATCACAAGTGATTGCATCAATCCACGAGATGCTAACGTCAGCTTGTACAGATGGTACTGATCCAGTGTGAATATGTTCATCATTAATCCTTGGGTTAAGTTCACTGTCAGAGTTCTACCCACAGGACATCTCACAACACAATGCAGACACCTCAGCAACCAGTAAGGCGGCGTACACACGACAGAGGTTCTCGCTGGAAACCAGCGCGAACCTCGCTGGGAGCTGCATTCCAGCGAGAACCTCGGCCGTGTGTACGCTCCTGGCTCGCCCCGCCTGTCGGGAATCCCGTCGAGCGAATAGAGAGCACGCTCTTTTTGCTCGACGGTCCGCCTGGATGAATGGCTGGTTGCCATTCCCGACGATGTGTTCTGCCCGTCGAGGGTCTCTGCCGTGTGTACCCGGCTTCACAAGGGGACTTTAAGCGAATGCGAGAATGTCTTTGACATGTAGCGTGTGCCCAGGTCAAAATCTCCTTAGGCTCACTGTATTGGTTTTGCAGACAGCAAAAATACTCTACTAGTAAGATTATACATAGCAACACAAGAAACCGCAGAAAATAGGAGTTTCTTACACTCTTGGTAGTCCTAAAACCAATCCCTTGCCTTACTCTCCCAACATGTGATTTTCGGTGCAGAGACCCAGGACGTTTGAACTGTAATGCCGCGTACACACGATCACTTTTCGGCATGGAAAAAAACGTTTTTCCAACTTCATCATTAAAAACGATGTTGCCCACACACCATCGTTTAAAAAAAATGATGAGCAAAGCGCGGTGACGTACAACGCATACGACAGCACTCTAAAGGGGAAGTTCCATTCAAGCTCCCGTCTCATAACTTGCTTCTGAGCATGTGCGGGTTTAAAACGTTGGTTTTAACGTCGTTTTAGCCCACACACGATCATTTTTTACAACCCAAAAAACGTCATTTTTTAAAACGACGTTAAAAAATGCAGCATGCTCAAATTTTTTTTTGTCGTTTTTAAAAACGTAATTTTTTTCATGCCGAAAAATGATCGTGTGTACGCGGCATAACACCGTTGACCTGTCACAACATTGAGGTCCAGGCTGGAAGGCATAATGGCAGCCTATATCCTTTTTTTTTTTTTATACAGTATATATATATATATATATATATATATATATATATATATATATATATATATACTGTACTGTGTGTGTATATATATATATACATCATGGTTGGCTGTACGAAAGAGATTCTTTGGGCACACCTTGAGGAAGGACGTCCAATAGTTGCTTCTTTAGGGTAGACAGATGTCTCCAGCACCTGACCACATTAAAATACCTAAACTTAGGCTTGAGTCCACTTTAAATGAATGATACCAACTTTACGAAATATTATTTGGACTGCAGCTTGGGTTACTGGACAACACTGGAGTGGGTTGGTTTAGGTCTTTTGAGATAACAGGTTATCACAGATCTATGCTGGGAATCATGTATGTATGCTAGAGTAGATAGTGAAAGATTACTTGCATGTAATGCACAGCAGCACAGTTAGGGAAGAATGCTGCATGTGCAGTGAGTGGCACTGGGAAAGATACTTTCATACTCTCCTCGACATTTAGCCAACACGAATGTAAGTAATCTGACACTAGGGGATAATTTACTAAAGCAAATGGGCTAATCACTTTGCAAGGGAAGTTACACTTTTCTAAGGGATATACCCCAGATAGTTATGAATGTGGTGAAATTTAACTTTGCCGTGCATGCCCATTCATGGTCAAGGAAATAAAAAATAAAATAAAAAATGCAGATGTGCTTACACATGATTAGATGATGGGTGTCAGCAGGACTTTACCCTTATTCAAGCTCTGAAGCTCTGGGGAAAACTCCCTTGCAAGTATTTTTTGGCTTTAGTTAATCAATTCTTGGATCTCCAATTTTACACACACAACTGTAAACCTCAAATCATTCTATATGGCAAAATCACCGAGCATATTATTTTTTTACAATAATGATAATATATGATGATAATATACATTTTTTTTTCTATTTTTTTTTTTTTTTTTTTTTTGCATAACCGTGCTAAATTGGGTTTTGAATTGGGTTATAGGATAACTTGCAGGCTAAGGAAATGTCAAGAATATTGTGGAAATAAATAGACCAGATTTGTACAATCTGACTCACAAAAGGTGTCCATATGTTTCAACACAGTTTTGCTTTAATATAATGATCCAAAATATTCCGATGTGATATGAATACATAGGAGTCATGTCACAAATGAGGGATGTGATGTATTTCCCTTGAAGTACTGCAGACTGTGAAATTGAATAACTAGAATAGGGACAAAATTGTGGTAAGGTGTGACACTTGTGTACTGGCCTGATAATTTGATCAGTGTTAGTGCAGTGTTATATTATTCTACTGCTTACTTTAAAATACAACAAATTGGCAATATGCGTTGGCTTATTTAATAACGGATTAGAGCATGATCGCTTTGCAAAGTGAATTTTCACTTTACAAGATAACTCTCACGTTGCTTAGCGAATGAGGTGAAATCCAATAATGTTCAAGCTAAAATCCTGTTTTTTTTTTGTTTGTTTTTTTATATTCCATACACGTGACTGGTATTTTTAGCAAAGTAATTTTGTATCACGTTCACTAAACTAATTGCAATGTGAGTATGCTCTAGCTACTCCTTTAGTAAACTGGCCACATTGTGTCATCGCATCAAAGAATTGCCACTTTGCACTGTGGCATTATGCTGCAGGGATATTTGGATAAAAAAAAAAAAGATGCAATTGGGCTTTGTGTCGTGCAAGTCTAATATCAGAAGCTTACTAGTGACAATCCTGAGCATGCTTGCTTTCAACATTCCCAGTCATTAGTGGGCTGTACACTGGCACAATTAGAAAAGCAATTGATGCATCAGCTAAATACTTATTATTAATTACACTGCATGCCCATCAGGAGGTTGCTGTAATTGACACAGCCCGTAAAATTGTAAGAAATGCTGAATGCATCTGTGTTTTGTGACAGATTTCCATGGATCAACAAATACAAAGAAAGCATGTTTATTAGTTTTTACTTCTAGTCTTTGTTTTCAGCTTGACATGTTCAGACAGAGGTCTATTTTATAGTATTCTGTTTGCCACTTGGTATGCAGTATATTACCATTGTGGACAATATATTTTATTGAGCTATAGAACAGACCGTATGTAAATGTATTCAATGCAGTAGCACATGCCAGCAGAATGATTTTGAAAAATGAGTATTGTGTAGACAGTGCAGCAAGGTCAATGCTTCACTAACAGGCACTAAATTATGTGACTCAAAAAAATTATACAAATTCCTGCCTTTGACATCTCAAGACACCGCCCAGGTTTCACCTTCAGAATTCACATAATTGGCTCTGATTCGTATCTCTGCCCCCTCCCTTCTAGACCTTTATGGAAATAAGTAGTTGTCTGTCAAGGATCAAATGCTTTTGCAGACAAAAGTAGGTAGTGAGAACATTACAGGATACTATCATCTCCCCATGATACTTGTGCACAAAGCTCTCTCTGTGCCTCTTTTGGCCTGACATAGTTTCAGCCTGACAGAATCCAGCAGGCCTGCTTGTTTTAAACAAGAGCACATCCTATTATTTTTTTGCGTAGTGAAGTGGAAAATGAATGCGTATTACTCTGGTATCCATTTTTTTCTTCTTCTTTTAAACATAATCGTTTCTTCATCAGTCAGTGCTAATGGATGGCGTTTAATTTTCTTAGCTTTACAATGAAGGGTTAACTGTCAGGGGAATAAATTATTTAGTATTGAATTTGCAGAAATAAACACAATTGTGTGATGTCTGTGTCCAAATCAGGTTTTCTGATCATGAAGAAAAATGAAAAAATAAAAATTTCATTTTTTATTAAAACGGCACGTGACATCTAGAACATATCTGACAAAAAAAAAAAATGCTTTTATTCCCTTCCCTTATGTCAATTTAGTAAAATTCATAGATGTCAGTTATATACTGTAAATATATATACACGTGTACTGTAAATTGTGAATTCACATGGGCAGAGTTTTGCCACCTTTTATAACTTCTTATACTGTTCTGTCCCTTCCTGTGCAGCTTTATACACACATCATTTGAAAAAATTGTATGTAGTAGTATGTTCAATGTTGCAACCTTGCCAGTATCTCTTACTTTGTACAATGGCACAGAAAATGATGGCGCTTTAACAATCTGTAGCCAATGAAAAAGGTTGTAGTTACATTTGCCCAATGTAAGACATTTAAGGCTGGTTTGTACTTTTTTCCCATAGCAACCATGATAAACATATAAAGTAAAAGCTCAGAGGTTTCTAAAAAAAAGAAAAAAAGATTGAAGCTATGAAGTATTTAATAATCTGCGTATAAATATAACTTTTCTGTTGTGTTAAAAATAATAATATAAATAAATATGCATTTGTGTTTCTGTATCTAAATATAGTTATAAGCAAGTGCGTTTGGCAACCAGTGATCAGCACTGAAAGTTTGTTTTAAATATGAATCTCATTCATTTTCATCATAAAGCAAATATGTAGACACCCATAATAAACTCTTGTGCCTTGCTCGTTCTTAGAAGCAGTCATCACATTATCTCTGACACTGCCTTGTCAGTGAAATAAAATAAGGGATGTGTTAGGATGTCATAGGCACCTATGTGTTCATAAATAATTCAGTAGACCTCCTTTGTGAAACGTGTGTCCAATGTGTGTCCACTCTCTATTCTATTCTACACAAAGAGATGGCTCTTATTTTAGAATTATGTTTTCCAAAATATGGCAACTCTGTTTTTGAAAAAAAGGTTATATATTCATTGGGGATAATATTCGGAATTCCGCAAATCGTCTGAAAGTCAAATGTTTTATTTACACACACACATTATATATATAGTATAGTGTGTGTGTGTATATATATATATATATATATAAGTGTGTGTGTGTGTGTATGTATATATATATATATATATATATATATAAGAGAGAGAGAATAATTTTTGTTTTATCAGAGGTTAAAGGACAAGTCCAGCCTGAGCTCGTTTGGCTGGGCTTCTCCTGTGGGTCACAGGAGTGCAGCAGAGAGTGGGCTGAAGTCACAGGAATCAGTCTTGGTATCACGTCATCACGACAAAGTCTGGATCTGCCAGGTGCCTGAACTGATACCCATCGCAGCCTCTCAGCGAGCCCCTGAGAGCCTGAGACAGCCGCTCCCCGCCCCTCCACAGCTTAGAGCTCCAGTGAGCACAGGCGGGGCAGAGCTGAGGGCTGTTGATTGACCGTCTCTCTGCTCATGGAGCTGTGAGAACCGAGCCATTGGCAGTGTTCGATCGATCGGTTCTCAGTGCAGAGACGGCGGGGGGCGGATGCAACATACTTGTCTTTTAAAGCCACAATAAAATAAAAAAAGCTAAATCCGTCAACTTCATACAAATTGGCCAGTGGCACAACTGTTTCATAGTATAGTTTGTGATCTGCTTTTTGCAGTACCATGTTATATTGTACATTCTGTTTTGACATTTTATTAAATGTCTAACACACTTCAAAATGACAATAAGACATTCCCTGATCCTCCCAACCCCACATCACTAAGTATTTCCAAAATATTCAAAATATAATCTTTAGGTATTTGTTTATTAGAAATTGGTTAGCCTCAGACTGTATGCGAGTACCTACAGTAAATTGGAGGCAAATTGAACAAACTCTGCACCTCTGTACCCCTTTTCCTCAAGGGTGCACAGCAGTAATTTTTGTTGGCTCTTTTCCCCTCTTGTTTCCCTTTTTCCTCCTGCTACCCAAGGATGCATTACAGCCATTTTTTAAAATAGCCAGGTAGTTTGTCCTACAAACCTTTCCTCATAATCTATCAGAATGTTGATGGCTTTTTTACCCTCCTCCTCAAGTGTGTAGAACACAAGAATTTATTTTGGGCTTGCTAATGGGTCCTATACTTCCTCCTCAAGGGTGTAGAACAACCAATTTTTCAGTATTGCTCCTGTGTCCTTTTCCTCATCCTCCTCCACTAATCTTGCAAAATCTCCACTAACTGGCTGTGAAGAGTTGGTGAAATTTTGCTGCTATCCACAGGGCTGGTCCACATACCTCAACAACACTGTTGTGGGTTTAAAAGTCCAGAAAGTGCTCCTGAGCCCAGCATCTTCATGTCGGCCTTCCCAAACACCTTGTTTATCCCTTTTTGGGGTATTTACTATACCACAGCGTCGGGTAGCTGGCCCCTTTATTTTTGTCAAAATGACAAAATATTTTGAACAGAAATCCATCCCTGCCCTCTAACAGCATGTGGAATGCCAGTTGATAGAGGAGGAATACATAGAGGAGGGTTGGTGTGCGGCAGTCAAGATAAGGTTGGAAGGTAGGGGGTGATAGTGATGAGGAAGAGAATGGTCGGGGTGCTAGAAATGCGGGGGGGGGGGAATTTGGGCTGACTTCAGGGGAACATTTTAACTGCTTCCGATCCAGAGGTAAAATCCAAGAATCTACTGCTATTATCCAAGAGGGAGCACAAAGTGCCTCACTGAAAGTGCATGGCAAGAAAGCACTTTGACGCATTTCCTGATGGTGGTTGGATCCTCCGCACTGGAGGCAAAGCTGCAGGGTGAATTCAAACGATATAGGCTTGCCAGCCTCCAAAAAAGGTGTATGGTTTCACACTTACTAAAATATTCAAAGCTGCTATTAGAATTTAACATGTTACCGAATACTTGTGTGCAACCGTGGTATGCTCTAATGTACAACTTTTATATTTGCACTACAATTTACTGTAATATAGCATATAGAATTGGGTATAGCATGTTTTTGGTAAAACTGGATAATATAGCAGCAACTATCTCTCCCTGCAAAGATGATATTTTCCTGCCCACGCCAAGCTTCCAACACGCACTGACTGTGTGTATGACTGACTATAAATACATAGCACTGTTTAGTAGTATAGCAGTAACTATGTAGCACAGTAAACCTTCTGTGATCTCTCGCTATCTACTGTCTCCTCCAACACACATTCACAAAAGGCTCCTGGGAACCCTGATTTTTTTTTTTTTTTAAAGGGGCTAGAAACTTATCCCTTTAACTACCACAATTTTTTACTTGCAATTCACACATTTCAACAAGGAATATAATATATTGTGTAACCTACAATTAAAATTGCCTATGTGCTATCTGTTGGATAATGGCAAAGCCAAATCTGATGCTTGATAAAGTTTATGTATATTGATATACTGTGCTTGGTACAGAATAGTGTTGAATTTTGTGCTTTGGAGCAGAATGCTGCATTTCAGATACTAATCTACTGTGTCGCTAACAAGTGTGTATCATTTGAACCTTGCAGAGGAAGGAATCAATCACGAGTGCAAGCTGTGCAACCAGATGTTTGACTCTCCGGCAAAGCTTCTGTGTCACCTGATTGAACACAGCTTTGAAGGAATGGGAGGAACATTCAAATGCCCTGTTTGTTTTACAGGTAAGTCCACATTTTTATTGTGCTGTGCTTGATTCATAAATAATAAAATGGTTGGTGACCTGACTTTATTGGTAATTGGAACTGTATTCAGAATCATTTAATTAGATACAGTACATGAATTGCTAACAAATTAACTTTTAATGAGCAGGCAAGTGCATCAGTTTCTTTTCCAAGTGTTAAACTTGCAAGCCTATTATTACCAGTACCTAGGGCCATGTAGTGTTACTGCATCATACTTTATCCCTGTTAACACTTTAAAGCCTAAATTTGGCTACACATTTGATGAGACACACTTTCACACTGTCCTGTTCTATAATTGGTAATAATGCACATTTCTATCATTCTTTTATGGTATGTTTGGAACATTTCCACTGCGGCATGTGTATTGGTAGGTGTTGGAAATTAGAAACAAACTAAATAAGAGTTGTATCTAAAATGTTGCCACATAAGAAGCTATAATCCATTTTCAGAAAAATACCAGGATGTAGAGCTCAACTGTTCTTACAGTGTTTAGTGTTTTAAATAACCCCTACTTTTCGAATAGAAAGTTGCTTTATTCAGCTGGACTCTTTATTTTAAACATTTTTAAATGCCACAATTTTTACATTTCTGCTATGGGCTATTCATTTGAAAATAGATTTACCATTACTTAAAGGATGAGTTGACCATCATGAACATGTTACATGTTCCGCCTGTTTTCAGGAGGTCACTTTTGACACATCCATGTTTGCTCAGATTTTTCCTCCCATGTAAAAAACAAATTCATGTAATACCTAGGAGTGGAATTATGTAAGCAGACTTGCATTCGGCTGTTTGTCCTCTTCTGGTCCACTTGGTAAAAGTTGACTTGAACAAAAACTTTTGTGTTCAGTCTAACAGACCAGAAAGGACCCAAAGTTAGGTGTATATAGGTGAATGCAAATCCGATTACTGTACATCTGCCCACCCATAAAGATGTGTTGCTATCCCTGGAATCGCAGATAAAACAATTAGCCGGCAGGCCATCCAACAGGGGCACTGTATGGAACATGTCTTCAATATCGTTACAAATATTACTCCCAGTCTTAATGCAGATTCTTCTGCTTATGTTTCTGCAACATGCCGTACAAAAAAATGATCCACTGTCCAGCTCAATATGTTTAAAGTTTAGGGAATATGCTAAATGCCTGCGTATCATGTGTGGGAGTTTTCCTCTAGATAATGACACCAGAACTTTAAAAGCATGGTTGACCGCAGTCACCTCTTGTTAAATTAAAACAAAAGGATGCAGTGGATAAAGCCATCTGTGGTCATTTTATCCTTTTTTTTTTCTTGTATTAACTGCTTTAGTACAAGTGCAAGTGCATAACCTTATTTTTGCATTAATATGGTCTAACATATGTAAGGATAGTAAACCTTTTGAATAAGTTCTCCATTTAGCCCTGGTTCACTTTCGATTTCGAACACACGGAATTGCATGACAAGTAAAATAACATTACTTTTTATGGTGGCTGTTCACCCATATGCAGTCCAAATGCAGTGCATTTTTAAAAAGCATCCTGTGCATGTTTGGTGCGGTGCGACTTTCATCTCCTTAGAGTTTAATGGATGCAAAGAAAACGCATATGTGTTCAAAGACTAAGCCATTCCAATGCAATTTCTAGCAGCCTATAGCGTCATGGCAGATAGAGAATCGCAGCTGTATCCAAATTGCATTGGAATCGCATCTGAACTTACATTAAGTCATACTGGACATTATTCTTAAAAATGGCACTAAAAACCACGGGCTGAATGACAAAAAACTGGCAGCTCAGCTCAGAGCCACTGTACTAACAATCTGTTGTACATCCCCTCCCCCTGCCAGAACACTCCAGTCAGCCATTGGCTGAGAGCTGATCGGGAGCCGGTCCGCTTCTGTCAGACTGGCTGCAGTACACATGGGCTGAATGTCGGCTGGTTTCTATTGAACCGGCCAATGCGCCCAATGTTCAGCCCATGTGTACAGAGCTTAAAGGATCACTAAAGGAAAACATTTTTGTTAGCTAAATAGCTTCCTTTACCTTAATGCAGTGCTGTTTTTATGTTCTCATTGTTCGTTTTTGCTTTGAAGTAGCTGTAATACTTCTCTGATCTCCACACTTCCTGCTTGTCTGGCTCCTTATGAAAAATCTCATGGCAGCTTTTCACTGTGGTCCAAGCTGTGTCTCTAAAACTCCTCAGACCCAATCAGATTCATTTTAAAAACAAAACACTGCCCTGGGATTCAATTTAAAAACAAAACACTGCCCTGGATTTGTTTGTTTTTGTTCTGTCTCTCTCTCTACCTTACATAAACACAAAACCTTTTTAAAAACAAAAGTGAAGGCATATTATATGATTGATTTTTATCTATTCATTTTTAAAAGGAATCTGTTAACTTTTATGTCTCTATACCCTGTAAACAGTCATTTCAGCAAAAAAATTTTTTTCCTTTAGTGATCCTTTAAGTCATTACATACTATAATACATGTTAGATGCGTCCAGCATTCTTTAAATGTCTATGGTTGCCAACACCTGTATTGACAAAGAAATTAATGGCTTATGAATCACAGAGGATGTAATGATTCTAGCCCTATAGACTTAGAATGCCCTGACACGATACCAGTGTTTTTTAGTACATTATTTCTTAGCTCAGGAAGGCCTCCAATGAATCCCATCTGTGGGTTTCTTTTTTTTTTTTTTTTTTTTTTTAGATGAACTCATTACACCCCAACTGAAGATATCTTGTGTGTCAACTAGAGTAAGGTTGACTTAGATCAGTGGTTCTCAACTCCTGTGCTCAGGACCCACTAACAGGCCAAGTTTGCAAGATAACTAAAACACATCACAGGTGATATCAGTTGATGCTCAGTGATTGCAGTATTCTAGTTTGCATCTCCCAAAGATAATACTTAAAATCTGGCCTGTTAGTTGGGTCCAGAGGACAGGAGTTGAGAACCACTGGCTTAGCTTAACTGAGGTCTCCCTGATAATGCGGGTTGGGGATACATATTTGTCCTTTTGCAGCTTCAGGAACCATTGGCCATAATCATGTCACAGCACATACATGGATAATGCCTTTTTTCCCCCTTCGCTGAGGGAGTCATAACAAACACATCCAATATCAGAAGTGTACCTCTCCTGTCACATGAGGTCTTCACAGCAATTTGGGTTTGGACATTCCTTCGAAAACTTCACTTTGATTCCCCCTTGTGAAATGTGTGCAGGCATATTCAAAGAGTATCTCCACTCAGTCTATACTGACTTAAAGGAGAAGTCTAGCCAAAGCTCATTTGGCTGTACTTCTCCTATGGATCAAAGGAGTGCAATTCGTTTTGCACTCCTGTTACCCCTGAAGTCTGCTCTCTGCAGGAGTTTGGATCTGCCAGGTGCCTGGACTGACACCCGGCTCAGCCTCTTAGCGATCCACTGAGAGCATGTGATGTCCACTCTCCGCCCCTCCACAGACCAGCACTCCAGTGAGCGAGGGGGAGCAGAGCGGAGAGCTGCTGCTTGACCGTGAGAACCAAGCCACCAGCGGTGTTCGATTGCAGAGGCATCGGGGGACAGATGCAGCACTGGACTGTGCTGCATCCTTCTAGGTAAGTATGATACTGAAAAAAAAAATCCCTTACTTCTCTTTTAAGAAAACAAATCAAGTAATGGTAGCTACATAAAACTGCCCTGCAAAGTGGTATTGAATTTATTATGAAAGGGAAGTTGCACTCTAACTTGACGTGTACAAAACCAATTTAGTGTCAGTTTTGCAATGCCCAAATTTCTTGATAAGGCTGATTTGCTAAAGAATGAAAGAATGTTCACACAATAAATTGTATGACGATTCACTTTATCCAATCATAAAAAAAAGAAAATCCTTGTTTACTTGCCGTATTTCTTCTACACCTGAAGTGGACTATCACGCAATTAATTTTCCAAACCTTTAGTAGATCAATCTCAATGCAATTAACTTTCCTTTATGGAATACAGAAAATGTGGATTATCATGGAAAAGCCAATGCTTTGAGCATCGATTTGGATATTTTCTTTGTAATGGGACTTTATTTTTTATAATTGTGACTAAGTGTTACTTGTTTATACTGTTGACCTAGATTTGTTTCTAATCCTCACTCTGTTTTAGTTTTTGTACAGGCAAATAAGCTACAGCAGCATATATTTGCAGTTCATGGGCAAGAGGATAAAATCTACGATTGTTCCCAATGCCCGCAGAAGTTCTTCTTTCAGACAGAGCTTCAGGTAAACCTTTTTGAATATTTATATTGTAAACTTTTCTGAGACTTTTTTATTTTGTGCCTATCCATACCTAGTAATTAATTTAATACATATGCTGGAAATGAATGGCTTATGTAAAGGAAATCAATCAAAACACAAAGCATGTGTAAATCCTGACAATGAAGTTCCTGTTTGCTCTCTTTTTGGTCTTTTGAATATATATTTTTTACATGTTGTGTTATATCTGTTTGATAAGTTCAGTACCTGGTAATCCTGCCAGAAATCCTCTGTGCCGGTAACTTCTTTTGCTGACTTTCATGGGTTCACTTTATTCTCAGTTATCTCTGTGGACTTTAAAATATTGCATACTGTATGTTATAGGGAAGAGGAAAAGGTGCTTTTTGTAATTCTAAAACCATTCCTGCCCCAGTGTGACAATGCTGCTCTTTTGTATACAGTATTATGAATAAGTGTCATCCTAGGAAAAACAAACTGTTACTGGCTGGATCGCCAGGTTGGAGGAAAGAAAAAAAAACACCACACCTAGTGATTGGGAAGCTGAGATATACATTTTTAATCTTGGGTTTATGGTTCAATGTTTTTATTTAGTTTTATAAAAAAAAAAAAAGAATAAAAAGAGTGGAAAACCAATACCTGTCATATATCAATACATAGTAAAGGTACATAGTAATTTGATTACAGAAGACAGAGTAACAAATAACAAGCATATTTGAACATCAGAAGTACTTCTAATAGCTAAACGGGAGGTGAAGGGCATTATCATCCCCCAGACACCCCATCTGGAAACACACAGTGGCTTGAGGGGGAGACAACACAGCCAACCCTTATGTTACATCGTTCTTCACTGAAGCTTTACATATATAAGGAGGTAATGGGGTAAGAGAAGGGAAAGCATGGGCCTAAGCGGCCCAGTAGGAAGAAGTGGAAAAGTGAAAAATAGTATAGCACTAGCTAAAAAAAACAACACATGCATTGAATTGACTGAAACCTTATATTATTTGGAAGAGTCTATCATGGTTAATGAACTGTATAAGTGTTCTATCTTTGGTAATGAGGATACACAAATATTGGGGAAATTCGTTTTCATGCCATAGAAGTGTGGCTGTGCTAGCCAGGAGTCCCACATTGCGTTAAACTTTGTCAAAGAATAATTTTTTATAGCAAACATTTGTTCTAGAGAACTTAATCTTGGGTTTACATTTACTTTTAAGTATTAATATTATTCAGGATTTAAATAGCGCCAACAGTTTTGAGTACTGTAGCGATGACAATAGAAAAAACAAAATCTATATTTTAAATCAATGTACATCACAAACTGTAGGTTAAAAATGCTATATTGTGTACAAATTTCTACATGCATAGTTTAATGACTGAGAAATTATTAGACTAGTTCTATAAGAAACAATTTTTCTAGCACGTTAATTTAATGATTAACATAGAAATGCAATACTGCTCAATACCAAAAAAAGTACACCTACCGTATTAATAAACCATTGTTCACATTTATTATGCTGTTGTTGTGCATGAAAATGAAAAATAAATTGTTCTCTATTGTGGCGGTTCACACCCATGCAACATGATGCAGTGCATTATTTGAAAAGGTGCAGGTGCTACGTTTGGTGCAACACTGTTTTTGTCCCCATAGACCCCATGGCCCCCAATAGAAATGCATTGAAAATTAGTGGGTTATTTATCAAATTTTGGGCACATTTTATATGCATAACAATTATTCTTCATCCCCTAGCAACATCTACTATCAGCAGGCTACAGTCAAACTGGAGCGAGCATACTAGATCATGCTGATACAGCTGGTGTGCGAAAAGGACATTGCTTTGCGATCCTAAGGACAAGAATCACTGCATGCCGGAGAGGGCATGGAATGACATTGTCCATGCAGTATGTCGATTGGGTTGGTTACCCAGTCTCACTTTAACTGTGGCTGCTGCCAAAAAAATAGAGACAGAGAGAAAATAAACGGAAGAAAATGCTTGATGTTGCAGAAGATCTTGCTTGTCGTTGGCCAAAAGAGAAGCAGTATAGCAAGGCCCAGTCTAACATAATGTTTCCGAAACCAAATATGTTCTAGTCAACCAACAAGATATTTTATTTTACCAATACTCAATGGAAGAACACTT
The DNA here is from genome assembly GCA_029574335.1 of Rana kukunoris. Taxonomy (NCBI): domain Eukaryota; kingdom Metazoa; phylum Chordata; class Amphibia; order Anura; family Ranidae; genus Rana; species Rana kukunoris. The sequence goes on from CM056059.1 coordinate 242,396,989, forward strand.
TTTAGCCTCTCTCTCTCCCTCACCTTATGTACCTCCCTTTTGTCTCTGGCTTTGGGTACCAGTTACTCCCATTCACTATCAGGCCGGGTTCACACCTATTCGAATTGAGTGCGGCTTAAACCGCATCCAATACGCAGAACATTTCTATGTTTTCAATGAGGCTGGCTCACATATGTGCGAGGCATTCGCACTGCGCATTGCAGAAAAAACGTGTGCGTATTTTATGCCTTGCGGTGCGGCTCAGGTGCGAATTCACTCCCATTATCTTCTATGGGCACGCAGCTGATTCGCAGATGTGTTCAGTTCTCTTCAGGAATTTCTGTCATTCAGCTCAATACACTTCTCCCCCACTCTCCTCTCACCCGTAACTGCTCCCAGGTTTCCAAATTCGCAGCTAAAACGGAGCTAATCTGCTGAACACTTCCCTTATCTATCTGCCAAAATTACAGAGCTGAAATTCGCACCGCACAAGTGTGAATCTAGCCTCAGAGTTTTCGATTGGTCTGAAGTGTTCAATCATATCTTTCTCCTGAAAGTGATTTGATGGTAATTAAAGCTTCTTTAACCACTTCAGCCCCGGACCATTTGGCTGCCAAATGAACGGGCCACTTTTTGCGATTCGGCACTGCGTTGATTTTACTGAAATTGCACGGCCGTGCGATGCGGCTCCTAATCAATACTGATGTCCTTTTTTTTTCCCACAAATAGAGATTTATTTTGGTGGTATTTGTTCACCTCCTGCGGTTTTTATTTTTTACGCTATAAACAAAAATAGAGCGTCAATTTTTGAAAAAAATTCAATATTTTTTACTTTTTGCTATAATAAATAGACCCCCAAAAATATATAAAAACACACCTTTTTTCCTCAGTTTAGGCCGATATTTATTCTTCTACATATTTTTGGTAAAAAAATCACAATAAGCGTTTGGTTTGCGCAAAAGTTATAGCATCTACAAAATAGGGGATGGTTTTATGTCCTCTTTATTGATATTTATTTTTTTACTAGTAATGGTGGCGATCAGCAATTTTTACCGTAACTGCGACATGGCGGACATATCTGACACTTTTGACGCTATTTTGGGACCATTCACATACAGCGATCAGTGCTATAAAGATGCACTGATTACTGTATAGATGTGACTGGCAGTGAAGGGGTGATTCTAACTGTTAGGGGGGCATCGCTACGAGTGACATGTCACTAATCGCTTCTGAGGGAGCAGATGATCAGTGTCAGTGTCACTAGGCAGAAAGGGGAGATGCTTGTTTACACTTGCCTCTCCCCGTTCTGCAGCTCTGTGACCTAATTGCGGGACACCGGTGAACATCGGTCACGGAGCTTGCGGAATTTCAAAGTGATGTAAATATTCGTCATTTTGCCCAGCAGTGCCATTCTGCCGACGTATACGTTTGTGAGCCGGTCGTTAACCGGTTAAAACCTACCTAGTATCATCCAAAGCTCTTGAAGTGTTCTCTCCCGAGATGCTGGTCAAAGATGGGTAGAATTTTGAACAAAAATTCTTAGAAAAAGAATGTGCTAAGAAAGTTTGTACAATTTTCTATTCATTAGTAGGTCAAATTGATGTTCATTTTCAACCACAGTGATGAGAAAATTTGAAAGAGCAGGATGGATTTTTTTTTTCAAGTAAACAAACAGTGAATGAGGTTTTCGTTCAGGAAAGTGAGAATTTTTTATGAATTTTCCTAATGCCGCGTACACACGATCATTTTTCGGGTTGTAAAAAATGTAATGTAAACAGATCGTGTGTGGGCTTCAGAGCATTTTTCGGGTTCTGAAAAACTGGATTATTTTTTTTTAGTTTTTCGGGTTGTAAAAAATGGTCATGTGTGGGCTTTAACTACGCGAAAAACCCGCGCATGCTCAGAAGCAAGTTATGAGACGGGAGCTACCCGTTCGTAATGGAGTAAGCACATTAATCACGCTGTAATAGACAGAAAAGCGCAAATCATCTTTTACTAACACAAAATCAGCTAAAGCAGTCCCAAGGGTGGCGTCATCCGCATGGAACTTCCCCTTTATAGTGCTGTTGTACGTGTTTGTACGTCACTGCGCTTTGCTAGAGCATTTTTTGTTTACGATCGTGTGTAGGCAACGCCGTTTTAATGATGAAGTTGAAAAAAAAGTTTTTTACAACCCGAAAAATTATTGTGTGTACGCGGCATAAGACTTTTAATAATAATTTTTATTTAAAATTCTTTCTATTGCCAGCTTTACACTTTCAAATTTCAGATTTCAAATTGCCACCTGTGTTAACATCATACATGAAAAGCCACACCGGGATCTTTCCAGCTGCCTCAATGTGTGACAGAAAGGGATTGGCCTTAAAGCGGAGGTTCACCCTGAAAATTAACTGTTTACCATTAGATCCAGCATACTGCTGACATCTGCAGTATGCTGTTTTCTTTTTGCTGTACCGTTTTATCGTCGTTCTCATTCGGTTCCGAGCTGATTCCCCGCGGGGAGTAGGCATTCCTAAGACGAGGCATAGATGATTGATGTGCGGGTACAGCGTGTCACGCCTTCCGAAAATAGCCGACGTGAGACTCGGCTGTTTACGGCGCTATACGGCGCCTGCACCTGACGTGTGGAGCTGACTGCGCAGGCGCCGTAAAAAGCCGAATCCCACTTCGGGTATTTTCGGAAGGCGTGACGCGCTTTACCAGCACGTCAATCATCTACGCCTGGTCTTAGGAACGCCTATTCCCCGGGGCAGAGAGAACCCGGAAGCCGGGTGAAATCTACAATAAGACGGTAAGTACAGCGGGGGGAAAAAACAAACAGCATACGGCAGATGTCAGCAGTATGCTGGATCTAATGGTATATAGTTTTTTTAGGGTGAACCCCCTCTTTAAGAGGAAGAGTGGAGTAGGCAGGAGAAAGGATGTTATTTAACTGGATGAAGGTCTGCTTTATCCACTTGCCGACCAGTGACGTATCTGTACGTTGCTGGACTCCAAGTGGTTTCTGTGGCTTGCTTGGGCTCTCCTGTTCCACCAGGAGACCTGGGTGACCAGCTGGTGCATCAAGCAGCTGGTCAGACAGCTGAACAAAGCTGGGATTGGCTCTTCGCTATGTTAACCTGGAAGTGATGACCTGACTTCCTTCTGGTGTACACAGATGTCAACAACTAAATTTAAAAAAAAATCAAAAGCATTCAAAAACACCAATCTTGATGTGATCAAATGCTTTTAAGGGCAGAGGAGGTATTTGGGGTCTTATAGACCCCACATCTCTCCTTAACCACTTAAGACCCGGACCTTTAGGCAGCTAAAGGACCCAGCCAGTTTTTGCGACTTGGCACTGTCGCTTTAACTGACAATTGCACAGTCGTGCGATGTGGCTCCCAAACAAAATTGGCGTTTTCTTCCCCCCACAAATAGCTTTCTTTTGGTGGTATTTGATCACCTTTGCGGTTTTAATTTTTTGCGCTATAAACAAAAGTAGAGCGACAATTTTGAAAAAAAATCTATATTTTTTACTTTTTGCTATAGTAAATATCCCCCAAAAATATATAAAAATATATTTTTCTTCCATAGTTTAGGCCGATACGTATTGTTCTACCTATTTTTGGTAAAAAAAATCGCAATAAGCGTTTATCGGTTGGTTTGCGCAAAATGTATAGCGTTTACAAAATAGGGGATAGATTTATTGCATTTTCATAAAAAAATAAAAATAAAATATTCCTACTAATAGCAGCGATCAGCGTTTTTTTTCATGACTGCGACGTTATGGCGGACACTTCGGAAAATTTTGACACATTTTTGGGACCATTGTCATTTTCACAGCAAAAAATGCATTGTTTACTGTGAAAATGACAATTGCAGTTTGGGAGTTAACCACGAGTGGGCGCTGAAGGGGTTATATGTGACCTCATGTCTGTTTCTAACTGTAGGGGGGTGTGGCTTTAGGTGTGACGTCATCAATTGTATATCCCTATAAAAAGGATTACACGATCGATGACGCCGCCACAGTGAAGAACGGGGAAGCTGTGTTTACACACAGCTCTCCCCGTTCTTCAGCTTCGGGGACCGATCGCGGGACTCCAGCGGCGATCAGGTCCACGGGTCGCGCGGTCACAGAGCTTCGGACCGGGTCGCGTGCATGCGCGCGACCCCACGGCTGAGCTTAAAGACCCAGCTGTACCATTCTGCCGACGTATATCGACGTGAATGGGTCCTTAAGCGGTTAAAGATTACCTGTCACATGCCTATTGCTATCACAAGGATGTTTACATTCCTTGTGACAGCAATAACAATTATGAAATGTATGATAAAAAGTAATGCAACAGCGTAAAAAAAATTAAAAACTTTAAAGCGCCCCTATCCTGTTGCTCGTGCACAAAGGTGAATGCACACATCAGTTCTTCATGCACACAAACAGCGATCGTCCCACACATGTGAGGTATCGCCACGAACCTCAGATCATGAGTTGTAATTCTAGCACTAGACCTCCTCTACAAGTCTAAAGTGGTAACCTGTAAAAGCTTTTAAAGCATCGCCTATGAATAGAAAAATGTACTTTGTCGCTGTTGCACAGGCGTGTGCAGTTTTAAAGCATGACGTGTTTCAGAATCTATTAACTAGGTGTAACTTCATCTTTTATATTTTGCATTCAATTTTTTTTTTTTTAAGTGTGTTTTTTCCCCCAAAAATTGTCTTTGAAAAACCGCTGTGTGGCATAAAAAATTGCAAAACCCACCAATTTTTTTTCTAGGCCTCTGCTTAAAAATAATATATAATGTTTGGGGGTTCTAAGTAATTTTGTAGCAAAAATACTGATTGTTGCATGAAAACAAAAAGTGCCAGAAAAGGCTTTAGAGTAACCTAGCGTAGGAGTTTGCAAAAAGGAATGCTTTCGTCATGCTAATGTAAATATGAGACGGGAGGACAATGTAAATCACAATACAGTTCACCCCCTGAATTGTATACATACATACTGCTGACTGGTTTGGATTATACTGTAAATTCATATATCTATTGCTACTTCTATTAATTACACATCGTTTTCCTCTTGGGCATTGTATTTCTTACAATGTGAATATATTTTACTGTTGCCTTGGTAGTAATGGAAGACTTTGCGAGAGACAGGGTATGATGTTTATCCAGCAACATTTGCATCCTTCCTACAAGCCTAGTGATGCATATAAACACTGCAAATCCCTCTGACTGCTCACATAAATGACCTCGGCATTAGAAAAAGTCTGTGCATCAGAGCAGACCACATTGTACAGCTCGACTCTGCCTGGCATCAACATTTCACACATTTGTTTTAGTGTAAAATGTAATAATTGTGTACATTATAGGTTTCATGTCATTAAAAGGAATACCTCATCCTGTTTTTGGTAAATGTTGTCTGCTGGATTCACTTTCTTTCCTCGCTAATACTTCCCTAGGGTCTGTTAAAGCCTCTTTTGTTTTTCAGTTAACATCTGTACAGCAGGTACCGTTTTAAGAATTAGATCAAGTCAGTGTAAATCATTTGTGCATCAGCCCAATACAGATAAGCTGCATTGATTGGTCACAGAGCAAAAAGTGTTTCTGTTCACCTCACGTGTCTCTCCTCTTATTTGTTGGTAATCCATATAAGTGAGCCCTGTGTTCGCTATTCTCATAGGAGATTAGGCACTCTGCTGCTTCCACTCATCCAGAAGCAGCTTTCAACATTGGGCCTTATTTTTTTATCACAAGACAACCATGTTCTCACATGCATGAGTAATATCAACCTAGTTCTTCTCTATGTACATATGGCTATCCCATAATACAACCAAATGAGGCTTGGATCGCCGCCTCCTTAGAACAGAATAGAGAACTTGCAAACAATAGGTATTTCAACTCCATTTCACAGTGCGAACAGCTTAAATTGGTTCTAAGGGCTCAAGTTTTTTTTTTACAGTTAGTACAGCAATCTCAAATAGAGTGATGTTATTCCTCAAAAGATCATACTACAAATGGTCATCTTTATAGCAGAACAAATCAAAAATGAAGCAATACACAAATGAATGTACAAAAGGGATCACCTTGTTAATGGAGAAGAGGTAAACAAAGAAATACAGGGCAGAGCAAATTCAACCTGTAAAGGCCTAAGAACTTAAAGCGGAGGTTCACCCAAAAATACCCGAAGTGACACTCGGGTGTTTACAGCGCTATACGTCACCTGTGCCTGCCGTGTAGAGCTGACTGCGCAGGCGCCTTAAACACCCGAGTGTCACTTTGGGTATTTTCGGAAGGCGTGACGAGCTTTAGCAGCCCGTTAATCAACTACGCTGGTCTTAGGAACGCCTATACCCGGAAGGAATCCCCGCTCGAAGCCGGATAACAAAGCCTGATATAACAAGAAGTACAACAAAAAAAAAAACAGCATACTGCAGATGTCAGCAGTATTCTGGATCTAATGGCAGATAGTTGATTTTTGGGTGAACCTTTGATTTAATTACATTTGTTTTCATCTGGATATACAATAAGAGTACTTGGATTGAAGAGTGGTCTATCATCATCTATCTATCATCCCCCCTGTACCCCCTGCCATATGCATCCCCCTGTATCCCCTGCCATATTCATCCCCCTGTCATCATCCCCCTTGTACCCCCTTCCATATTCATCCCCCTGTCATCATACCCCCTGTATCCCCTGTCATGTGCATTTTTTTTTCCAGGCACCATCAATGGGCAGAGATTTTTTTATTTTCTTTCAGTGACACCAAGGATGCAGGTGCATTTCTACCTAAGTCCCTGCCGACCCACAGTGCAGTGACCTGTGTTTTAATTTTTTTTTGGGGGTGGGGGCACATAGCTGGTCTTGCTTAGGGTGCTAAATAGCCTAGCACTGGCCATGGGAGTGATATGCTGCTGCAGCCTGAAGAAAGCAGCAGGAGAACAACAGCGGTGCTCTATTCTCCTTGTATGGTGGCGGTGCGGCGATGCCCCCTTCTCCCTCCAGAATCACGCTGTGTGTATGGTCAGCAGCCAGCAGGAGAATAGAATAACGGCAGTCGTAGCTGGGACAGAAGAGAAGATCAAGGTATTAAGGTGCCTCTGGTCCCCCCCTCTCTCTCTCTCTCTCTCTCTTCCCCCTCTCTCTCTCCCCCCCCTCTCTCTCCCCCCTCTCTCACCCCCTCTCTCTCACCCCCCCCTCTCTCACCCCCCCTCTCTCTCTCTCTCTCAGCCCCCTCCCTCTCTCTCTCTCTCTCTCTCTCTCAGCCCCTCTCTCTCTCTCAGCCCCTCTCTCTCTCTCAGCCCCTCTCTCTCTCTCTCTCTCTCTCTCTCTCTCTCTCTCTCTCACCCTTCCTCTCTTCCCTTCCCTCTCCCCCCCACCAAATAAGTTAGATTCAATCAGATGTAGAAATACAATGGGTGCTGATTTACTTGTTTTTCATGGGCATAGTGGTTTCAGTTGACAAGCACAGTGGCTGCATTTGATGGGGCATAATTACTGCATATGATGGGCACAGTGGCTTCATTAGATGGGCACAGTGGGCAACCCCATCGCCCAGACAAAAAAAGCCTGCGCTACATACACCCCCTACCCATTTCGGGCTTTGAACTTCAGGCTGAAGCCCCTGGTCTTTTTGCCACCTAGCAACGCCCCTGGTGTTGAATCTTTTAAAGCATTTAATATGTTTGGACGCTCTTGACAGCATTCCAGACATAACAAATCGTACTACCACTTACTACAATAAATTATCTTGAATTTGCCAATTCACACCACGCCACCCCCTACTGCTGACTTTTGCAACTAGAACAGACAGCTTCCGGACAGTTAAAGGGGTTGTAAAGGCAGGAAGTTTTTTTTTTTTTTATATATCCTAATGCATTCTATACATTAAGATAAAAAGCCTTCTGTGTGTAACAGCCCCCATTATAAGTCAGCACCTGATGTCTCTCTCTGTCCAGCGATGTCCACAAGTGTCTCAGCCATCTGAGATTCTCCCTCCTGATTGGCTGAGACACAGCAGTGCCATTGGCTGCTGCTGCTGTCAGAGTCAGCTAGCCAATCAGGGGAGGTGAATGGACTCAGCTTGGGTGCTCCCATTGTAAACTGCTTGCTGTGGGGGCTCTGAACAGGAGGAAGGGGCCAGGAGCACCGAAGGACCAGAGAAGAGGAGGCTCTGTGCAAATCCACTGCAACAGTGCAGTTACGTACAATATGTTTGTTATTTTTATAGCAAAATAAAAAACGAGACTTTAAACTGCTACAGTTTAACTGTCTGACAGCTGTTCATTTAGTGTGAATGAGGCCCTTAATGGGAAGAACTTCCACTAATTCTGATAAATGATCTGCCTTGCTTCTCCACTCAAATGCTGTGTGCAGTATTATACACCGAGCAATGACTTACCTACTGTTCTGAGCTCCCCCACCAGCGCTGTCCCCTTCTCCTTTTCTGTGAGTGCCCCTATAGCAAGCCGGCTGCTGTGGGGGCACTTGTGGGAGCTCTCTTTTGAGCTGGACTGTGTTCATCCATAGACATACAAGTGTGGCTCAGCTCCACCCACACTACTTCCTCACAGGATTTGATTGACAGCAGCAGGAGCCATTGGATACCGTTGCTGCCTCTGTTTCCTGTGAATATACAAAAATGATGATACTGGTCCACAGCTGCTATTCATCATATTTATTACTGAACAGTTACTACATTTTAGGCTTTGCTTGGGGTTTAGTCCTACAACTTATCCAATACCACATTTTTGGAAGATGAAACTCGGATGTGTTTACATCACTGAAAATCAGATCAAACACTGCTGGTTTAAGTCAGTTTTTTTTTGCAACCTTATATTAATGTATGCACATTATCCACAGTGTTTGATGCCTGTGTTGTATTCCTCCTCTTACTGCCAGTGAAATAGCTAAGATTTGTTGCATTTGCTTCTGACAGTATTTTGCTGTTCTACAAAAACCTAATAACAAATTAAAGTTTTGGTTCAAAGCCAGTGAAATCCTGTCTTTGCTTCTGTTTTCAACTTGGTAAATACCATAAACCAATGTCCTGATTATAGTCTTAATGGCCAACTGTTTTACCCAATTAGCATTCTTAATTACACGTTTCCTAATTTCATAAGAGCTACGCATAGCAATTCTGTGCAAATATCAGCTTTCAGTGAGCTGGAAATTCAAATTTTTAACTGTGATTATGCAGTTTATATTGTGGTTTAGTATGATCGCGGTATTGAGAGAAACGTGGAGTAAGCCTGTGCATTTTTAATTTTGAATATTTTTTTGCCCAGACACAATTCTAGTATATATTTTTTTTTTAATTGTGACCATGCAATAAAATAGTTTAAATGGATATAATCACTTTAATCTGGAATATTTTAGCCAATCGCTTGATAAAGAGATTTCTTCTTTTTTACATCATTTTTTAGGATCTTTTTTGAGCCTTCTTAAGTATATATTTTCCACCCTAATGAAGTCATTAACCACTTGCTTACTGGGCACATAAACCCCCTTCGTGCCCAGGCGAAATTTCAGCTTCTGGCACTGCGTCACATTAACTGACATTTGTGCGGTCGTGCCACATGGCTCCCAAACAAAATTGACGTCCTTTTTTCCCCCCACAAATAGAGCTTTATTTTGGTGGTATTTGATCACCTCTGCGGTTTTAATTTTTTGCTCTATAAACAAAAAAAAAAAACGACAATTTAAAAAAATATATTTTTTTTTTTTACTTTTTACTATTTTTTTTTTTAAAAACATTTTTTTTTCTCAGTTAAGGCCGAAACATATTCCTCTACGTATTTTTGTAAAAAAAAAAAAAAAACGCAATAAGCGACTGGTTTGCGCAAAAGTTATAGCGCCTACAAAATAAGGGACAGAATTAGGATTTTTTTTTTTTACTAGAAATGGCAGCGATCTGCGATTTTTATCGGGACTGCGAAATTACGGCGGACACATCGGACACTTTTGACACATTTTTGGGACCATTCACATTTATACACTATATGCACTAATTACTGTATAAATGTGACTAGCAATGAAGGGGTTAACACTAGGGGGTGAGGAAGGGGTTAAATGTATTCCCTGGGTGTGTTCTAACTGTGTGGGGGGGGTGACTGGGGGAGGTGACCGATGCTGTGTCCCTATGTACAAGGGACATAGATCGGTCTCCTCTCTCCCTGACGGGAGCTCCACATCCCTGCTGTCACCGCCTATCGCATGTACCCGGCGGATATCGCGGCCGCCAGGCACACATCGGCTCCTCAGCGATGCTCCGTGCACTGTTTTTCCCCGCTGCGCACCACCCAGTGGCATGCGCTGGGAATTACAATAACATGCCGTCCAAAGACGTCAACCCGGCACTTGAGAGCCGCGCTGTGGATGTCTTTTGTCCATAGCGCGGATCTCAAGTGGTTAAATTGGTTGTAAACCTCAGACAGGAAATATGAACAAAGCGCATCCCTCTATGGTGTGTACATCCAGAGCACTAAGTGTCATATATCTCTGCTTCCTCATTCCTTTGCTATCTGCATGAGTCCCTTCTGACAAATTTTCCTGACCTCAAAAGGTAAAAAGGTGACAGGGGTGAGCTCCAGCACACAGCCTGTGACTGACAGCCTTGCTCAGTTCATGTGCTGTGAAGGAGGTGGGGCACCCCACCCCCAAATCGGCTTTTACCAAGCTTTGCAGGGTATCATTTCAACTGCCTATCCCCTGCTTTCTGACAAACTGTATAAATTCTGCGCTTTGAACAATAGAGAAGAAATGGCTGTAGATAGATGGGTACAACCTATGTAGAAGGATGTGTTTTTATCTCTGTGTACCTGAGGCTAGTCATTTCACTAGGTATAAGGGTTTACAACCACTTTAACTTACACACATACACATACTAGAATGATCAACAATTGAGAGATCCCTAATTCTTCTGGCATATGAACATCCTCATATTATGTTACCCCCACTGCCAGTCATTACTCCTCTGTCGTGACCAGCAAAGAGCCATTGCTTGTAACATTCACCTCTATCAAGTGTGCAAATGCTTATAAAGCCACCTTTACTATCGTTCCTAAAACAAATGTCACATATCACAGCACTGCTTTGTAAAAATTTAGAGTTTACTGGCAGATGCGTGCAGTTTTTAAGAAATGTATAAGCCCAACAAGTACAAAGAAGTGTAATAGCGATGTTTGCAGCACCATTTCTATCAGAATAGAGTTTTATGGAACTTCTTTCTGACACAAAATAAGACATTTTAACCCAATACATGGATTATTTTTCAAGAAGTGTTTTGTAAGCTGCGTGACGGGTTTATTGTTGCACCCTAAAGCTCTAATCACAAAGTTCAGGTAGAATAATTACTGGGCTTCCTCTTCCCTAATAGCAATTGACCAGTAGTCAGTCTTGGCCTGACATCTAATCTTGTATCTATGGTCAGAAATACAGATACGTATACAGTATTTGGTCAATTGGCAAAAATGATTGGTTGAACTAGATGGACTTGTGTCTTTTTTTCAACCTAACTAAGTAAATCCTGTCATATTGGTATTCTTCAACTAAGAAAATCTTTTTGTTCTTTTATTTTTCTTACGTTGTAAAAAGATATTTTAGGTGTAAATACAGTATGAAAATGTGTGTTCCATAAAACGTCTGCATTGTTAAATATATTCATGTTTTAGCAACTGTTTTGATGGACAAGAAATGCACACAGTTCATCAAGGCAAATTATGTATGTCATAACTTCTAATATTCACTGGCACTTTTAAAGAGCTGGAACACGTGATTAGCATAGAAACCATTTGGAGTAAAATGACGGACTGCATTTTCTGGTTGGGGATGTAATAACAGAAGGAAACAATGTTTTGTATACCTGCCCTGATGTGTTCAGGAAAGCTGAACAGTAGCAATATCAGCGCATATCCCTGGTCACATCAATTATTTATTGTTCTTAGTGAGCTTCTTGTCTGCAGTAAAGGAGATGTAGCCTTCAACATATTATTCTGTCTGTGCTACAGTTGTTGCACATACACAAAAACAGTCTTGTGTTGTTTCATACTGTTTATAGTATTGACTTTTTGTCCTGACAAACAGGCTAAAATACCATTCATTTAATGAAACTTGTTTTGCTCTGGAAGGCAGTAGTAATTTTTATTGTTCAAATAAAAAGGTACTGCAGTCAACAATTTATTATGAAGACCTACATCATTTAGAATATATGGTATATACTGCTGAAGCTGCGGTTTTTAAACATAAAATACACACGTGTGTGTATGTGTGTGTATATATATATATATATATATATATATATATAATATATTATAATACTTTTTTTATTTTTTTATTATTGTATAGGCTTAAAGTGAATTTCTGGGCAAACAGTAAATAAATTATTCAGCGCTAGAAGATAACAAAACAAAAATACAAAAATACTAATGCAAGCCAGCACTGAAGGTTAATTCAAATAAAACACCCCAATAATCATATAAACAGAGAAAGTGCAGCGCAAACAATTAATAATTACATAAATAACATAAGTGACACCACAAAGATAAACAGTGTAAAAATGTCCATAGGTGCTTAATAATCCAATATACATGTGCAGAACCGAATCCAGAATGTGTTTGAAGCAAGCAGAAGAAAAGATCCACCAAAAAAGGTAAGGATGGCCTCTCACCTTAATAAAAAGGTTAAACAGCATGTATAAACAGGAATCTCCTCAATCATCCAGTTAATCCAACAGCTGTAGAGCAGCATATAGAGACAAGGATCTCCTCAGTCATCCAGTAATTCCAGCAGCAGATCACTTAATTAAGGCATCAATGGACTCAGCGCCAAACAATTATGCAAAAAATATAAAGAAAGAATCTAGTGCTCTCTGAAGCATAACTGAATTTAATGCATAAAAAGGTAAAAAACTCACATAAAAAGCACTCGTGACTGAGTGCTAGGTATAAAGGCAGGCAGACAGGGATCAACCAACAGGTATCCAAAAACACAATGTGCAGTGTGCAGTCGCGGGTGACGTCACGCCAATCACTCCCCCCTCGTACGTCGTTACGTCCCCTGGGCGGGACTTCTTCAGCGTGGGGTAGGAAGGAAGCATTAAATTCAGTTATGCTTCAGAGAGCACTAGATTCTTTCTTTATATTTTTTGCATAATTGTTTGGCGCTGAGTCCATTGATGCTTTAATTAAGTGATCTGCTGCTGGAATTACTGGATGACTGAGGAGATCCTTGTCTCTATATGCTGCTCTACCGCTGTTGGATTAACTGGATGATTGAGGAGATTCCTGTTTATACATGCTGTTTAACCTTTTTATTAAGGTGAGAGGCCATCCTTACCTTTTTTGGTGGAGGTTTTCTTCTGCTTGCTTCAAACACATTCTGGATTCGGTTCTGCACATTTATATTGGATTATTAAGCACCTATGGACATTTTTACACTGTTTATCTTTGTGGTGTCACTTATGTTATTTATGTAATTATTAATTGTTTGCGCTGCACTTTCTCTGTTTATATCATTTCTGGGCAAAACCTTTTCTTTTTTTGTTTTGATAAAGTAAAGGAGGAAGGGTTAGATCCTCTGTCAAATGTGTATTGCTATCTGTGTGTTCCCACTGGGGACATGCACCCTCTAGTTTTACTGATGAACAATGTCACAGAAAAGGAAAATTAGGGAAATCCTACATTTTAGAGCTATTCCCCAGAAGAAGAGGTAAGGGAAAATATGCCAATGAGGACATCTCTCCATGAGGGAAATTCCTCTGATTTTATTAGATTTTCTCTAACTTCCTGTTGTGTCTCCAGGACATGAATTGAAGAAGACATTTCCCCAGTGGTAAACAAACAACAAAAAATAAAAACTAGACAGGAATTTTAACCATTCACTACTCTAAACAAACAAAACATTTGTCTATACATACACCTTATAGCATCTGTTTCATTAGTACTGATATTTTATGTATGAAAAGAATGCTAGTGGAATGCCCCCTTTGAGTTCTTTTGACTTGAAGGGATTCTACAAATGACAACTTGAAGATGAAAATACTCATTTACAGAAACTTTGTCGCTCAAAAAGATATTAAAAGTAAAGATCCCACAGCATAGAACATTCGCTTCTATTGTTGCCCATGTCTGCTGGTCCCCACTGTGGTAAAAAGAGAAAATCCTGGCCAAAGAATCTGAAAAAGACACCTTAAGCCAGGTTCACACTGGGTACGATTTAGTTCGATTTGAGATGCGATTTCACATGGCGGCATTTGCAGAAACCTGTACAGATGTCTCTTAAATCGCGGCTGAAATCGGGACTGCCAGCGGGAGTGAAATCGTGTGAGTTCAGCTGAACTCGCACGGCTTCACTCCCGCAGCCCAGTGTGAACCAGGGCGAAAGTATTGATTTCCTGGTCCCTGTTGCATTGGAGAATTTCCTCTGCTGACACATTCATCGGTACGATCAAGACTTTTTTACAAAGAGGCTGGGCATGTTGAACCACTAAAGTCAATGGGGGGACAGAAATCTGATATACCCTGAAGTATTGGTTTCTGAGGATACCTTTGCCTGCCTTTTCTTTTACAATGGTGGAAATCAGTGGGTGGGAATTGGAGAGGTATTTTCAGGGGGATCTTTATTGTCCACATATATTTTAGTAACAGAGTCCCTTTAAGCTTATTGCAGCAATCGGTCATATCCCACTTGCCACACACTCCTTAAAGAAAACGTGTCATGCACTTGAATTGGTAAAGTCAGTACAAATGCAGTATACTTTGCATGTGTTTCCCCTAAGTGGATTCTTGCACGCATAAATAACTTCTGAACTTGGCATTATTATTAAGTAAAATTAACCTGCAGCTCTAAGGTTTTGCATGCAGCCTAAATTCCTTATTGACCCACAAAGAGTTGGGTATTATTTATTCTAGAGCTCCAGTTTGGACTACAAAGTAATTGCATATCTGAATTTGGGGGATTCTGGGAAAATCTTGTACTGGTCAGGGCAGGTTATGGTAGATGGGAGCACCTGTACAAAAATTCAACTTCATTTTGTCCAATGTGAAGCTGCAAATATCTAAACTCATTGAAATGTTTGGATGCTGTGTTTACAATTCCTGAACATGCAATATTGACCCTGCCGGCCTCGAAATTTGAGCTGTGGGTGGCCCTGTTACCACCCAGCTTGTCAAAAGTGGATTGAAAACTTAAGGGAGCTAGGTGGGAAATTTGTTGGCTGAACAGTGACTGTATTTAGTCAGACACAGTAACTAATCAGATATTCAAGTCCTGTGGCTGTTTGAATACAATAGCTAGCAGTACAGATTCCTCCATTCATACTGTTTAGCAGGCTGAACGTATGACTAGCTTTAAAAAAGCTTTTCGTCATTCCAAAGGTTGCTGAAAATTTCGGCTGTGTTCATATTATTTGCTTAATATTTTACATTTATGTAATGCAAGAGGTATACAACTCAGCACTGCCATCTTTTTAGGAGTTAAAAGTAGAACCCAGGCTCCTTTGTTAATAAGGACAATGTCAGGAATTGGGTCAGGATTTCGCTAAGGTCCTGAAAGACCTGAGATGCCCACAGGGTACTCTATAAATTGTTATACAGTGGAACATAAAGCATGAATGTGAATTATTTAAAGACACAGTAAATGTAATAGACAATGTGGTTCAAGTGCAAGGGTCACAATTATATTATTTCATTTTCCTTACTACAGGCAAGTTCAGTTTTTCTACAATTTTCTATAGATGGGTCTGTTGAAGCCTTAAGAACCCATGGTCAAAAATATGTTGCAGGCATCTTTAGTCCTGCTCTATTGTCTAGCACTGCAGGATACCCAAACAGCAGTGTGCTGCTGTTCTTTCAAACAGCATCCACCATAGGAAGACTAGGAATTGTAGGATCGGTTTACCTAGAAAAGCCTGTTAAGGTTGGATGTTGGTCATCTTGGTGGCGATCTTAGACAGGACCAGAATATATGTACGGTGGAGCCAAGTTGATTAGAATTATGCTGACTTAACGTGGTTGATTTACTAAAACTGAAGAGTACAAAATCTGGTGCAGCTGTGCTTGGTAGCCACTCAGCCTCTTATTTCAGCTTGTTCAGTTAAGCTGAAAAAAGCCTGGATGCAAATTGGTTTCTATGCAAAGCGGCATCAGATTTTGCACTCTCCAGTTTTAGTAAATCAACCGCATATGTTTGAGGGCATTGATGTGTTGGGCAGGATGCTCTAATATTTTATTCACCAAATTTTGTCTTGCGTTTCTTTACAGCAGTAGAAATGCCAGATTTTTGTGTATCCTTTACATAAATCATATTACAGACCTGTTTGACTACACACTTTTTTTATAAACTTGTAAACAATAATTGTATCTCCCATAAATATTGTACACTTCATACTGCTTTATTGCTGCTGGCTTTACAAGTGCAAGAAAGTCTATTAAGAGAAAACAAGATGGAGACAGGCAACACCCTGAATTTAGTTTTCCAAAATAAGTGTAACCTTTTTGAAACGTAGTAAATTCCATGGTATCCTGGCCTTATAGGCATTTTTTTTTGTTTAAAGTTTTCCTGTCCCCTTTCTGAAAGTGCAATTTTTATTTTCTTGCTACTCGTGATTCCAAACTGCTTTCTATTGAAGAAAACAAGGCAAAATTATCTTTAGAAGCCAACACCTTTGGGAGGTTTGATCTACTGGTTCCCTGGTACTACAGGAAACAGTAGTGGCAAAGGGGCTGATGGGTCCAGAGTGCCTGGTGAAGGAATCCAGAATAGGTCAGTTCCTTGTGTCTGTTTATGTAAAAGTGAGTGATAAGTATTCACTTTCTTCTTTGCAGGTAACATCTTCTGTAGGCATTTTCAGAAAGGCCACAGAGTAACTTTAATATAAACTTAGTCACTGAATAGTCATCCCCCCAGCAAACCACCTCAGTCAGTGAAAAGCAAAGTTTGTGCAAGTTTTTTTGTATATAACTGTTTAAAACTTCTCCGTAAGTTTGTCAGACATATTTTGTTGGTGTGTTTTCAAAACTTCAAAAGTACAGTAACTTTTAGCTGAGCACAATTATTTCAGAAAGATTTAGCATGCAGTGGTAGAATTTAAATATGTGTTATCATGAGCTGCATTCGTCAAAAAATAAAGTTCTATGATTCCCAGAGCTCAATCCCCGGAGTATGGCACACTGTGCCTTTGTTGGTCGTGTACATTGTCAGTCATACAGTGTTTAGTGATAGTCTCCAGTTATCTTTGCGTCAGCTCTCTCTTGAGACTGTTATATTCAAAACACAGCAGTAAGAGAAACTTCCCAAGGCAACGTTAGATGTTGCCACTGGCATCTCTTTGCAGGTTAAAAAAAAAATTAATATACGTTTTGCTTGTTAAAATGTAGTATTTGCTATGCATCCTTACAAAGTAAACAACCTGTCAGCCCGGTGAGTTATTCTATGATGCCTCTTCAGGCAAGAGAGGAGCATTCTAAATCCAGTCCTGATCAACTATAGCATATCAACCTCTGTCTATTTATATCAGTTTGGAGAGTATTTTATAATGTCAGCATGCAAGTCCGACTGGAAATACCAAGCATCTCTGACCTGTGAATTACACCAGCCCATATATTTTCACATAATCGGACTTTGCAAAGTGTAAGAATTAAAGCTGCAATTAACGTGTTGCGTAAAGTTTAGAAAAACAAAAAAGCTCCAATTTGATTAAACATGGTCTAATTTGCAACAGCTCTTCTGAAACTAGCCATAGTTGCCAGATCCAGACCTGGTCACGATGTACACAGAATATTTACAATTATGAAAGGCTGCTGACTCTTCACTGGTTACATGCTTGTTCCAGTTGAATTATATTAAGTAAGACATCAAGGATGACAGCTACAGCTGCGGAGCATGCAATTTAAAACAAATGTCAGCATCGGCAGCTCCAATATGTCTGTATTTCCTGGTTTCCTTTAATAAATACAACTGGCAAAAACTAGACTCGATTATTTATGCACCAGTTGTCCCCGCAGTCTGTATACTTTGAATAGAAAGTCTGTTAGCAAAATTACCAATCGACTTTCCATATACTGCTTGATTTTTTTTCTTTGGTCATAAGCTGTAAACCTTTTGATTCAACCATTTCACAGTCATTGTTATTGCATAAGTAGTGCTATATTTATTCTCCCAATAAAAAGGAATATGGGAAAGACGAATGGTGTTACCATTGTTTTTATAGCAATAAACTATCAGGATTTTTGGGAATCTTTTCAGAACTAAACTCTTTGATTCCTTAGAGCCAAGGAAGCTACCAGCTTGGCCTCTGTGTGATCTGCAGGTGCCATGGTGCTGCACATTTGATCAGCTATGACACCAACCATTTGATGGTCAGACAGTTAGATTGAGCGCTACCTTAAGCACTCTACTGTAAGGCCTTGTTCACACTATACACTCAGAAAAACTGATGGAAAAAACAGGCAGATTCCACTAGCAGATGTTTTCACGAGCGTTTCTAAGAATTTTATACAACATAAACACATAGTACGAGTGTTATGGTGTGAACAGGGCACATAGAGAACAATTGTTTTCTTTGTGCACGTGCAGAAAAATGTATCTTTGCACATGGTGTGAATGAGGCCTAACCGTTATTATTCGAACCATGCATTAAATGTAACTGTTTTTTGAAACCATTAAATCAGTGGGATTAGTTTTGCTTTAACATGTTATACCATCTCATATTGTATGTTACTGGTACTTGACATTCCTGGGAAGCCAGAGGAGAGGGAAGGTGTAGGTGCAGAAGTTGCAAAGGGCTGACATAGTGTGGCCTATTTTCTCTTATAAAGTTACTATGCTGATTAACTTTTTTTTTGGTGTCCATGTTTTCACTAATGCCCTCTGGCATGCTGTGTGTCGCTGTACTTTATTAATTCAGATTTAACTGCAGTTTTGTTGCATCTGCTTAGAAGGTAACAAAATACCGTTGTTGCATTAGCATATTGCTAAGACTTATTACCGTTATTTGTCATTAAATATTCAGTAGGTACATTTACATTCCTATTGAATGTGTTGACCAGAAAGGCTATCAATGTTAGGCGGCCTGTTAAAGATTTCATATGTCATTAAACAAAATTGGGACAGAGAAAAGTGTTAAATTATGCTTGTGGTCTTATTTTTATCCTTTTGTGGCTGCTGAAAGTGTTTCACTGACCGAGAACTAGCATGCAGCTTTTGAGACAAACAATAACAACTAAACAATATACTGAACATTAGATTCTATTTAAGCTGACCATATATTACCATATTTTCTTTAGGCTTTGTTCACAACTGTATGTTGTGGTTAAGTGTGGTAACACAATGTGTTGTAACACACCAAGCACATGGTGTACTGTGGTTAGATTTACTTCAAATGGAAACCCAACACACCTCCATAACTGCTGCAGGTGCATTATTCAGATACTTGTGTAGCACTGTCAGTTCATTTAAATAATTGGGGTTGTCTTAAAGTGATTGTAAAGTCTATTTTTTTTTGTTCAATAAAAATAACAAACATGTTATACTTACCTGGTCTGTTGCAGTGGATTTGCACAGAGCAGCCCGGATCCGCCTCTTCTCAGGTGCCTCTTCTGTGCTCCTGGCTCCTCCCTCCTGGTGAGTGCCCCCACAGCAAGCGGATTGCTATGGGGCACACAAGCCGAGTCACAGCTCCCTGTGTCCATTTAGACATGGAGCTGTGGTTGGCCCTGCCCCCTCTTATTCCTGATTGGCTAGCTAACTTTGACAGCAGCGGGAGCCAGTGGCGCCGCCGCTGTGTGTCAGTAAATCAGGAGGGAGAGTTTTGGACCACAGAGACATTTGTGGGCAGAGAGGGTAATCCGGTAAGTATTAGGGGGGCTGCTGCACACAGAGGGCTTTTTATCTTGATGCACAAAATGCTCCGAGATAAAAAAACTTCTGCCTTTACAACCAAAATATTAGAAATACTATTTCAATGTGTAGTTTGAACAATTTGTTATTGCTGCCAAATTTACTTTTAATAATGCAAGCTTAGTTGTCTCACACTTTTTTTTTTCTGTTTAACCTCAAGTTAATCAGGCAGTCTGTTGGAGAAGTACAAACTCTACACAGTCTCTAATGACATGAATCACCCTACAATACTCTTTAAAGCCATAGAGCGTATGCTCTAGGCTGCTAAGCTTGGCCATACACAGATATTGTTTCATTCAGCCAGTGGGTTGAACAAGAAAGGAACTTCCATCCACATAGAGGAGGGACGGGGAGGAAGAACCCTCCTGCCTGAAGCTGGCCTTGCCACAATAAACTGATTAGTGGCTGCAGGTCATTAGCTGCAACCGCTGATCTCAGAAAATTGTGCCTTTCACAGAAGTTGATAAAATACTAAAATTCTGTGGAGCAGAGGAGGCCACACACTGATCAAAGTTTGGTGGGTCCAGGGGAAACTGGCTGAATTTCCTTCAGCGTATGGGATGCTTTAGACTTGGTCATTAAATAAATCCACTTATACCATCTAATCGTAAATTGTATTGGTATAGATTTTTTTTTCCATACATATATATTTCTCACGTTGATTCTTATATTTGTGGTCGAGGAGAGCAGGGGTAAACCATATTCCACTACAGGATCGGTATTGGCCGAATCTATAAAAAACAACATTCATCATTATTTTTTACAAAAGGTCTGCTTCGTCCTTTGTATACTATATATATATATTATAACATACTGTGAATATGTGAAGTAAGTCCTGGCATAGGGAAGCTTTTAAGGTCTGCCATTGCTCAGCACAGGAGTGCTACTTGGTCACCAGCTGAGAGGAGACATTCTCAGAAAGCAGAGATGTGGTAAAGGGAATGAGGTCAGAGACGCATAATCATTCTGACAGGTCATTTCACTTTACATTTAATGCATTTCTGAACACAGTAGGGATTATTTACTGACAGTTCATGCCTGTTTACCCATTTTTCCAGCTGAATATAAAGGAATGTATTCCATGATCTAACTTACTAACAGTGACTCAGGTTTTGTGTTTAACAGACACAGTCTGTCAAACGCATTTAAATGCTGAATGGAAAAGACCGATCTTTTTCACATAAACGTGACACCTTGAGAGCGTTTTATGTGCAGGAGCCATTCAAAACTATTTTGGATTTCTAAATTGGTTTCCATAGGATAAAATAAATTCACGTAGTTTTAGTACTGGTCATATACTTTTTATTTAAACAAACAAGAAAGAAAAAAGTAAACTAAAAAAGGTTTAGTTGGGTGGGGAAGAAGTATTAATGTTCGGATGAACTAAAACAATTACAAATAAACTATTCACTGAGCCATAACTTTATGACCACTGACAGGTTAAGTGAATAACATTGATTATTTTGTTACAGTGGCATCTGGAAGTTGAAGGGATATATTAGGCAGAATGTTGATGCATGTAAGCAATTTGATCAGATAAAATGGGCACCACAGTCTGTTGTGTATGGGGCTGCCCAGGCTGACAGGTGTCCAGGAGCAAAAGTCTGTTGTGTAGGGGCTGACAGGTGTCCAGGCGCAAAAGCACCTACAATGGCTATGTGAGCATCAGAACTGGACCACAAAATAATGAGACGGTAGCCTGGTCTGATGAATCGCATTTTCTTTTAAATCATTTTGATGGCCGGGTGTGTGTACATTACTTACTTTGGGAGGAGATGGCACCAGGAAGCTGTATGGGAAGAAGACAAGCCGGCAGAGGCAGTGGAATGCTTTGGGCAATGTTTTGCTGGGAAATCTTGTGTCCTGCCATTCATGTGGGTGTTACTTTGACATGTACCACCTAATTAATCATTGTTGCTGACCAAGCACACCCTTTAATGGAAATGGTATTCCTTGATGACATTGGCCTCTTTCAACAGGCTAGTGCTCCCTGCCGCATTACAAAAATGATTTAAGAATGGTTTGAGGAACACAATAACAAGTTTGAGGTGTTGACCTAGCCTCCAAATTTTCTAGATCTCCTTCCAATCGGGCATCTGTGCATGGAGACCCCACCTCACAACTTACAGGACTTAAAGGATCTGCTGCTGTTGGCTTGGTGCCAGATACCACATACCTTAAGTGGTCTAGTGGTGGCCCTGCCTCATCAGGCCAGGGCTGTTTTAGTGGCAAAATTGGGACCTACTCAATATTACATGGGTGGTGTGACAGGAAGTCAGGTAAACTTGTGGGTGTTGTCACAGACGGGAGCTACATTTCTGCCTTGTTTCGACAATTCACCAAATACTATGTAGGTTTATTTTATGTTTTGTTTTGTTTATGCTGTTTGGATGCTTGCACTTGTTTCCAGCAATATGGAAGAATAAACCATAACCTTTATTTTCAACCATCCTCAACTGCCTCTCTGTACACTTCAGTGTGTAGTGAACCCACCCAGGGGGTCACACACACACCCGCTACCGTTGTAAACCCCTTACGGTGGTAATAAAGTTTTATGGCTGACTAGTGTATATTTCATAGGTGCTGTACTGTGATTTCTGCAAGCATGTGTTGGCTCATGGAGTCTAGTGCAGGTATTAGGAATGGTGGGACTTGCACATATAATGAATATATGTTTTCAGTGCAGTAGATACACGTACACATGTGACACAGCAACATGTAGTTTTTCAGACACAATAGGTATACTAATTGGTGTGCTGGGACTTGTAGTTTTAAGTGGCAACTGTGAGATATACAGTAAGTATGTTTCATAATTCTCTGTGGGGTGAACTAGAAGCAATACAATGGGAAGTGCTTCAAGTCTCTTATTTTTGTCAATGCTAATTTTAATTAATAATTGGATACAAAATAAAACACATGTAAAGATATTCCTTTCTTTTAAAGTACTTATACAGTCTTACTAACAGCTACATTCACATACCAAACATCATCTGAAGCTGTGCACCATCTAGTTGGCTTTAAAACTCTGGCAGGCAGGTTTACACCTAAGCTGTTCGGGTACTGCAACATTTTGCAAAACGATTCTTTATGCCACATGGATGGCATGTTGCTTTATTATAGTGTGGGCAGTGTATTAGTATGTGTCTGTTTTCCACGTAGTTTGCACTTGTTGGTTTTGTGCTTTAAGCTGGCTATACACTTGAAGGTTTCATACAGACACTTGTGCGAAACATTTTATTGGTACATTTGATCAGTGATTTAATGAATTTTGTTTGATAGTACTTCAAAATTTCATTTTAGAATGAATATTATTTCTCCCCCATTTTTTTTTAATTGTTTCCATCTTGCTACTTTGATTTTATTTTGTCACAATGGTTGAACAGTTGACCCCACTAATTAAGAGACCTAAGCGAATGTTCTGAAATCAATTTTATTTTCAATCAAAATTCTACTCTTATACGGCCAGCGTTGGGTGTCTATAAGTCCTGTTTTCTGCCTGCAAGTAGGATTGTCTTTGCAGATTGTATGATTTTGTTTACACGGCTCATAGTGGCCTCTTAGGTGCACCAGCACCCCGAGCCCTGACCTTTGCTTTAATAGTAATTTTGATTTTGCAGATTGATACAGCTTTGTCTAATGTTAGATCAGGATCAGTTGGCAGCTTTTCTTTCAAAGTAGGTTTGGTAAGGCTGAAAACAATTTTATCTCTAACCATGTGTTCTTTGATGTCTTTAATCACAGTCTTTGGCTTTCAGCTTCTGCTCAGTGAGAATTTTGTCTTTTCATCCAGTGTCTGACCCTGGGTGCGTCCAAACTGATATCTCTCCAAAACACTTTTTCTTGGAATTGCAGTGCTTCATTATTCTGCCAACAGTTCTTTCATGGCTAGTGCTTGGGGTTTTCATACACTATATTCATGTTCCAGCCAATCTCCAAAGGCTATTTGTAGTACTTTACCACAAGCTTTTGCAGGATCATGTCATATCCTGGTGCATTCATTGTGTTGAGTTAAAATGCTAGTACCCATGTTCATTCTGGGCACGCTGCTCATATGGTTCATTGACTCCTAAAGCCAATGACTAGAAAGTCCATTCCAGCTGGATTGACTGCAGCCAAATTCAGGCAGGGCATTGGTGAAACAATCTCCTGTGCACAGATCCTAATGCCAATACACCACTGTGGATAATTATATTTTAAGGCTATCATTTTATGTTTAGATATATCTGTTATGCAAAGACAACATATCTAATCATATTATTTATCTGACCATCCTCCTACTAGATAAGGCATTGAGACTGCAGACAAGAACATCCATTGGAACATGCTGCAAATGGCAGCACAGTGCCAAAGGGGCTACTTAGATGTTTTATGGAACAATGACACAATTAAACAACAGACTGACTTTACACGTTAATGCACACAAACTCTTAATTGTAATCTAGAACAATGCAATTCCTCAATCCCCATTAAGAACAGAGAGGGTAATCTGTAACAATGAAATGTTTGAGACCCTTGGTCATGCTGTATCGAGCATGTAATGGTGTTAGCAACTGTGAAGCAAACAGCTAATGCAGACGGTGTACTGTAAGAATGCCACGTAACAGGAAAAGTGAACTAGTTGGAAGGTGCAGAAATACCATATGTTTTTTTAAATTGTACCTGGAATGAAAGAACAGCCAGAAGTACACCTGCTTTATCTGAAGTGTTGCTTATTAGTTCTAATGAAGTGTTTTTAACGAATATTCATGGAGCTCTGTTTATGGCACACTCTTGAGTACATTTACTGTTTGTCAGAAGTGCAAACTAGTGAACATATGAGGCTTTAAGACAGGCCATCTGTTAGTCTTAGACTCTTGGATGGCGGTCAAACTGCTTTAAAAATAAGCGCATCTGACTGCAAGGGGCAGCAAACATGGTTTTCATTCAACCATCAGAAAGAAATAAAAATATAACTGCATTGAATACATTTTAATTTTTCAGTTACGGTTAGCCTTTTTGGGGCTAGGAGTCAAAACCAATGATATTTTTTTCAACGGTATTTTATACATGATATGTGTACTTATTGTATTCATTTATGCAATGTACACATGGTCTGCTACAGTTTTGTCTATTTATTGGCACTCCTTACCAGCATAGGTGTTTTTTTGGTATATGTGAAATAAACCTATAAGGATGTCCTTGAAAGAAACCAGCATTTAGAACTGAGGGTCGCATCAATCCACTGTTTGAAAAAGTCAGGGAAACATAACTGTCCTTAGCATTTTAGCCACACGATACCAGAGCCTGTCCACACCCCCCCCCCCTGTTTTTTTTGTGTGTGATTTTTCTACCAATAGAATTGGCTTCAAGGTTTTTTTTAAAAATATATATATCCTTCATATTGGTAGATATGGCATCTTGTTAAAAAAGGACTAAATGTTGCATCACTGAATGGTAGTAGCAAGGGTCACTTTGGTGCAAACACCATTAGTCCGCAAACTGTTTTTTAGTGGTCAGATTGTGTTTTTAATGCATGGTATGACCGTATGTCATGGATGCTAAGCATAATGATCTTTGACCATAGATTTTAGTAATGGCACCCTTTACTTTTAATTATTCTAGGTATATGGAAGGAATTTATATAGTTCAGTATTAAACCAACGGTTGAAGGTAAGAAAATTGTATAATGTATGGCCTGCCTTAGTTTTAGTTAGTTTGTCCATACAACAGAGATTGTAAAGCCCCCTGACTCAGTTATTGGGCTATAAAGGGGAGATCTGCTGCCTCTTTTATGGAAGCTGTAATTGTCCTACCACGGTTATCTGTGACTACCCTATCTTCCTGCATAGAATTTCAATTTTATTCTGGTAAATATGAAAACTAGAAGTACATTAACAAATAAAGCAGGCTACAAGAGCTTTTTGTAGATGGACCTAATTATTTAAGGAATTTAAACTGACATGATGAGTCTTATGCCTCAAGAATGTCACCATTTCCCAGTGGCTGAATTTTAGTTGATCTATAAAATGTCTGTGTATATGAGTGACAAGTATATTTAGATTAAGAAACAGAATGTTTTTCTTTCCTAGCCATTTATAACCTCTCTAAAAGAATAGGAATAACGAGAAAAGATGCTCTATGGAACACAAAGTCTGTGCATTAGGCTCTGTGTAATGTTAGCCACAATAAGCCCAATTTTGTTGCCATTGCTGTTACCCCATGTTTGCAACTGCTGTCTTTATTGTTAACCTTAATAATGTTACTTCCCATATCACTGACCTTACTTAGAAACCTAGAGTAATGCCAGAGAAAAGACTATATCATTTATTTTTTATTTTTTACTTTTATTTGTCTTCGTATAGATCTATATTTGTCCAAGCATGTTTGGATTCAGTTACTACTTCTGCTGGATGTCTGTTCCAAGCATCAACTACTCTTTCTGTAGTGACCTGATCCTTGTACATATGTCTCTACAACAGTTAAATAATTCGACTCAGGTCTTTCTGCAGTGGCTATCCTTTTCTGCATCTAGTCCAACCCACTATTTTAATGGGTCCATCTTATTCATTGAAACCCACATCTAGATCTCTAAGCATTATGTCCACCTTTAATTTAGGCCATGTCAAATATGTGGAAGTTATTGATTTATGGTTGTTGTCTATGCATAAAAAAGTGACCTTATGCTGAAAATGATATGTAAACATAAAAATATTGATCTCCTTTGGCGGTCTACAGTGAGCCTGATAAATTAACAATATAATAAATGGCAGGCATGTTTAGATGAGCATGCATTGCTTCTATAAGGTTCTGGAGAGCAGAGTTCCCATTGAGCACTTCATTATCAGATTTAGAGCCACATACCATTCTGTTATTGACCTGCCTGGTACAATCAATGTTGTAGCCACATAGCTTTCAGATGCTGTATTTAGCTTGCAGTCTGTGTCTTCCCCCATCTCGTGTTGATTGTACATTATCTTTTAAATGACATCAGCTAAATGAGTATGGATTAGTCTTGCATAACTGGTCTTTGCTAAAAGTTCAGGTTACAAATTTGCTTTTATTCTTTCCTTATTGCTTGTCAGGTCAGGCAAGTGTGCTTTTTTCCTAAATATCTTAATTTATATGGCACGCCGTTCTTTTCTCTACACTGGATGGCCTCTCTATTCATGCCTGCACAGATGCATTTTATATTGAGGCACATAGTTCCATTTTATGCACCGGTTTTAAATTGTAACCTTTGTAAGGGAAAGTGTAGTGTATTCTAACGGAGTAAATATATTGTTATTGCAGTGTATGGGGCTCATTTACTTTTTGCTGTGTGTTAATGTGTATTGCGTTAGGGCAGACCATTTTTAGTTCAGTGGGCTGAACTAAAAAATTGTAACAGATTACTCCATCCACACATGGATGGAGGAATATTCCCTCCCCCCCTTTTCAGGACATTATATGCTGACAGTAGAACCTGCCGCTGTAAGAATACACTAGTCAGTGCCTGCAGCCGCTAATCGAGAAATATTTTCAAACATGTCCCTTCAAAAGATGGAATTGGCTGAATTTTGATCAGTGTATGGCCAGCTTAACCACTTCAGCCCCGGATTTACCCCCTTCCTGACCAGAGCATGTTTTGCGATATGGCACTGCGTCACTTTAACTGACAATGGCAGGGTCATGCGATGTTGCCAAACAAAACAAAATTGACGTACCTTTTTTCCCACAAATTGAGCTTTCTTTTGATGGTATTTGAGCACCTCTGCGTTTATTTTTTGCGCTATAAACCAAAAAAGAGCGACAATTTTGAAAAAAAAATGAAGGGATTAAATGTGTTCCCTCAGTGTGCTCTAACTGTGCAGGGGATGGGCTCACTAGAACATGAGAGATCACTGCACCCAATGACAGGGAGCAGTAGATCCCTATCATGTTGCTAGGCAGACCAGTGAAATGCCTTGTTTACATGGGCATCTCCCGTTCTACCTCTCCGTGTCATGATCGTGGGCCACAGGCGGACATAGAGTCTGCGGGACCCGCGGGCACGCTCCCATGCCAGCGATGAACGCCCTCTAGCCTGTGATTTAAAGGGGACATATGGGTACAGCCATTTGTGCAGCTGTGCCAATTCCTTTTTGCCATGGAGAGATTTTATCTTGCTTTTTTGCATGTCTGAATAGGTCAAAATAGAAAAAAAATTGGCTATAGATATAAAGCTAAGGAATATAGCATTTGTGTCCATAGACAAGAATGCCGGGCTCGGCTCCACCTTTGAGTCATTGGATTTGATTGACTGCAGCGGGAGCCAATGGCTGCACTGCTATTAATCTATCCAATCAACAGCCGTGACCCCGTGGAGAGAGGGACAGCGCATCTCCACCAAAGGGAAATTCGGGGCTCATGTAAGTAAAATGGGGGGCTGGTCACTGTCAAAAGTTTTTCCACGTTAATTCATAGAATGCATTAAGGTAAAAAGACATGAGGGTTTACAACCCCATTAATTATATTATAATGAATACATAACAATGTTGCTTACATCTTATCTGTAAAATTCCCGAAATTCTATGAAAACAAGTTAGAATGGCCTGTATTTATTCCAACACACAAGACAAATGGATACTCAGACAGTAAAAAATAATAGGCTTAAAACACCAATACTTCAGCAGAACGCGATGTGCCCATCATACTACCAAAACCGATTAGATCACTGACACGTTTCGGGGGACAGACTCTCTTCCTCAGAGCATGCTGAAGCATTGGTGTTTTATGCCTATTGATTTTTATTGTCTGTGAATATCCATTTGTCTTGCATGTTGGAATAAATCTGTCTATGGTAATACACAAGGTTTTTGCGCCCTCCTGTGTGTTTTTTGCAGTTTGTTAAAGATTCCCCAGTCTGAGGAGGGCTGAACCCCAAAGAGGCATTGTGCATTGGAGCACTGCAAAAAAAAAAAAAAAGGATTTAGCGCTTGAGTGTGTTTTGGATAGGACATGCCAGCTGCTTTCTCCAGTCTTTGAAAACTCTGCCCAGTAATTCTACATGAAGTATGTAATTGAAATATCAATTATTTTTTATTACAACCCCCTGAAAATTACTTTTGACAGAGAGGCAGTTGACATTACCCCATACAGTAAAGGCTGTCAGATAACCACTGTCTAAGTGCACATATGCACTATCTTCTTGTCTTTTTTGTCATTTACAAGAGATCTGCTGACAAACAGACCTGTTCACAAACCAAAACATGCAAAAAATGACAAGCATTAGTTACAGCGCCCTTATGAGAAGATTTTACAAACTAGAAGCAGCAGGTGAAAGTGCAGACATTCACATGCATCTAGTACAGGTTTTGATGCATTGTACAGCGCTGTCATCCTAATATGTTTCATACTGTAGGGGTTGGAGAATGGCAAGCAGATAATCGGAGAGTGTGGAATAGAGAAAACTTCTATGGTGATGCTGATTTTATAGTTGTCTAATTGCAGCAAAAATACTTGTATGGAATAAGTATAATAATAATTATATTTATAGAGAGACAATACAAATCGATACAAGCAGGATTAGAGGGCCCTGCTTGTGAGAGCTATCAATTTAAAAGTAAGATTCAAGTGAGACTAATTAGTAGATTTTTATATGAATGTTTGTACGAACTTTTGCATGAAAATTCTTTGTACAATCAATGACTCAATGAATGTTAATCAAAACTACCTCAATCTCTTTTTTTGTTTTTAATGTTCGATTTTGGAATGAATGGACGTTGCTGAATGAAGACCACATTCACTCTTTTAAATACATTTTTGCTCCTTCAAATTTTCCCAGCGATACACTCGGAATGCTGATTTGACCTCACTAATGATTAGAAAATTGAACGTTCTTAAACCAGAATGTTTTAATGAAATTCTACTGGTATATAACCAGCTTTAGGGATGGGCTGATGGAAAAGGAAAGTACAGTTTATAGAGGCAGGATAGGCCTCCATGAAGAGATGGTCTATCAGCAATTGCAAGAGCAGATAGAGAAAAAGATAGTCAAACACATTGGGGCTAGAAGTTCAAGGATGGGAGAGGCTCTGGAGCAGTCAATGTACTAAAAGTTGTCAACCCTGTTTTGGAGAAGTCCTAAGGCAGTGATGGTGAACCTTGGCACCCCAGATGTTTTGGAACTACATTTCCCATGATGCTCAACTACACTGCAGAGTGCATAATCATGGGAAATGTAGTTCCAAAACATCTGGGGTGCCGAGGTTCGCCATCGCTGTCCTAAGGTAAAGCATGGGAGCAAGTGACAAGGGAGCTAGAAAGGAGGAGGTCTTGGGAGAACCAACAGTATGGTTGGTATTTTTAAGTTTGGTGATGTAGCTTGGGGCAGCTTTGTGAATGGCTTTGTGTGTTGTAACTTGTTAGTACTTAGAATTCTGATAGAGCTTGTTTGTTTATCGCTGTGTATCCTAGTTAGAGATTTCTCATAACATATTATTCCAGTGTAAAAACCTGAAAGAGGCTCTAATTTTTCCCTGCTTTATCCAGATGTGAAAAAAATGGGCTGACGTGGTTGGTTTACTAGAACTGAACAGTGCAAAATCTGGTGCAGCTCTGCATAGAAACCAATCGGCTTCCAGGTTTATTTTGTCCAAAGCTGATGTTAGAAGCCGATTGGCTACCAGGCATAGCTGCAATCTTGCTTTACAAACATTTTCTATTCTGATTTCAAGTTTTTCTAGAATAAAACATATATAGTACATCATAAACCTTCTTTTTTTGTATGTGCAAGTCTAAAATATTTACATTATTATTACCAATAATTGCCTGGCCAGAAAATCCTTCTAATTTAACATTGGTATGTGTTATTTTAGTAGTAAATGTGTAGAAATCTTCTGGGCTCACTACCACTTTGACGAAGCACACATTAGTAGTAGTTTTCCTAAATGGGGTCATTGCACCCCATGAGACAGAGCCCTCTGAATGGAAGGTTCATTAGTTAACAATTTCCTCAAGACAATTTTCATTGCAGACATGCCATTACAGTGATGAAGTGTCATTTATCAGCTTTTGGGCAGATAAGATATAATTTATGCATGCCGATAAGTATAAAATGTTTAAAGTGAGCCTGACATGAACATATAATACTAAATAAAAAACCATAAGAGCAAGTAAAAAAAAAAAAAATGCTCTTGCACATATTGGATTCAGATGGGCTCCCTTACTGCACCAAATAACATTCCCTGACAACCAGGACCCTATTCTTACTGTGCACATTGGCTGATGTATAACAAGATGATTGGGATCACGTTCTCTGGGTCTTGTTCACACCAATGTTTCTCTTCAGTGCAAAAAAGTACAGACTTTCTTCTTTTTTTTTTTGCGCCAATGTCTGTTTTTTGGATTTAGGATTGAGTTTTTAGTTAACATGGGAGTTTTGTGTACTGATCTTCCTGATTGACTGGTAAAGATGAGGCTGGCAATATCACAGGCCGGATCCAGTGTAGAAGCTATGGCAGCAGCGGGTGGAATGGGATACACCAGTATGTTAAGTTTGTAGAAGTAATTGAAAGGTTTGCAGGACCCAGATCCCATCAGTAGTTATTGTAGAGGCCAAACAAGCTCCCAGCTGCTTTGGTAACTGAGTTTATTTTAACCCTTCGATTGTCATTTCATAGAGTACAGCCATGGCATAGTAATATGTCATTGGCAGTAAAAGAGGTTAACTGCAAAGGACATATTAAGCCTACAGGCTTATGTTCAGTTAAGCTGTGGTCCTAATCTAAAAATGCTAATCAAATTCTATTTTTTTTGCTAATCTAAGTTAACCACGACTTAACTGTCTGCTAGGAGTTCCTGCACATTACACATCATTATCGATTGCACTACTGAAAAACCCAGAACATTTACATGTATCATTTTTTTTTAAGCTTACAGAACTGAACACTTTCTGTTACTGAATATGTTATGCTGCCATTTCCCCCTATATCATATCACTGAGGGCCATTTGGTAGCCCTCCAGGGGACCTTGTGCTCAAATGTGCTCTTCTCCTACAGCAACCAGTGGGATTTTTTTTTTAGCTGATCTAGAAAAATTACCATATGCAATTGAAAACATAAAAACATAATTTTTAAAAGAAAAATAAATATATAAAAGCTCTGCCTCTCCCACGCAGACACACACGCAATAGTATCCATCAGTGGGGTGCAACAGAAACCAACTGAGTATCCACTTTCAGTGTGGTTATGCTGCTAAAAGCTGATCTCTGGTTGCTATAGGTTATTACACCAGTACAGACACTTAAGAGGTGTAAAATCGTAGAGTGTAAATTGAAGGCTGATTGTTATTTCCCTGTAATGTGTTACTTTATAAACCTGCATAGCTTTCCCTTCCAGTGGCCTGTATACCATTCCTGTTTGGTTGGTGGTTCTGGCACTGAAAAGGTTATTGCCAAAATGAGCATGTGTTGCCATTGAGCTGTTTGGAATCCAGCCGGATCTGCTCAGGCATTTCTAGGGTTATAAACACACATCTCTGCCAATTTATTTTCTCTTGGCAAAGGAACGGTCTTCGGTTGTAGAGAACAAAGGATACAATACGGTAAACGGCCTGAAGGTGATGGAGAGATTTTTTTTTTTTTCATTGCAGCGGCCAGAGAAAAAAAAAAACCCCAGGGTAAACTTTCTCCCCTTCCTGTTGCTACTTATTTTTCTCCTCCTCTCAGTGTAGATTGAAATCCTGGTGGCAGACCTAGTCTGCTACGAGGAAAGAAAAAAAATCTGATCTGTGTTTGTGTCAGCATCGGTACAAAGAAGTCTGTGTCATATTGGCAGCCATTCCTTGCAAAGGGTTTTTTCCTTCATTTGTGTCCTTTCTTTTCAATGTTTTTTTCCTTTTTTTTTGCAATAAATGAGAGGCTTTTATGTAGCGCTCTTCATAAACGGTACTGAGTAGGAGGGTATGGGCACACTTTCTATTATTGCTCCCCTCATGCATTTCTCCTTTCTTCGTCTTTTCAGAACCACACGTTGAGCCAGCACACACAGTGAGCCGGTGGCACTACAGGACTCCTCTCCGCAGAAGACTTGACGGAGGCACAGTGGGATAAACCATTTGAACATTACATCCAATCAAAGTGTCATTTGCAACCCAGATGTAAAACTCTAATGATTTGGCCATGAGGCGCTGCTATTATAAGCAGCTGGAAATGAATATTAATGGGAGAGATTAAAAGTATTTCATGCTCAGTATTTTATTGTCCTGCTTCTTACTAGTGTTCTTTAGAGCTTCTGACTGAATTTATAGTGTTAGAATAATCAGTTCCAATGATGTTGTCTTTTGTTGCTTATTGTATTATATTGATAGTTCAGAGCTTGAAGTGTTATTTTTTAATTTTTTATTATTTTGAATTATTTACTGGCTATATTTTTCTTGTGTGTTTTTTGTGATGTGATGGATTGACAGCTGTCTACTCCATTTTATTCTTTTTTTTGTTTTGTTCTTTTTGTTTTTTTACTTAAATAAGATAACTAATGCTTTTGATTGGATTTGTCAGTTCACAGAGGAAAGTTTAATGAATATAGTCAGCAACTGGACGATCTACTTTTTAAATGTGACTTTATCTGATTTGCAATGACTAAAGTACAGTTCAATAAAGGAGATTATGTTTAAAACAAAGTCATGTCTTAAATAGTTCTTGCATTAACCAGTTCAAGTTTCTACATATCCTGTTGTCCCCTGTGGTGTCTAGTTATCCTATTTATTTTTTAAATCAGGCTTTTTGTCACACCTCATTCACACCTCATTCTGTTGCTGACATTACAACATTTATACTAGCGCACACAGCCATTTGTTTAAAGGTAAACTATAGTCTCTGTACATTTTCCTGATATGTCATTACAACAAGTTTAACACTTGCCCTCTCCCAGAATTGCCGCTAAACCACATTTAGTTGTACCTGCTCTGCCAAAATGTTTTATTTGGGCTCAGCCCTTCCCATACATATGCACTGCGATCCATTTATTCCCATAAAATGCATAATTTGCTCTTTCCAGCAGTGTAGAGCCTTTGCGTAGGAATGAATAATGAAGCTCATGCTGGACATTTGCACGAGGATCATGGCCCAGCTGTAAGAGCTTAAAGCGTGAGGTCTGGAGGCTGTGGGGGGAGGGGATTGATACCTAAGGTTAAGTGTAGTATAAGTATGCTTATTTAAAGTGGTTCCAAGCCTCAAGGTTTTTTTCCTTTTAAAGGGGTTGTAAAGATACAATTTTTTCCCCTAAATGGCTTCCTTTACCTTAGTGCAGTCCTCCTTCACTTACCTCATCCTTCCTGTTCTTTTGTCTGTAACTCCACACAGTAATGCAAGGCTTTCTCCCTGGTGTGGAGTGTTGTGTTCGCCCCCTCCCTTGGACTACAGGAGATTCAGGACATTCTCTAAGTTGCAGATAGAGAAAGGAGCTGTGTGTTAGTGGGCGTCCTGACTCTCCTGCTCGCCCCCTCCCCCGTCAAGTGAAGGGGCCAGCAGGACACTCCACACCAGGGAAAAAGCCTTGCATCACTGTGTGGAGTTACAAACAGAAGAACAGAAAGTGAGGATTTCTCAGAAGAAATGAGGACATTTAACCACTTAAGACCCAGAACTTTAGGCAGGTAAAGGACCTTGGCAGTTTTTGCGATTCGGCACTGCGTCCCTTTAACTGACAATTGCGCGGTCCTGCGACGTGGCTCCCAAACAAAGTTGGCGTCTTTATTTTCCCACAAAGAGAGCTTTCTTTTGGTGGCATTTGATCACCTCTGCGGTTTTTATTTTTTGTGCTATAAACAAAAATATAGCGACAATTTTGAAAAACAATCTATATTTGTTACTTTTTGCTATAATCCCCCAAAAATATATAAAAAAAATGTTTTTCCTCAGTTTAGACCGATACGTATTCTATCTATTTTTGGTTAAAAAAAATCGCAATTGATTGGTTTGCGCAAAATTGATAGCGTTTACAAAATAGGGGATAGTTTTTATTGCATTTTTATAAAAAAAAATGTTTTACTACTAATAGCGGCGATTAGGATTTTTTTACGTGACTGCGACATTATGGCAGACACTTTGAACAATTTTGACACATTTTTGGGACCATTGTAATTTTCACAGCAAACAATGCATTAAAAATGCATTGTTTACTGTGAAAATGCCAATTGCAGTTTGGGAGTTAACCACTAGGGGGCGCTAAAGGGGTTAAGTGTGACCTCATCTGTGTTTCTAACTGTAGGGGGCGGGGCTGGACATGTGACGTCATTGATTGTGTTTCCCTATATCAGGGAACACACAATGACAGCGCCACAGTGAAGAACGGGGAAGCTGTGTTTACACACAGCTCTCCCCGTTCTTCTGCTCCGGGGACCGATCGCGGGACTCCAGCAGCGATTGGGTCCCGCGGCCGCGGTCAAGGAGCTTTGCACCAGGTCGTGGACTTGTGCCCATGACCCACGGCTGGGCACTTAAAGAGGACATACGGGTACGTGCTTGTGCCCAGCCGTGCCATTCTGCCAACGTATATGGGCAGGAGGCGGTCCTTAAGTGGTTAAAAGCAAAATTAAAGGATGAGGTAAGTGAAGGGGGACTGCACTACGGTAAAGGAAGCTATATAGGAAAAAAAATTGTACCTTTACAACCCCTTTAGAGCATTCTATGCATTAAGGTAAAAAACATTCTCTGCTGCAGGATCCCCCAGCCCCCCTTAATCTTACCTGAGTTGATCCACATTTTACTAGAAATCAGCATCCTGATCCCTTTTAGTCAAGCGGCTGTCTATGGTTCAGGGATCCTTACCCTGGAGAAAAGTTTGAAAAGACACTGAGAGAATGTCTGTCCTGGCCTCTGGGAGAAGTGATCCAATTTGACCAGGCTGTTGCCTGGAGCAGGAGCTTGTGTAGTTGGTTTGTCACAAAGCTGTATGTGACAACGTGGCGAGTCTCTGCGGAAATAGGCTTAAATGGGTTGTAAACCCTCTTGTTTTTTCACCTTATTGCATCCTATGCATTAGGCAGGGGTCTCCAAACATTCTAAACAAAGTGCCGGTATATTATCCTTTAGACTCTGGACTTTGACCAGCGGGTGTAGACATTTTCCTGGCATCATTGTTGGTGAACATCTGGTATTAGGGGGAGGAATAGTGCCCAATTGTTGGTATCATAGGGAGTAATAGTGCTCTATTAGTTGTGTCAGTGGGAGAAATGATGCTCCATTGTCGGTGTCAGATGGCAGAATAGTGTCTCGTATCAGTGAGAGGGATAGTGCCCCAAGGGCCGGATAAAGACAATTAAAGTCCCGCAGTTTGGAAACCACTGCATTAAGGTGAAAAAACTTCTGACGCTGACAAGCCCCCCAGCCCCCCGTTTTACTCACCTGAGCCTGTTCTTTCCCATGGCGGAGATGCGCTCTATTTCTCTGCCCATTGTCTCGGCTCTTGATTGGATAAAATTGATAGCAGCACAGCCATTGGCTCCCGCTGCTGTCAATAAAATCCAAAGACCCGGGAAGCAGCGCCGAGTCCTGCATTCTGTGAGACTGAAAACAGAAAAAGGACTCGGGAGTGCGCCCACATAGGTGCCTACCTTAGGAGAGCTTTTTCCAACGTGGGCACTTAATGCGGGGAGGAGCTACCAGTGCCGCCAGGGGACCCCAGAAGAGGAAGACTGGGGCCACTCTGTGCAAAATGAACTGCACAGTAAAAATGAGGATGACATGTTTGTTATTTAAAAAACAAAACCGATGGTTTAAAACCCATTTTACCACTTAAGACCCACACCATTTTGCTGGCCAAAGACCAGGCCGCTTTTAGCGATTTGGCACTGCGTCGATTTAACTGACAACTGTGCGGTCGTTCGTGGCTCCCAAACAAAATTGACATCCTTTTTTCCCCACAAATATAGCTTTCTTTTGGTGGTATTTGATCACCTCTGCGATTTAAAAAAAAAATGTTTTGCTATAATAAATATCCCCAAAAATATATATAAAAAAAATGGTTTTCCTCAGTTTAGGCCTATACGTATTCTACATATTTTTGGTAGAAAAAAATCCCAATATGTGTATATTGATTGGTTTGAGTAAAAGTTATAGCGTCTACAAAATAGGGGATAGAATTATGGCATTTTTATTATATATATTTTTTTTACTAGTAATGGCAGCGATCTGCAATATTTATCATGACTGCGACTTTATGGCGGACATATTGGACACTTTTTACATACTTTTGGGACCATTGTAATTTTTACAGCGATCAATGCTATAACAATGCACTGATTACTGTGAAAATGACACTGGCAGCGAAGGGGGCTAACCACTAGGTGGCACTGAAGGAGTTATGTGTGCCCTAGTGAGTGCTTCTAACTGTAGGGGGGATGGGCTATGTGTGACACGACAGTGATCACCTGTTCCGATTGCAGGAAGCTGTGATCACTGTCCTGTCACTAGGAAGACTGGGGAAATGCTTGTTTACATCAGCATTTCCTTGTTCTTCCTCACTGTGAAACGATTGCGGGTATCTCCATGGACATAATGTCTGCGGGACCCGCGGTCGGGCTCACGGAGCTTGCGGCCGGTGCGCGTGTTTACAATGCCGCTTCTTAAAGGGGACGTATATATACGTCCTTTTGCCTGCCCGTGCCATGCTGCAGACGTATATCTGCGTGCGGCGGTCAGCAAGCGATTAAGGACTACAGAGTCCAGATAGCCAGGAGGCTGGAAAATTTTGTGATGCTGAAACTTTACTTTGGAATAAAAGTGAGCAAAAAGTCCTGAAATGACTGTCAACCCTGATGTTCTGACTGCCATTCCACTTCTTGAGGCCCTAAAATGCCTGGACAGTAGAAACACTCCTAAAATGACCCCTTTTTGTAAAGTAGATACCTGTTTAAAAAAACTCACCATGCCTCCTACTAAAGTTGTAATTTTGACGTTTGTGAAAAAATAAAATAAAATGAATTACAAAGTTGTAACTTTAACAAGTTTTTCTTTCTCTCACACACTGCATAAGCATACCTAAAATACACCCCAAAGCACATACTGCTTCTCCTCTCGGCTAGGTGCAAGACTTTTTCACTGCCTAGATGCATAGAGGGGCCCAAAATCCAAGGACCACCTTCAGGATTTCATGGAACATAAATTGAGCATCTGATTTCCTGACTACCTATCACATTTCTTAAGACCCTGAAGTGGTAGGAGAAACACAAACCGCTGGCAACAAAAGTGATTACACCCTAAAGTGAAAATGTCCAAATTGGGCCCAAAGTGTTAATATTTTGTGTGGCCATCATTATTTTCCAGCACTGCCTTAACCCTCTTGGGCATGGAGTTTACCAGAGCTTCACAAGTTGCCACTGGAGTCGATTGAATGTTATCTACAAAATAACAGAAATAGACCTCAATATGTACACTATTGCATACATTACAGAAACAACGATCTACAATATAGGATGAGATAGTAAAAACATACTTTTTAGCCCCCTTTTACACTTGTACGACTTCAAAGTCCCGCATTTTTACCGCGATTTCGCAGCCGCGATTTTACCGCGATTTTGCCGCATTTCGCGGCTGCGATTTCAATGAATGCCTGTGTACAGGGCCGATCTGCCCTATAGGCTTACTATGCAAGCCGCTTAGGGCCCCGCAAAGCTGTAAAGGGCCCCCCAAATTACTAGAGGCCCCCAGCCTGGTGAGAAGTCATTTTCGCCCCCTCACCCCGCTTCTCAACTCGCTGGTTGCATGGGAGAAGAGGTAATAAGTCAGCACCTCCTGCTTCTCAATTTAATGTAAGATGTCATTTCCGACAGCAGAACACCCCCTACCCCCGCTTCTCAACTTTCTTTAATGTGACATGTCACTGTCGTCAGCGCCCCCGCTTCTCATTTTTAATGTGCCATGTCATTTTGCTTAGGGCCCCAGGGAGGTCAGGATTGGCACTCCCTGTGTAAGTGGCATCAAAATCGGACAAAAGTAGTGCAAGGACTACTTTGAAGTAGGCACAACTTAGTCCCCTTTCACACTTATACGTCTTGTCCCATGATTTTGGACTGCAAAATCGTATGACAAGTCATTCTCCATGATTTTCAATGAACACCATTCATACTGGCGCGACTTTAAGTAGTGCCGACTTCAAAGTAGTCCTTGCGCTATTTTGGTCCAACTTCCATGAGTTATTGTCCATAGACCTCAATGTTAAACCCTCAAGTAGCATGCAAATCATACCTGAATAATATACACACAATTTCATTACAACTTTGTAAGCACAAGCAGCTTTTTAACCCTTGTCCCACCCAATCCTTTCAGCATAGTAGCCCCTCTCAAGCACATTTTTCCACCACACATTCACTTCCTGGTTATTCCCCCAGGAACAATGTGCTCCAAACAGGTTAAAAAAAGAGACGTCCTCGATAATGAGCAAATCATTCGATTTATCCGTGAGTGCCCAGCTATTTATGATTTGTGTGACCCAAACTACAAAGACAAGATCCCACTGACCACCAATGAAGGGGGCATTCTTCCCCCTGACCACCAATGAAGGGGACATTCTTCTCACTGACCACCAATGTAAGGGACATCCTTCCCACTGACCACCAATGTAAGGGACATCCTTCCCACTGACCACCAATGTAAGGGACATCTTTCCCACTGACCACCAATGTTAGGAGCATTCTTCTCACTGACCACCAATGTAAGGAACATCCTTCCCACTGACCACCAATGTAAGGAGCATTCTTCCCACTGACCACCAATGAAGGGGACATTCTTCCCACTGACCACCAATTAAGGGAACATTCTTCCCTCTGATCACCAATGTAAGGAGCATTCTTCCCACTGACCACCAATGTAAGGAACATTCTTCTCATTAACCACCAATGTAAGGGACATCCTTCCCACTGACCACCAATGTTAGGAGCATTCTTTTCACTGACCACCAATGTAAGGGACATTCTTCCCACTGATCACCAATGTAAGAAGCATTCTTCTCACTGACCACCAATTTAAGGGACATTCTTCCCATTGATCACCAATGTAAGGAGCAATCTTCTCACTGACCACCAATGTAAGGGACATCCTTCCCACTGACCACCAATGTAAGGAACATTCTTCTCATTAACCACCAATGTAAGGGACATCTTTCCCACTGACCACCAATGTTAGGAGCATTCTTCCCACTGACCACCAATGAAGGGGACATTCTTCCCACTGATCACCAATGTAAGGAGCATTCTTCTCACTGACCACCAATGTAAGGAACATCCTTACCACTGACCACCAATGTAAGGAGCATTCTTCCCACTGACCACCAATGAAGGGGACATTCTTCCCACTGACCACCAATGAAGGGAACATTCTTCCCTCTGATCACCAATGTAAGGAGCATTCTTCCCAATTTTTCTTCATTAAAAGTCTTGCAATCAAAAAGCATAAAATCACTATATAAAACATACATAAATATATACATATTTACATAAATGAAAATAAATATAGCAAATCTGCTCTCAAACAAAAGACTTTACAGCAAAGCAAAAATCATGTAATCACTGATGAAAAAAACTCCTACTACAACTCACACCACTACACCAGACAAACAAGGTCAAGAAACAAACCCGCACCCATTATGCATGCAGCCCTTCTTCAAAAGGATACTAACCAACAAAAGCTAAGGGAGTGAAAAAGACAGAAAAGGAAAAGAACTCCTCAATCAGAGATGGGCAGCTCACCAAAGGCAAGTCTGATATTCCTCCACGCACTTTTCCAGACCGCCCGAGGTTCCCTGCCCTTCTCAAGACCCCGAATTTTCCCAACCTCACCCAGAATATCGTGCACCACCACCTCGACAGAGAGGACTTTCTTCCGCAGGGTAATCTGGCACCGTGCATTCCATGTGAAGTAACGGACAACTATACTAACTAGAAAAAGTGTATTGAAATCAAAATCCCAGCGAGTCGGGAATGCCCCGTACACCCACTCTGCATAACCCATGCGATAGAAAAAGGGAATGCCTAGAGCCCTCCCCACCCTTTTATACACCTCTATGTTAAAGGGACACTGCAGCAAAAAGTGGTCCATAGACTCCACTTTACCAACACACTCCACTCTAGGACAATCCCGATCATCCACAGAGCGATTCTTCAGGTTCCCTCTCACATAGAGCCTTCCATGGAAAGCGAGCCAGGCTTAATCCCTAAACTTCAGAGGGATTCTTTCTAAATTAATTAAACGCAACCCCTCCCTCATTACAGAGCCTGGGCAATCCCTTAAGGCCAGTGACACACTGAAAGCCGAGCTCAAAATTCTCTTCTCCAGAAGCTTCCTGGGGAGGGACTTGATATCCTCTGCTGTCACCTGCCACTACCGAAGTATTTTCAGGCACGGGGCAACATAAGCCGGGAGCTTGCCATGTTGGACTCTTAGACTTTTCACTGGCCCGCCATCTTCCCAGCATCGCAGAAAAGGCCTAAAACAAGACTGAAAAATACCCACCCATCCCGGCGGGTTCTCTGCTAGCATGTTACCAAAATTGTACTTTAAAAAGAGCAGAGAAAAGAAAACTATTGGGTTGACCATTCCTAGGCCACCCTCCCGCCTAGACAGGTAAGTTACATTGCGTTTTATCAGGTTCAGCCTATTTCCCCATAACAGTTGAAAAAAACAGCTGTACACCCTTGCATAGAGAGATGATGGCAAGATACAGACGAAGCTGACATATAAAAAGATTGGGACCAGGTACGTTTTGATCAAGTCAACCCTCTCCCTCAAGGAAAGCCTCCATTTCTTCCAACTTGCTACTTTGGCATTGGCACACACCAACCTGCTTTCCCAATTTCGATGACCATAGTCACCAGGACCAAATTTGATGCCCAACACTTTAATTTCCTGCTGGGGCTCTGGGAAGGCATCCGGAAGTTCGAAGCTTTCACCCTCCTCACCCATCCAGAAAACTTCACTCTTTTCATGCTTGACTTTAGAACCAGAGGCCTCTGTGTACTGCTCTATCATAGAGACCACCTCCTGCACCTCCTCCGTCCCAGAGACAATAACAGACACATCATCGGCGTAGGCCACGACCTTCAAGGGCGGCACACCAGCAATGCCCAAAGGCACCCCGCACAACAATCCACTCTCTAGCCTTTTTATGAAGGGGTCGATTGCGAATACATATAGCAGAGGGCTCAGAGGACATCCCTGGCGCACACCAGAGCCAACCTCAAAAGGCCGTCCAACCCAACCATTAACCAGTGGGAAGCTCTCAGCCCCTCTATATAATGTCTTCAGCCAATCTATAAACCTCCCCTGCAGGCCGTATCTACCAAGTAGCAAATACAGGTACTCGTGATTGACTCTATCAAAAGCCTTCGCCTGATCCAGTGCCAGCAAGTACTTTCTCCATCCAGCAGCCCTGCATCGTTCCAAAGCCTCCCGGACAGCTAAAATCGCTGAAAAGGTGCTTCTACCTTGGACCGAGCAGTGCTGATGACTGGGCAACAAATCTCCTGCCACTGACGACAAGCGCCAAAAAAGAATCTTCGCCAAGATCTTTCTTTCAACATTGAGAAGACTGATGGGGCGCCAGTTCTCAATCATTGAGGGGTCTTTACCTTTTGACAGAAGAATCACAGCGGATTGCCTCATGGAGGGAGGGAGCGAACCCTCTTCTAGACAGCTGTTATAAACCTCCGCTAAAAAGGGAGCCAGAATGGACTTAAAACACTTGTAGAATTCAGCTGTCAACCCATCTGGTCCAGGCGATTTTTTGGTAGCCAGCTTCTCTATAGCATGAACTACCTCATCCGCTGAAATTGGTTCTGTCAAATCCATCAAAGGCAATGTACCATTTCCCAATCCTGGAGTAGAATCCAGAAAGCTTTCCATCTTGTCCCGACAAAGGTCCTTTCTTCCCAAAAGGTCAGCGTAATATGATCTGAAGATTTCCAGGATCCCTGATCTGGACTTCACCAGGGAACCCGTACCATCCCTCAGGCCTATGACCGTCTTAACTGCTATGCCTTGCTTACAGTTCTGGTAAGGATCAGGTGAGTGATATTTTCCATAATCTCTCTCCAGAACCAAGGAGGCATGCCGGTCGTATTGACACTTCCTAAGAAGAACCTTCACCTCAGAGATCTCCCCTGGATCTCCTCCATACGAGACAAGACGATCAAGCTTCCTCTGCAAATGCTGGTAGGCAATGTACATACCAAGCTGCTTCTTCTTACCTATGGCCTTGAAAAGTCCAATTGCCCTTTGTTTCACAAGCTCCCACCACTCTGACTTACTGCTGCAAAAGTCCAGAATAGAAACCTGTGCCTGAAAAAAATCCTCAAAGGATTGTCTTACCTCTACATCTTCCAGGAGAGCCGAATTCAGTTTCCAGGTACCCCTTCCCCTGGGTGGAGTGTCCGAGGCATTCAGAGTCACAGACAGCATACAGTGGTCAGAGAACTCCACCGCCCTCAACTCAGGAGCCGAGAAAGTAGAGTTCTCCTTTAAAAAAAACCTATCTATCCTACTCTGACTATTCCCTCTCTGAAATGTGAATCCCGTGCTGCCAGGGCAGTGCTTAATATGCACATCTACCAGGCCTGCTTGTCTCACCATATCTCTAAGAAAAACGCTATCGTATCCCAGCCTGTCTATGGAGC
The DNA here is from genome assembly GCA_029574335.1 of Rana kukunoris. Classification (NCBI taxonomy): domain Eukaryota; kingdom Metazoa; phylum Chordata; class Amphibia; order Anura; family Ranidae; genus Rana; species Rana kukunoris. The sequence goes on from CM056059.1 coordinate 242,440,439, forward strand.
CTCTCCTGTCTTCAGGCCTAATGATGGTGTTAAAGTCACCTCCAAAGACAACCTGCTGGGATGTAAAAAGGAAGGGCTTGATCTCTGTGAGGAGGCATTTCCTGCCCCACCTTGTCTGCGGCCCATAGATATTGATCAGGCGCAGGTCATGCCCCCCAACAGAAACGTCCAACACCATGCATCTACCTATTTCTACCTCAATTACCTGCCGGCACGTTACCATATCGGTTTTAAAAAGTACCGCAACTCCGCTGCAGGGCTCAGCCGCAAGAGACCAAAAGGAGGGACCGCATCTCCAGTCCCTTTTTGCTAGATGGACATCGGCCAAAGTATGGAGCCAGGTCTCTTGCAAAAATAAAATCTCGGCATCAAACTCGCTGAGCAAAAATAAGGCCATATCACGAGCTCTTGCAGATTTAATGCTGGCGACATTAATGGTCGCCACCTTTATCGGAGTGGGAACTGCCATCAGGATGATTGGGGTAGTCGTTTCTTGACCTTCACCACACTTTCATCACCAGAAACAGCTCTCTTCAAACTATGCGACTCCCCCTCATCCATAGATGATAAGGGAGAAGACAAAGACATCTCATCGCCCGACAACACATTAAAGGTGTTACCAAGGGGAACCCCTCTTGGATCCGACTCTGAGGAAGAGACGACCGGTTTTTTAGTCTTTCTCTTCTTTTTTTTCCCCTTCCTGACTTTCTCCCACCCCTCCTCATCCGAATCCCCATCAACCGAATGTGAGACATGGGGTACGGACACCCTTCCATCAGCACCCCCACATTCCCCTGACCACGCTTGCGCAGCCGAGGGACTGGAGGCCGAGTGGAAAGATCCGCTAAACCTGCCCCCCCAGCAGCCTCCGCCAGTCTGGAGGATCTAGGAAATGATGCATTAGGGACAGAAGGGACAGATTTAGGGACCACATCTCTAGGGGGAGCAGAAACAGATGTCACAGACACAGGAGGGACAGACTCAGGGACCACATCACTAGGGGGAACAGAAACAGATGTCACAGACACAGAAGGGACAGACTCAGGGACCACACCACTGGGGGGAATAGAAACAGATGTCACAGACACAGAAGGGACAGACTCAGGGACCACATCACTAGGGGGAACAGAAACAGATGTCACAGACACAGAAGGGACAGACTCAGGGACCACACCACTGGGGGGAATAGAAACAGATGTCACAGACACAGAAGGGGCAGACTCAGTGACCACATCACTAGAGGGAACAGAAATGGGTGCCACAGACACAGGAGGGACAACAACAGTTTTGGTGGCCTCATCCTCCTTATCCAGCCTCTGCAGCTCAGCCTCCAACCCTGGCAGGTTATGTAATGCCTCTGGGCAAAGACTGTAGGGGTGACCAAGTTTTTGGCACAAGTTGCACCGAATATCTGTACAGTCTTTAGCCAAATGGTCCAGTGCCTGGCACAAAGAACATTTCTTTCGGGTGCAGGTGGAGGCAAAGTGGCCCTTGTCCCCACATTTATTGCACACCTTAGGCTGACCCTGGTAAAAAATGGTCAGCCTGTCCCTCCCCAGAAAGGCTGAACAGGGCAGATGTTGAACAACATTTCCCTGCACCCCCAATTTTAACGACACTGTCCAGGCCCCTGTCCATATCGCATGCTGATCAAGGACCTTCCGCAGTGGAGCGAGGACCTCACCATACCGGCGTAACCACACCATCAAATCAGCCTCTGGGATGGATTCATTACGCACGAGGATAGTCACTGATTTTATTAGAGGCTGCCTGGAAACCACCTTTGGCATCCAACCATTCCACTGCGGAAGGTCCCTGCGCCCCCTAAAACGTTCCCAAAACAAATCCAAACCCTCAGGTTTTACAAAGGACAAATCAAATTCCGAACTTCCAACAGGACAAATCAATGCAAAAATGTCTGCGACTTTAAATCCCATCTCCAGAATCAACTCTGCCACCCTCCCCCTTACTGGTGGGGTCCCCTCCCCCTCCCACTTCAACTGGACCACGTTTCTTCTTTTGTACCCACCAACCATCCCCCCACTAAACCCCCCCAAATTGTGACCACCAACATTTGCACCTATCCCCCCACCCTCCTTGGTGCGACTCCCCAAAACTGCTGCATAGCTGCCGGTGTTCACAGACCTCCCCGCAGAGGGTCCAGCTGTGCGTTTTGCAGATGAGTCTTTCCTCTGCTGAGCAGGAGGAGAAATGTCATTGTTAACCCCTTCACCACCACCCACCACATCCATTGCTTCATCAATACTATTACTGTTATTATTTCCTGGCACATTCATAGTTCCTGCCGTGTCCACGCTCACAGCGGCGCCCTCACATACTTCACCTCCAGGCAGACTCTTCTCCATCGGGACAGGGTTGTCAGATAAGCAAGATTGCTGTGATACAGCAACAGGTAGATCAGTGCTGGAAACTTCCATTGCTGCTTCCACTCCACTTGCTGCACTGTGCTGCTCCCCTCCCCCACCTGCATCAATCAGCCCAGGTGAGGCTGAAACAGGCTCTTTGGAGCTGGCAGCCATCTTGGTTGTAGAACCACAGGTCCCAGCAGTCATAGCAGAATCCATTTGCGGGGGGCATGATGTAGATCCATCCATACTGCTCTGGTGGGCTGGTGACACCTCTACTAGGGGATTTCTCTTCATATCTGCAGAGGATTTCTCCACAGCAGAAACACCACTTACTACAGCCGGGACACCGTCCACTTTAGCCGGGACACCACTCACTGCAGCCGGGACACCCATGTTGGAAGGCGGCAGCACCGTACAGTGGGATTTCTCCACCAGTGCCGGTCTGCGACCCTTCTGCGACTCCACAGCGACTTCTGACGCTTCACCAGCAGACCTGTCTGCCCTTAGGGGTGACTCCATCTGCTGGATAAACTGTAGGGTGCCATGTTCACCCTCAACCCCCTGGCTCGTTGCCGCTGGCGATTCCCCAGCCTGACATGGGGGGAGAGGCGCAGAGGCAGATGGACCCGGGTTGTCTGAAACATGCGACTTCTGCTGATCCCCAGAGGTCTGGCTGGCAAATCTCCTCTCATTTTTAAATTTTCCGCAAACGCTCCACTCTTATCTTTTAACTTCTCCAACAGTAAAGATTGTTTTTGTACTTTCTCCTCCATCTCTTGTAGCTCAGGCTTCATGGCCGAACGGTTCCTACTCCAGGCCTGGAAGTACTTGGTCTTGAAGTTTTTATGTTCATCTTTCAAACACTTAAGTTTTTCCTCCGCTCTTCCGATCGCCCGAAAATGATCGATGACCTTTTGTCTGAATACATCTGTACTCTCACCAGGGCCTGGACCCACAGTCAGATCCTGCACCACCTCCTCCTCCTCACTAGGCCCCGTATCATCAGGGGGATCCGTCCCAGGGCCTCCCCCAGGATCAGGCATTGTTCCTGGGCCAAGCTAGCAGGCAAGGCCCAGGCTTGAAAAAAGGCTGGTTCTCTCAGAGAGCTCCTTGGGTGTGTCCTCCTCCTTCTTCCCACTGACACCAATGTAAGGAGAATTCTTCCCACTGACACCAATGTAAGGAGCATTCTTCCCACTGACACCAATGTAAGGAGCATTCTTCCCACTGACACCAATGTAAGGAGAATTCTTCCCACTGACACCAATGTAAGGAGAATTCTTCTCACTGACACCAATGTAAGGAGCATTCTTCCCACTGACACCAATGTAAGGAGAATTCTTCCCACTGACACCAATGTAAGGAGCATTCTTCCCACTGACCACCAATGTTAGGAGCATTCTTCCCACTGACACCAATGTAAGGAGAATTCTTCCCACTGACACCAATGTAAGGAGCATTCTTCCCACTGACACCAATGTAAGGAGCATTCTTCCCACTGACCACCAATGTTAGGAGCATTCTTCCCACTGACACCAATGTAAGGAGCATTCTTCCCACTGACACCAATGTAAGGAGCATTCTTCCCACTGACCACCAATGTTAGGAGCATTCTTCCCACTGACACCAATGTAAGGAGAATTCTTCCCACTGACACCAATGTAAGGAGCATTCTTCCCACTGACCACCAATGTTAGGAGCATTCTTCCCACTGACACCAATGTAAGGAGAATTCTTCCCACTGACCACCAATGTTAGGAGCATTCTTCCCACTGACCACCAATGTAAGGAGCATTCTTCTCATTCTTCATTATAGAGGACCCAAAATTGACCCCTATGTTCACGATTGGCAATGATGGGATGTACCCAATATCGACGTCTTCTCCGCCTCCGCTTCTCCTCCTCTTCTTCCTCATGCACTACTACTGCTGCAGCAGCAATGACAACTGCGGTGGCAGGAAAATGAATTGCCTCACACGATGTATGTTTTCATTGGTTAATGCAGAAGTTGTGGCAAAGTCGAAGTTGTAATGATCCCAAATCGCGGCAAAATCGCATGACTTTGAAGTCGTATAAGTGTGAAAGGGGTCTGAGGTGATGATGATAGATTTTGCCCTGGTTGATTGATGCTATTTTGATATCGTGCTACTTCACTTAAAGTAGTGCGATTTCAAAGTAGCAAGGTCAGCGCGATTTCAGCTGCTACTTAATAGACATCTGTGTGGCTTCATAAACAGATTTCTATTGAAATCACACCTAAAATCAGCAAAAGTAGTGCAGGAACTACTTTTGCAAATCGGTGCAGCACCACAAAATCGGTGTTGCACCGATTGGAACAGCGTCATTGCCTCCAATAGGCTGCAACTTATGCTATTTGATCGCTCAAATCGCATGACAAATCGCTCCAATGTGAACCTAGACTGAGAAATATATGTCTTGTTTCCTGCAGTATGTTCTCAAAGAATGATGGCAGCTTCACTTCCTACGAAGATTCTACCCAGAATTCCCTGCTTACTAACAACTTCCTTAACTACACATACAGTAAATCAAATAAGCACAACAACTGCAGCAATACCAAAAAAGAACACTAGATGGAGCCTGCACTCCACATATGACTGTCTCAAACCTTACAATTATTTTAACAACACAGATAATAAGCATAGACATCTGGTGGACAGAATAGTTAGTACTCAGTTATATTATGTACATTTAGAAAAGAGTCCACTTTTACCTCCTTCCTGCCTAGGCCAATTTTCAGCTTTCAGCACTGTCACACTTTGAATGACAATTTTGCAGTCATGCAACACTGTAACCAAATGTAATTTTTATCAAATTTTTCACACAAATAGAGTTTTCTTTTGATGGTATTTAATCACTGCTTGGTTTTTAATTTGAAATAAAAAAATGTAAAAAGCCTGCAATTTTTTTTTTAAAACATTTATCTTAGTTTCTGTCTGTAAATATTGTAAATAAGTAATTTTTCTCCTTCACTAATGTGCGCTGCTGAGGCTGCACTGATGGGCACTAATAGGCTGCATTAATGGGAACAGATGAGGTGGCCCTGATTAGGTGGCACTGATGAGAAGCCACTGATAAGCAGCACTGATGGGCAGCACTGATGAGCAGGCACTGAAAGGCAGCATTGACTGGCATCACTAATGGGCACTGATTGGTGTCACTGATGAGCATTACTGGGGCTGTACTGTAATGATGTAACTGATGATCACTGCCCTGATTACATGTACGTTTCTTCCCTGTGAGGAGATGCCGCTGATTGGCTCTCCACACCACACACTGTATTATGTTAGATGAGGAGAGCCGATAAACGACACTGTCACATCTACCCCAAACGCAGGTGGTCAGACAATATAGCTGGCTACTGTGTGCTTCACCTATAGCAGCCCCCTTCCCCTTAAGACAAGCAGGCCTACCGGTACTTGGTTGCCCCCAGGACTTAAAACACAATGCTATAATGCCCCAACCACCAAACCAGGGCAAATGCGAACTGAGCAAAGCAAAGAGATACTTGCAGTTAGCAGACAGATGGCGTGGTTCTATGACAGCCCAGGAAAAAAGGCAGGCTGAGTTCAAGGAATAGTTCAATAATCAAGTCCAAAGTCGTACACAGGGAAATCCAAACTAGCAAAGCAGGACAGACAGACAGACAGGGAGCTTGATCAGGAACAGTACAGGTATCACTCACTATCACAAGTACGGATGAGCTTCGAGTCAAACCCATGTTCTCCGAATCTCGAACATTATGGGCCTTTCGCGCCATAATGCTTTTTCCAATTATGTCTTAGGGGATTTATTACATGCCCCACACTATATAAGGTCGCCTGTGTGGCGGCCTTGTGTAGTGTGTTGCGGTGGTGGTGAGACAGTCAGTAAGAGAGAGACAGTGTCATTTCAATTGAGATAGATAGAGCAGGCAGGCGAGTCAGTTAACTGCAGTTACAGTGTGTAGAGGATATATATGCATCCCAGGTGTTGTATATATATATTTATACACTGTATTCAGTTTAGCTAGATCAGTTCCTATATTCTCTTCCTAATATACTGACAAGCAGGCAGGTGTTTGTGCTAGCTGCAGTAATTTCACTTGGTGTACTGTGTCCTTTGCACAGTATTCAACTAAAACTACCTGAATACAATTGCTGGTGTTCTCATACTAATACCACAGGCAGGCATCTGCAAGTATTTTCACTTAGTGCACTCTGTCCTCTGCACAGTGTGCACCTAAATCTACCTGACTACTATTGCTGGTGTTCTCATACTAATACTTCAGGCAGGGATTTGCAAGTATTTTCACTTGGTGTACTATGTTCTCTGCACAGTGTGCAACTAAAGCTAACTGAAGACAATTGCTGGTGTTCTCTTAACCACTTAAAGCGGAGGTTCACCCAAAAATCAACTTTCTGACATTAGATCCAGCATACTGCTAACATCTGCAGTATGCTGTTTTTTTTTTTTTTTGTACTTATCGTTTTTTGAGCTGTTGTTAATCCTGCGGGGAATGGGCGTTCCTAAGCCAAGAGGAGTTGATTGACGGTCTGCTAAGGCGTGTCACGCCTTCCGAAAATACCCAAAGTGACAGTCGGGTATTTTCGGAAGGCGTGACATGCCTTGGCAGCCTGTCAATCAACTCCTCTTGGCTTAGGAACGCCCATTCCCCGCAGGATTCCCCGCTCGGAGCCGGATAACAACGGCTCATAAAACTATAAGTACAAAAAAAAAACAGCATACTGCAGATGTTGGCAGTATGCTGGATCTAATGTCAGAAAGTTGATTTTTGAGTGAACCTCCACTTTAAGGACCTGCTCATGTACATATACATTGGTATTTTAAAGATGGATATCTCGGTAATGGCAGCAGCTGCTGCCACAACCGAGGTATCCATCTTTAGCATTAGCGGTCCTGGCGTTATTAACGGGGCCCCCATCCTGCCGCTCTCCCGCGCCCTCCGCCGCTTACCGGAGCCGTCGGTAGCAGTGGAGGCGATCGGGTCCTGCTGCCTGCTGTGTGGGGATGCGAGTGAGAGTAAGATGGTCCCCACCTGTCCCCATAGCATAGCAGGGCTGAAGTGACGTCAAAACGTCAGTTCCGCCCATTAATCTTAAAGGAACTTTTTTTGTTGTATTTTTTTCAAATGACAAAATGTCCATTTTTATTTTTTTTGCATTTAAGTCTAAATATGAGATCTGAGGTATTTTTGACCCCAGATCTCATATTTAAGAGGACTTTGTTTACATCCCTTGTAATAAGAATAAAAGTGATCATTTTTTTTTCAGTGTAAAAAATTATGAAATAACAAAACAAATATTTTTTTTTTAAAGTGCTCCGTCCCGACGAGCTCACGCAGAAGCGAACGCATACGCGAGTAGCGCCCGCATATGAAAACGGTGTTCAAACCACACAAGTGAGGTATCACCACGATCATTAGAGCGAGAGCAATAATTCTAGCCATAGACCTCCTCTGTAGCTCAAAAAATGCAACCTATAGAATTTTTTAAACATTGCCTATCGAGATTTTTAAGGGTAAAAGTTTGATGCCATTCCACGAGCGGGCGCAATTTTTAAGCATGACATGTTGGGTATCATTTTACTCGGCGTAACATTATCTTTCACAATATATACAAAAATTGGGCCAAATTTATTGTTGTCTGATATTTTAATTCAAAAAAGTGATTTTTTTTCCCAAAAAAGTGCGCTTGTAAGACCGCTGCGCAGATACGGTGTGACAAAATGTAGTGCAATGACCGCCATCATTCTCTAGGGTGTTAGAAATAAAATATATAATGTTTGGGGGTTTTAAGTAATTTTCTAGCAAAAAAAAATGTTTTAGTCTTGTAAACACCAAATCTGAAAAACACCCAAGGTCCTTAAGTGGTTAATAATAATACTACAGGCAGGCAGTTGATACTGCTAGCTGCAGTATAATCAGAATATATATATATCCTGGCTTTGTGCAGTTAAATCTCCCTGCAGGCCATTAGTATGTCTGGAAGGACAACAAGGAGAGGCAGACAGCCTTGAGCCAATAAAATAGGGCAAACAGACTCTGCGTCTAGAGGTAACAGTGCTGGTCATGGACACGGTGCATCCTCATCAGCGTGTGGCCGTGGCACACACTTGTCCTTTTTTTCAACAGCTGGCCGTGTTAAGCCACAACATGCCGAAGACTTGGTATAGTGGATGACCAAGACGTCCCCATCCTCCTCATTCTCTCTCACCCAGGCTCAGGGTACTTTGTCTGGCAAAGCAGCTGCCAACGCAGCCTCTTCCCTCTGCTCAATGGCATCAGTCACTCCTATTCTAGCCGCACCATGTCCTCCGGAGGAGTCCCCCGAACTGTTTGACCACAGTGTTAGGCTGCAGGAGGATGCGCAGCATTTTGAATGCTCCGATGAGGGTACCCAGCTAGAGGAAGGCAGTAACGTGAGCCCAGAGAGAGGGGGTGCCCAAGAAGGACAGCAATCTGGAGTCATGTTCCCCCAGCTGCAGAATACTGCCAGGTTTGCTACAGTGAGGAGGGAGGGGACGATCAGGTCACTGACTCCCCGTGGGTGCCTGATAGGAGAGAGGAGGAGGCACATCTCCAATGAGGCAGGATGCCCTCCAGGGGCCAGCTTAAGGGCAGCACACCGACTGCATCACAACGCAGAGCTCCGCATGTGCAGGGCACTGCTGTCTCTCCAAAAGTTTTTGGTGTGGGCCTTTTCTTTATCGTACATCACGGGACACAGAGCGCATAGCCATTACACTTGGGTTATATGGGTACCTTCAGGTGTGGACACTGGTGTAATCAATTTCACAGGAAGTTTCCTCCCTATATAACCCCCTCCCACTGGGAGTGCTTCAGTTTTTTCGCCAGTGTCTTAGGTGTTGGTCACGTCTAGCTGTCCCTCGGAGGTCTCGGGACCCAGGATAGCTAGCCGGATCCGTCCGAAGTGCTTCAAAGCCAAGGTGTACGGTACCCGGGCCCTGCTGGAGTGGGGTTTTTGCCTATAATGCCTCTCCTTGGAGGGCTGGATTCTGGGCTCCAGTGCCTTAGTCTCTTCCAAGAACTAAACGTTACTGATGCCAGGATGCTATATAGGTCCAGGGGTGTGGGTTCCTTAACACAGGACCCCGGTCCCTGAAGGTCCAAGACAATACCCACGGAGATGGGGGAAGGCTGGGCCTCTTGCATTTTGCAATACCCTGCGGCGTGGAGCAGGTAAGAGGGAACCTGCGGGACTTGGTTCGACAGTAGGTATCCCCCTGGGGGTTCTGGGTTGGCTAATGGTATGCTTGTGCATCAGCCACTATCTCCACTATGTCTTTTGAGGCAGGATGGGATGTACTAATGTTTACCCAGATAACATGTAGATATATATATGCTTTTAAAGATATGTATTTTGCTACTCCCCCCAGATTTGCCTGTTAGCATGATACTGCAGCCCCACGTGTATAGAGAGGAAGTGCTGACAAAACTCCTGTTTCCTAGGAAGCCTAGGGGGACTGTTACGTACCTGCCAGATGAGCCTGACGTGTAGTGGGAAGGCTTCTCGTACAACCCCGGCTAAAGGGCCACCGATGTTGCGACAGTGGCCACAAGAGCCTGGCGGTGTATGGGTGCCTGGTTCGTCTTGGGTCTTGTCGGTTCAGCAGGTGCAGCAGGAAACAGGAAGCTGGCTGGTGGGTGCACTGAATGCGTAGTCAGACAAGCCGGGTTTGGTAACAGATGATCCGATATAGATATAAACGACAGGCAGAGAATGGTCAGTATACAGGCAAGTTCGGCAACGGGAAATCAAGCAGTTGTAGAGCTGAGCGTTGGTCACAAGGCAGGCCGGGATCAGGATAACAGAGATCAATCGTAGTCAGCAAGCCGGGTCAAACACAGGAAACAGGAAACAGGTCAGATCACAGGAAGTCAGGTAAGCACTGCAGATCAGGCAGCAAAGACACTGTGCTGCTGAGGTGTTTTAAATAGGCAGCCTGTTGTCAATCACTGAAATCAGTCTGCACCATTAACTCTTAGGTGGCAGATCCATGACATTGCCCCCCCCCTACGGGCAACCTCCGGGTGCCCAACAGGTCTCTCTTCTGTGGATTTCTGCGAAAAAAGGCATTAACCAGGTCTCTGGCGTGCACATCCTGTTCAACCTCCCAAGAGTTATCCTCCGGGCCATAACCCTTCCACTTAACCAGGTACTGTACCTGATTCCTTCTTCTCCTACAGTCTATGATAGCCTCCACCTCATACTCCTCTTCACCATTGATGGTCACAGGTTCTGGTGGCTTGGATACTCTATCTGGAAAAGAGTCAGGAACTGTGGGTTTCAAGAGAGAGACATGGAAGACAGGATGTATTTTAAGTGAATCAGGTAAGGATAATTCATAAGCAACCTCATTAAGTTTCCTCTTGACTGTGAATGGTCCCACAAATTTAGGTGCCAGTTTCTTTGAGGGGCATGCCAACCGGAGATTTGTAGTAGACAACCATACCTGGTCTCCCGGGTGGATAATCAGTTCACCCCTCCTTTTCCTGTCAAAAGCCGTCTTGCTTGCTGCTTGTGCCTTGGTAACCGCTTCTTGAAGCAACTTATTGTTGCGATTTAGGAAATCCACTGTGTCTTGGACAGCCGGAACCGTGGTTTCTGGAATAAAGTCAGGCAAGAAGGATGGGTGAAAACCATAATTTGCAAAGAAGGGTGACTGACCTGTGGCAGAATGAGTGGCATTATTATAGGCGAACTCCGCCAGTGGCAGCAGCGATACCCAGTCATCCTGTACAAAAGTAGTGAAGCATCGGATATACTGTTCCAATGTTTGATTTGTCCTCTCTGTCTGTCCATTGGTTTGGGGATGGTAGGCAGAGGACAAGGATCTTTCGATTTTAAGGGCTTCACACAGAGTTTTCCAGAATCTGGAGGTGAATTGAACCCCCCGATCGGAGACAATGTTCATAGGGACCCCGTGAAGCCTCACAATTTCTCTGATAAATACTTGAGCTGTCTCTATGGCTGAGGGAGTATTCTTCAGAGGCAAGAAATGGGCCATCTTGGACAATCGGTCCACTACTACGAAGATGGCTGTACATCCTTCTGATGGGGGAAGTTCCACAACAAAATCCATGGCTATCATTTTTCATGGTCTGTCAGGAACTGGCAGTGGCCGAAGTAGACCCCAAGCTCGGTTTCTTGTACCCTTACTGCGGTTGCAGATTACACAGGAATTCACGTACCTCTTACAGGTTTCTTCCAGGTCTGGCCACCAGAATGTGCGTTTCAGGAGATCAAACGTCTTGTGGACCCCAAAATGACCTGCTAGGGGATGATCATGGCACAGACCCAAAATGGTTATGCGTAAACATTCAGGTACAAATACCTTGCTTCCGTTGAACAGTAAACCTTCCCGGAGTGTCAGCGTGACCCCTGGAGGGCTAGGAACGTCTGTCGAAGCCTGCTTCATTCTGTTGAGGAGGTTGCCCTGTAAAAGCAAGAAGTTATTTTCAGATAAGATGGTATCTGCCACTGGTGGTTCCTTGGGGTCATCAAACATACGAGACAGTGCATCTGGTTTGACATTCTTCGAGCCTGGCCGGTAGGTAATGTGGAACACAAATCGGGAGAAGAATAGGGCCCACCGTGCTTGACGTGGCTTCAGACGTTTAGCAGTCCTCAAATACTCCAGGTTTTTGTGGTCAGTATAGACCAATATGGGATGCGCTGCTCCCTCTAGGAGGTACCTCCATTCTTCTAATGCCGCCTTAATGGCCAGCAATTCCCGGTCCCCAACGTCATAGTTTCTCTCTGCTGGAGAGAGCCTGCGGGAAAAAAAAAGCTACTGGATGCATCAGATCCTTAGGTCCTTGGCGTTGGGAGATGACTGCTCCAATAGCGACTTCAGATGCGTCTACTTCTAGTGTATAGGGCAGAGACGGTTCCGGGTGACCAAGAACAGGTGCTGAAGTAAACAGTCCCTTCAAGGTATCAAATGCGGCTTGAGCCTCGGGAGTCCAATGGAAGCGGAGGTTCTGTCTAGTCAGCTGTGTTATAGGGGTTATGATAGCAGAAAAGCCCTTAATGAACCTTCTGTAAAAGTTGGCAAATCCTACGAAGCGCTGCACCCCCTTCTTGTCGGTAGGTGCAGGCCAGTCTAAGATTGCGGAGACCTTTTCAGAGTCCATCTTGATCCCTTCAGGAGAGATTACCAGTCCCAGGAATTGGATGCTGCGTTTTTCAAACTCGCATTTTTCACCTTTAGCATATAGTCCGTGTTGGCGGAGTCGGCTTAGCACCCTTTTGACATGACCTCGGTGAGAGTCCAGAGAAATGGAAAAAATCAGAATGTCGTCTAGGTAAACAATCAAAAATATATCAAGGAAGTCTCTGAATATATCATTAACAAAATGTTGGAAAGTGGCCGGAGCATTGCATAGCCCGAAGGGCATCACTAGGTATTCATAGTGGCCAAATCGGGTGCGAAAGGCTGTCTTCCACTCATCCCCTTGGCGAATGCGGACTAAATTGTAAGCCCCCCGTAGATCCAGTTTGGTGAAAATGGTCGCTGACCTTAGTCTCTGAAATAGTTCGGGTACTAGAGGGAGAGGATATCGGTTTTTAACTGTAATTTTGTTGAGCTCCCGATAGTCCACACAAGGTCGTAGCGAGTGATCTTTTTTTTCAACAAAAAATATTCCAGCTCCTGCTGGAGAGGTAGAGGGTCGGATGAAACCCTTTTCCAAGTTTTCTTGGACGTATTCTTTTAGTGCCTCCTGTTCTCGTTCAGCGAGGGGGAAGATTCTACCGAAGGGGATTTCGGACCCAGGAAGCAGTTCAATTGGGCAATCATATGGCCGATGCGGGGGAAGAATGTCAGCCCCTCGCTTACTAAAGACATCCAGGAACTCATGATAGTGTTCAGGTACAACTTTCCGCACTTCAGACTCAGAGTCCACACAAAATAGTGTTGTAGAAGGAACTGGGGGCCTTGGTAGGCAGTGCTCCTGGCAATAGGCTGAGTGGAAGTTGATTCTCCCTGTGGCCCAGTCAATTTGCGGATTATGCGCCTTCAGCCAGGGTAGGCCCAGAATAACAGGGAATAGTGGGGAGGAGATGACATCAAGGCTTAGGAATTCCTTATGTTGAGAGGGAGCCAACACGGGTAAGGGAAATGTCTCTTGTGTCACAGGTCCAGACTTGATACATGACCCGTCAGCTAGAAAAACAGAAAGTCCTTGTGCTTTAAGTCTCAAGGGAATGCGTTGTTGTGTTGCGAAGGTTAGATCAATGAAGCAACTGCAGGCCCCGGAATCAATGATCGCGGTAACTGTCACTTCCCTTTCTAGCAGCTGGAAAGAGATGGGAAGGGTTAGGTTGGTAGCATTGGTAGGCAAAAAAAAGTTATTAACTGAAAAAATCATCCGCTGTTTACGTGTCTTGGTTGGACAGGAACGCACATAGTGGCCTGCACCCCCACAGTACAGGCAAAGGTTATTCTGACGTCGGTGCAGGCGTTCTTCTGGGGACAGAGAGGGGCGTATTAGGCCAATTTGCATAGGCTCTGGAGCATCGGTAGCAGTAGCGACAGGAGCGGGCTGAACTGGGGTGAAGCTATCAGGTGCGGAGTAAGTAGGAGCTGAGATCCGGGGCATCATCCATACTGGACGTGGCTGCTGGGCTGATCTTTCGGATCGTCGCTCACGAAGCCGGCGGTCAATTTGGATGGCCAGTGTGATAAGGGCCTCCAGGGTATTTGGGACCCCAACACGTGCCAATTCATCTTTCAGACCCTCCGATAACCCCAAGCGAAACTGGTGTCGCAGGGCTGCGTCATTCCACTGTGTGTCCGCACTCCAGCGTCGAAAGTCTGTGACATAATCTTCAGCTGTTCTGCGGCCTTGCTGGAGTGCATGAAGGGCAGCCTCTGCTGTGGTGGTTCGTTGCGGGTCGTCGTATAATTCGGCCATTGCACCGAAGAAGGCGGACATGGACTGTAGCAATACATCGTTCTTTTCCAACATACGATGAGCCCAGGACTGGGGCTCACCCTGAAGCAGTGATATAATGAACCCCACTTTAGTCATTTCAAGGGAAAAAGTTCGAGGTTGTAGGGCGAAGTACAGTTCACATGCGTTGCGGAAGGATCAAAACTTTCCCCGGTCACCTGAAAATCTGTCTGGTGCTGCAACTCTGGGTTCAGGGGGCGGCATCACTAATGGGGTTGCTGCAGTGGCAGTCCCTGAGACGGAAGGGGCAGCATTGCTTTTTGGTGTAGCCAGAGTCTGTACACGTTGTTCCAGTTGCGTATAACCCTCCTGTAGAGATTTGACTGCTTGGGTGAGGGCTGCAAAGTGCTGGCAGACGTCATCCATGGCCGATTTCCCACTAGCAGGCTCAGACGTGGCTGCCTGATACTGTTACGTACCTGCCAGATGAGCCTGACGTGTAGTGGGAAGGCTTCTCGTACAACCCCGGCTAAAGGGCCACTGATGTTGCGACAGTGGCCACAAGAGCCTGGCGGTGTATGGGTGCCTGGTTCGTCTTGGGTCTTGTCGGTTCAGCAGGTGCAGCAGGAAACAGGAAGCTGGCTGGTGGGTGCACTGAATGCGTAGTCAGACAAGCCGGGTTTGGTAACAGATGATCCGATATAGATATAAACGACAGGCAGAGAATGGTCAGTATACAGGCAAGTTCGGCAACGGGAAATCAAGCAGTTGTAGAGCTGAGCGTTGGTCACAAGGCAGGCCGGGATCAGGATAACAGAGATCAATCGTAGTCAGCAAGCCGGGTCAAACACAGGAAACAGGAAACAGGTCAGATCACAGGAAGTCAGGTAAGCACTGCAGATCAGGCAGCAAAGACACTGTGCTGCTGAGGTGTTTTAAATAGGCAGCCTGTTGTCAATCACTGAAATCAGTCTGCACCATTAACTCTTAGGTGGCAGATCCATGACAGGGACAGCTTCCTCTATGTGTGCACTACAAAGATTAGTGGCTTACCGGGTGTCTGTGTTACTAGCGCTGGTCCAGGCTTCTCCTCTGCTCTCTGCTTCCTCCATGTTGATTTCAGCGTGGGGGGGGCGGGCCAGCAGCGTCAGGTCTCAGATAAAGCAAAAAAGCATTTCCTGGCTGGTCATTCCCTCCTGAGAGCAGTGGAGAGTGAGGACATAGAGCGCGCAGCTGAGCCAGTTCTGGCTAACAGTGACACCCAGTGGTGGTTTTTGGATCTTCAGGTCTGGACTTAAAAGTCCACACTGACCAGAAAAAAAAAAAAAAAAAAGATTTTTTTCTTAAAGGGACTCAGCCTTAGATCTGGCAGTATCTGAGTCGGTGCAACCTTGGACTCCAGCTAACGAGCATTGGTGTGGCAATACTCACAGGACTTTCCTCAGTATTGCCGCCTTCTCAGGCGTATGAAAATTTAGATTTTTTTTTACCATAGCCTGTCCTTATTAATGTTTCACTTCTAGCTACAACAGTTGGGTGTTGGCTGTAGGGGTGTCTCAAGGTTGTGCAATGGCTCCCAAGGGATCAGGACCAGCTAAGGCTGCAAAAGGTGCCAAAAAAGTAAAGGGGTCTCCAACGGGGTCAGAGGATTTGGGCCAGGCTCCAGCGGTCCCACCCTCACCAGATAGACCACCAACCAGCATCGTGCAGGAGCCATTGAGGGTGCTAGGGGCAGAGGCGGCCCCCAATCAACCCATTCCCGTTTATGTTACGGAAGAAATGCTAGAATCCACCCTGGGTGGGCTAGAGAAAAGGTTAACTGCTTTAATTGCCCGCTCTTTGCCGGGTGGCAAACGGGCTAGATCCCCGTCACCTAGAACGGTGTGTTCGGATGCAGAGGTCCTCTCTTCGGAGGAATTGGACCCACAGGGGGATAAAGCGGACCTGAGTCCTGATGGGTCAGACATTGAAGATTCCACTATAGATGAAATTTTTTCGGCTTCTCAAGCAGAGAGTCTGTGGATCCAGTCTCTGACGGATATGGTTCGCACTGCTTTTAAACTTCCAGTGTCAGAACAATTAGCCCCCGCGGTATCCTCTTTAGGTTCCTTGAAGGCACCATTGAGTGGTGCGTCTTTCCCGGTTCACCCCCTTCTGGAGAGCGTGATTTTTTCAGGATTGGGCTCGACCTGAGAGGATTTTTATCCCTCCTAAAAGGTTCACCATTCTCTATCCTATGGAAGAAGAATTTGCAAAGAAATGGGCACTCCCTACCGTGGACGCAGCCATTTCCTGCGTAAATAAATCCCTGACCTGTCCGGTGGAAAATGTCCAGGTGTTTAAAGATCCAGTCGACAAAAAATTGGAGACCCTACTGAAGGCTTCTTTTACCACAGTAGGTGCCGTGGTTCAGCCAGCAGTGGCAGCCATTGGCGTTTGTCAGGCTTTAAAGGATCAGACTAAACAGATATTAAGGGACATACCGGCTCAGCAAGCTCGTGAATTGGCTGACCTCCCAAGAGCTCTCTGCTTTGCAGTAGATGCTATTAAGGACTCCGTTCAACAGGCGTCCCGTTTATCTCTGCTGTTGGTTCATATGCGTCGCCTTTTGTGGCTAAAAAACTGGTCAGCAGAGGCACCCTGCAAAAAGCTTTTAGCAGGATTTCCCTTTCATGGTGGGAGACTATTCGGTGAAGACCTAGATAAATATATCCAGACCATATCAAGTGGTAAAAGTTCTTTCTTGCCTGTCAAGAAAAGATCGCGTGGGCCCGCATTTAAGCGACAGGCCTTCGCAGGCTCGGCCCCTTCAACTTCCCGTCAGTATCGACGGCCTCCCGGGCGTTCAGCATTTAATAGCCGCCCACAAGGACAAGCCACGACAGGCAAGAGGCCATGGTCTCGCAAGCCGGTTAAACCAGTCCTCAAGTCAGATTCATGACTCTTGGGTGGGGGGAAGGCTTCGGTTTTTCTCCGAAGTGTGGAAGGCCAGAATTCCCGACTCTTGGGTAAGATCCGTGGTAACCACGGGCTACAAGCTAGAGTTTCGGGAAGTCCCCCCTCCTCATTTTCAGGGGTCAAGTCTTCCAAGCGACCCATTAAAGAGGGCCTCTCTTGTAAAAGCATTGGATCGTCTCTTGCTCCAAGGGGTAATTGTAGAAGTACCAACCCAGGAATGGGGTCTGGGATTCTACTCCAACCTTTTCATAATACCAAAGCCCAATGGCGACGTCAGGCCTATCTTGGACCTCAAACGCCTAAATCGCTTTCTAAACATTCAGACCTTTCGTATGGAGTCCATACGTTCGGTGGCAGCCAGCCTACATCAAGACGACTTGCTAGCATCTATAGACATAAAAGATGCGTATCTGCACGTGCCGATCTACCCGGCACATCACAGGTTTCTTCGTTTTATGATAGATCACCGCCATTACCAGTTCGTAGCCCTCCCTTTCGGGTTGGCAACAGCTCCGTGGGTATTCACAAAGGTGTTAGCCCCGGTGCTAGCCGTCCTAAGGACAGAAGGCATTTTAGTCTTGGCATACTTGGACGATCTTCTGGTTATCGACAGCTCAGCTTCCAACCTCAATCAGGCAGTAGGTCGCACAGTTCAGCATCTAGAGGAATTCGGGTGGATTGTAAACCTAGAAAAATCGGTATTGAAACCCACAAAGCAGTTGGAATATCTAGGCCTTCGGCTAGATACAGACTGCCAGAGGATAATTTTACCTCAAGCAAAGATCAGATCAATAGCTCAAGCAGTTCAAGTGATCTTAGGCAAGAAGAGGCCGACTATTCGCCTATGTATGCGACTGCTGGGGAAGATGGTGGCCGCCTTCGAGGCTGTGCCCTACGCCCAGATCCATACCAGATATCTTCAGGCAGCCATTCTCTCTGCTTGGAACAAGTCCATTCAGGCGTTAGATCGTCCGTTAGTGCTCTCCCCGAAGGTCCGGCGCAGCCTGTCTTGGTGGCTGGTCTCTTAAAATTTATCAAAAGGAAAATCCTTTTGCCCCATCACGTGGAAGATAGTATCCACTGATGCCAGCCTGTCAGGTTGGGGGGCAGTTCTAGAAGAACAGACCCAGCAAGGGCAGTGGTCGGAGGCAGAAAAACTGCTTCCCATCAATATCTTGGAGATCAGAGCTGCTCGGCTGGCCCTGATCGCCTGGACTCTCCCCCTTCAGGGTCTGCCAGTAAGGATACAGTCCGACAACGCCACTGCGGTGGCATACATAAACCACCAGGGGGGCACGAAGAGCCCAGCAGCCCAAAGAGAAGTAAACCTGATTTTCTCATGGGCCAAAGCCCATGTACCCTGCATCTCGGCGGTGTTCATCCCAGGGATAGACAATTCTCAAGCAGATTTTTTGAGTCGTCAACAGTTGCTCCCGGGGGAATGGTCTCTTCACCCCCAGGTATTCCAAGAGATTTGCCAAAGATTCGGAGTCCCAGAGGTGGACATTATGGCAACGAGATCCAACAAAAGGTTGGACAAATTCATATCCCGAGCCAGGGATCCCTCGGCCTACGGGACCGATGCCTTGGTTTGTCCTTGGCACCAGTTTTCTCTTCTGTATGCGTTCCCTCCACTGCAGATGATTCCCCGCCTTCTACGGAGGATCCGGGTGGAGCGCAGGCCTGTGATCCTGGTGGCCCCAGCCTGGCCCAGGAGGGCTTGGTACGCACTCATCGTGAAGATGTCAGTCGGGGCGCCGTGGCCGCTCCCCCTGCGCCCAGATCTGCTGTCTCAGGGCCCAATCTGCCATCCTGCTTCACAGCAGCTAAATTTGACGGCTTGGCGGCTGAATCCCTAATTCTTAAGGGCAGAGGCCTCTCAGATCAGGTCATATCTACGTTGATTCAGGCTAGGAAACCGGTCTCCAGAAATATTTATTACAGAGTCTGGAGAACCTATGTGGAGTGGTGCGAGTCTCAAAAATGGCATCCTCGAAAGTTTTTTATTGACAGGATCTTGCGATTCCTCCAGGTTGGCGTTGACAAAGGGTTGGCTCTTAGTACTCTAAAGGGGCAGGTGTCGGCCTTATCAATATGGTTTCAAAGACCCTTGGCCACCCATTCGCTTATGAAAACCTTCTTGCAGGGGGTCTTGCATGTGACTCCCCCTATTAGAGCTCCCCTCTGCCCCTGGAATTTAAATCTGGTCTTGTCAGCTTTACAAAAGCAGCCGTTTGAACCTCTGACAGAAATCCCTCTGGTGCTACTAACCCTGAAAGTTGGTTTTCTTGGTGGCTATGGCTTCAGCCAGAAGGGTTTCCGAGCTGGCAGCCTTGTCATGCAGGGAGCAATACCTTATTCTGCATAAGGACAGAGTGGTTCTGCGGCCTCAACCTTCTTTCCTTCCTAAGGTCATATCCAGTTTTCACTTGAATCAGGACCTAGTCCTACCATCCTTCTTTCCTACTCCCCAGTCCAGAGAGGAAAGACGGCTTCATACTTTGGACGTGGTTCGAGCCATGAGGGTCTATCTCAAGGCTACAGAGAAGATTCGGAAAACAGATGTGCTTTTTGTTCTTCCGGATAGCCCCAAGAAGGGTCAGCCGGCTGCCAAGTCTTCCTTGGCTAGGTGGATTAAGCAGCTGATTTTTCAGGCCTATGGTCTGAAGCGCGTTCCACCTCCCTTATCAGTTAAAGCCCATTCTACGAGGGCCATGAGTGCCTCCTGGGCGGCACACCATCAGATCTCTATGGCACAGGTTTGCAAGGCGGCAACCTGGTCTTCCGTACATACGTTTACTAAATTTTATAAGTTGGACGTTGCAAAGGGTACGGACGCAGCTTTTGGGCAGGCGGTCCTACGGGCAGCAGTATAGAATCCTCTGGCCCGGTTCACGCCCCCTTGTTTTTCTGTTGGTGGAGCTATTTTTTCTCCTGACAATGTTTTTATTTGGCTATTCTTGGCCTTACGGTCTCCCTCCCTTCATAGAGCATTGCTTTAGGACATCCCAAGTGTAATGGCTATGCGCTCTGTGTCCAGTGATGTACGATAAAGAAAAAAGGATTTTTAATAAACAGCTTACCTGTAAAATCCTTTTCTTGAAGTACATCACGGGACACAGAGCTCCCACCCCTCTTTTGGGGAACATTGTGTAACCTCGGGAGAATTGCTTGCTACAAAACTGAAGCACTCCCAGTGGGAGGGGGTTATATAGGGAGGAAACTTCCTGTGAAATTGATTACACCAGTGTCCACACCTGAAGGTACCCATATAACCCAAGTGTAATGGCTATGCGCTCTGTGTCCCGTGATGTACTTCAAGAAAAGGATTTTACAGGTAAGCTGTTTATTAAAAATCCTTTTTTTTGAGACGAGTGCATCAGCTATTTGCAACATATGTCTCAAGAGTATCTCGCGTTTCCAAAACATCACCCGCTTGTGCACCACATGCTTGACCAGACATATGTCGACCTGCCATGCAGTTTATTGGCGAGCGTGCCTTAAAGACCGACACCAAAGAACAAAGCGGACCTCTCCTTGCTCCTCATCAGCTAGGACCTCCAACCCCACTATATCTTCAGTCCTCTCTGAAACCTGCACTGAGAGGAATGAAGGTGTAGAATTAGGTGTGTCACAGCCAAGTACTTGCAGGTAATCTGCCATCGGTACACCAAGGTCAGATTGTACCAGGCAAATTTCCTTGCCCCAGATGCTGCAGCACCGAAAGAAGTTTGCTCCCAGCCATCCACATGCCCAGTGGTTGAATGCTAGCTTGGCTAAATTGCTATCACTTCAACTTCTGCCTTTTCAGTTGGTAGATTCTGCCCCCTTCAGTGAGTTTGTGGAATGTGCGGTACCTCAGTGGCAGGTTGCCAAACGCCACTTTTTCTCATGGAAGGTAATCCCAGCTCTCTACCGGCATGTGGAAGGCAATGTCTATGCCTCGCTGGACAGGGCGGTCAGTGGTAAGGTGCATATTACCGCTGACTTATGGTCCAGCAGGCATGGACAGGCAGGTTACCTATCTCTCACGGCACATTGGGTGACTTCTGGCAGCTAGGAAGGATGCAGGACAAGGTACAGTAGTGTTGGAGGTTATTCCACCACCACCACGCCTTCAAAATGCTACTACTGGTGATTGTGACACACCTCTCTCCTCCACCCCCTCCTCTTCTTCTTCCTCCATGGCTTCTTCCTGTGCTGATTTGTCCTCGGAACCAGCGGTGCTCCATAGGCGTTTAAGGGGCTACACAGGTACGCAGGCAAAAATATGCAATGCGGTGCTTGACCTCCCTGATCCTGCAAAGCCTGCAGAAGGATCCTCATATTCGTGCTATCAAGGAGAGGGATCATTACTGGCTGGCAACCATCCTTAATCCACATTACAAGGGTAAGGTTGCGGACCTTATCTTGCCGTTGACGAGGGAGCAGAGGATGAAACATCTTCGGGAGGCCTTGCAAAGAGGTCTGTGCAATGCATTCCCAGAGACTGGGAGGTTACAAAATCCTGGTCCTGGACAATGTGTTGCTAAGGCTTCGGTCAGTAAAAGAAGGAGCGCTGGAGAAGGTGGCCATCTGACCGATGCGTTCAGACAATTTTTTAGTCCGCAGCCCCAAGGAATGATCGATTCTAGCAACCAAGGTATGATCGGTTCCGGCAACCATCGCCAGCGTCTGTTTTACATGGTGCGGGAATACCTAGGGGCAAGATCAGACTTGGACACCTTTCCCACCGAAAATCCTCTGGGTTACTGGGTCTTGAGAATGGATTACTGACCAGAGCTTGCACAGTATGCAATTGAACTACTGGCCTGTCCTACATCCAGTGTTCTTTCGATCACAGGGTGCGCCTGTCCACCGACTTGGTCGATCGACTGATCTTCATAAAAATTATCTGATGCTGATGTAACCGAATATATTTTTTTAAAATGTCAGATCCCTTCAAGACTGCCTATGCTGATGCTGAGTGACTATCCTGTTATGCTGAGTGACTATCCTCTTCCTCCTCAATGATCATGCTGATAGCTTGTAAGAACATTTTTTGTTCTGTTTAACAGGGGCGTGCAATTAAAATATTTGCTGCAATACTTTGCAGTAGGGATCATTCCTGCGCTCCAACTAGAGTATCTGTGAGGGGTTGCAGTGTTGTGGCACCAGCACTAGTGCCTAAGGCCCAATTTTTCTGCCCATGTTTAACAGGGGCATGTAATTACAGTTTTTGATGCAATACTTTGCAGCAGGGCTCATTCCTGTGCTCCAATTAAAGTATCTGTGAGGGGTTGCTGTGTTGTGGCACCAGCACCAGTGCCTAAGGCCCAATTTGTCTGCCCCTGTTTTACAGTGGCATGTAATTACAGTTTTTGATGCAATACTTTGCAGCAGGGCTCATTCCTGCGCTCCAACCAGAGTATCTGTCAGGGGTTGCTGTGTTGTGGCAACAGCACCAGTGCCTAATCCCCAATTTTTCGGCCCCTGTTTAACAAGGGCATGTAATTACAGTTTTTGATCTAATATTTCACAGCAGGGCCCATTCCTCCGCCCACCAAGAGTAACTGTGAGGGCTTACAGTGTTGTGGTAACACCACCACCATCAAAGGCCCAATTTGTCTGCTCCTGTTCAACAGGTGCATGTAATTACAATTCTTAATATAATATTTCACAGCAGGACCCATTCCAGCACCCACCAAGAGTAACTGTGAGGACTTACAGTGTTGTGGCACCAGGACCACCACCAAAGGCCCAATTTTTCTACCACTGTTCAACAATGGCATGTAGTTACAATTCTTGATATAATAGTTCACAGCAAGGCGTTCCAGTGCCCACCAAGACTAACTGCGAGGGCTTACAGTGTTGTGGCAACAGCAACACCTAAGGACCAAATTTCTGCAGAGTATATAGGACAGGCCCCTACTTTCAAACATCAAACTTAGAAACGATTCCTACTTGCAAACGGAAGAAGACAACAGGAAGTGAGAGGAAATCTACCCATAGGAAGGGAAATTCTCTCCTGTAAGGCCCCGTACACACGACCGAGCTTCTCGGCAGAATCCAGCGAGAAGCTCGCTGGGATCCATATTCTGCCGAGAAGCTCGATCGTGTGTACGTTTTCGCCGAGCAAACTGACGAGCGAGGCGTCGAGCCAAAATAGAGAGCAGGTTCTCTATTTCCTCGACGGGCCATCGGGACTAATGGCTCGACGCCTTTTTCGACAGCCTGGTCGACGAACTCGACGGCCGGCCGAGAACCTCGTCGTGCGGAACGATGGGTTTAGCCCGACGAGGTTCTCGTACGTGTGTACGCGGCCTTAAAGTTAAAGGGTTACTAAAGGAATTATTTTTAAAATAACAAACATGTTATATTACTTCCACTGTGCAGTTAGTTTTGCACAGTGTGGCCCGGATCCACGTCTTCTGGGGTCCCTCGGCGGCTGTCTCTGGTCCTCCCTGCAATTACTCACCACAGTCATGTGAGAGAGCTCACATGGTGGTCAGTAATTGCGGGCGTGCTCCCGTGATACAGCGAGCGGCCATAGCCGCTCACTGTATCACTTGGCCCCGCCCCTCGGCGCGGCGCCTCACTGGATGTGATTGACAGCAGCGCCAGCCAATGGCTGCGCTGCACTCAATCCATCCGCTCTAGCCAATTAGTGGCCAGGCTGAGCGGCGAACAGGATATTGGGGCCGCGCGCTGGACTTTTGAGGGGTCAGGTAAGTATAAGGAGGGCTCAGGGGGGGGGGGGGGGGCAGCAGCATCAGATGTTTTTTCACCTTAATGCATAGATTGCATTAAGGTAAAAAAATATTATCCTTTACAACTCCTTTAATATGGGGGAAAGGGGTCTCCTCTACAATGATGCTTTATCTCCAATTATTGTTTCACTAAAAATAATTGTCATTGGGACAGAAAGCGAGGTGATATCTTCAGAACAGGTGCACATACAGAAAAACAAATGTTACAGGGGTGATAACCCTTCCCTATGTTTTCCAAAAAGCTTAAAAATAGATTTTTTGGCTGGATCTACCCTTTAAAATGTACCTCTGCTTAACAACAAACCTACAGTCCATGTCTTGTTTGCACCGCCTATATACTGCTGTTCAGAGTATATAGGGCCCGGGGGCCCCACGCCTTTCCTTTTTTTAATTTGGGTGCAAGGTTCCCCTTAACCACTTCCCCACCGCGCCATAAGCATTTTACTGCTACGGCGCGGTGGAGTTGCTTTGACACGACGTCCCTGGGACGTCCTCGTGCACTTCCGCGATTGCGCGTCCCCTGGGACGCGCTCGCGAAAGTGTCCGTGCTCGCCGGGTCTAGAAGACCCGGCGCATCACGGATCACGGTAAATTGCCGCTGATAGCGGCCATTTACCACGTGATCGCGCCGTCGAATGACGGCGCGATCACTTGTAAACAAACCGGCGTCATTTGATGACGCCGGTTCCTCCCTCTCCTCGCTCTCCTCTCTGTACAGTGTGCGAGGAGAGGGGGGGGGAGCGGGGTGTCAGCAGCTGAGCTGTGGCTGGATCTGTGACAAATGCAGTCACAGATCCAGCCATCCCTCAATCCATCCCAGCTCTGCAATCCCCCAGTACCCTGCAATCCCCAGTACCCAGCAATCCCCCAGTACCCAACAATACCCCACAATACCCCAGTACCCCACAATACCCCACAATACCCCAGTACCCAACAATACCCAACAATACCCCACAATACCCCAGTACCCCACAATACCCCAGTACCCCACAATACCCCAGTACCCAACAATACCCCACAATACCCCAGTACCCCACAATACCCCAGTACCCCACAATACCCCAGTACCCAACAATACCCCAGTACCCAACAATACCCCACAATACCCCAGTACCCAACAATACCCCAGTACCCCACAATACCCCAGTACCCCACAATACCCCAGTACCCCACAATACCCCAGTACCCGGCAATACCACAGTACCCGGCAATGCCCCAGTACCCAACAATACCCCAATACTCAACAATACTCAACAATACCCCAGTACTCAACAATACCCCAATACTCAACAATACCCCAATACTCGGCAATACCCCAATACTCGGCAATACCCCAATACTCGGCAATACCCCAATACTCTCCATGATACTTTGCAATACCCCAATACTCGGCAATACCCCAATACTCGGCAATACCCCAATACTCGGCAATACCCCAATACTCTGCATGATACTTTGCAATACCCCAATACTCGGCAATACCCCAATACTCGGCAATACCCCAATACTCGGCAATACCCCAATACTCAATAATACCCCAATACTCGGCAATACCCCAATACTCGGCAATACCCCAATACTCGGCAATACCCCAATACCCTGCATGATACTTTGCAATACCCCAATACTCTGCAATACCCTGCGCGATACTCTGCAATACCGCCTATGGGGATTTTTAAGTAGCGAGGTTTGGCGCCATTCCACGAGTGTGCGCAATTTT
This sequence comes from Rana kukunoris, assembly GCA_029574335.1. Taxonomy (NCBI): domain Eukaryota; kingdom Metazoa; phylum Chordata; class Amphibia; order Anura; family Ranidae; genus Rana; species Rana kukunoris. Next base: position 242,466,173 of record CM056059.1, read on the forward strand.
GAAGTGTGACATGTTGGGTATCTATTTACTCGGCGTAACTTCATCTTTCACATTTTGAAAAAAAATCGGGCTAACTTTACTGTTTTGTTTTGTTTTAAGCGCAAAACAGTTTTTTTTTTAAAACACGCGTTCAATAAATTTCTGCGAAAATACTGTGCGAGATAAAACGTTGTAACGGCCGCCATTGTATTCTTTAGGGTCTTTGCTAAAAAAGCATATATAATGTTTTGGGGTTCTATGTAATTTTCTAGTAAATAAATGATGATTTTTCCATGTAGGCGAGAAATGTCAGAATTGGCCTGGGTGTTCCAGAACGCCTGATGGTGCTCCCTGCATGTTGGGCCTCTGTATGTGGCCACGCTGTGTAAAAGTCTCACACATGGGGTATCGCCATACTCGGGAGGAATAGCAGAATGTGTTTTGGGGTGTAATTTGTGGTATGCATATGCTGTGTGTGAGAAATAACCTGCTAATATGACAGAAACAAGTTTTTTTTTTTTTTTTTTACAGAATTTTCAGTCGTTTTTCTTTTATAGCGCAAAAAATAAAAAACCCAGAAGTGATCAAATACCACCAAAAGAAAGCTCTATTTGTGTGAAAAAAAGGACAAAAATTTCAAATGGGTAGAATGTTGTATGACTGAGTAATTGTCATTCATATTGTGAGAGCACCGAAAGCTGAAAATTGGTCTGGTTAGGAAGGGGGTTTAAGTGCCCAGTGGTCAAGTGGTTAATATCCATACAAAACCCAAAGGGGCTGGTTATGACCTGGGGGGGGGGGCATGCCATTGTTCTCAATGATTTTCATCCATATTGCAGGGACCAGACATTACATTAAAGCCATAAGCAGTTTTAAATTACTTTTTTTTTCCCACAGAGATGTCATTTTGTGCAGGGACAACGGGAAACACATGCCACTTCACAGGCATACTATCGACACTCAGCAGGTATGATATTTAAAGGGATATTTCACTTTTTTTCACTTTCAGCATCATTAAAATCACTGCTCCCGAAAAAAACCTGTAGTTTTAAAAAAAAAAAAATTGCATTGATACATGTCCCCTGGGGCAGGACCTGGCTCCACAGACCCTTTTTAGGACAGTAACTTGCATATTAGTGTTTAAAATTAGCACTTTTAATTTTAAATAGACTTTAATGGGGTTCTAAAGTTTGGTCCATTTGCAGGTTCTGGTGTGAACCGAACTGGGGGGTGTTCGGCTCATCCCTAATCACAAGCACCCAAATGAGGTTTGAGCTGGCTTATAACAGGCTTGGTTTCCATCCAGAGACTGATCACATTAATCAGCCTGCAGGTGGACAAACAGACAAGGAAAGTGCCATAGCCAAAACCTGGATGCTGGAATGAGGAGCAGGAGTACCTAAGTAATGCTGAAATTACCCCCCTGACCCTATATCATTTATAAATATATTAAAAAATAAGGGTCCCAACATTGAATCTTGGGGTACACCACTGATAATCGTAGGATTCAGAGAGTAGTGGTTAATAATTCTTACTCTAAATGATCTGTCTTTTAGCCCATTTTCTATCCATTTACAAACTGATCTTTCCAAGTCTACTTTATCTTTTTTTTTAGTATATGTCCTGCCGAAGCGAGGACTACTTTATCTTATGCATTAGCCGTGTGTGGGGAATAGGGATGAGCCAGAGTAAGTTTGGCGCAAAAAATTTGGGGTGTTCATGGCAAATTTGAAAGTCGCGGAACACCCTTTAAAAGTCTATGGGGGAAATCAAAAGTGCTAATTTTAAAGCCTTATATGCAAGGTATTGTCATAAAAAGTGTTTGAGGATGTGGGTCCTGCCCCAGGGGACATGTATCAATGCAAAAGTAATTTAAAACTACTCGCGGCTATAATGAATTGTGGGTCCCGGCAATACAGATAAAAGTCATTGAAAAAAGTGGCATGGGTTCCCCCCCGAACCAAAATGTAAAAAAAAATATTTGCGTGGGGTCCCCCCAAATTCCATACCAGGCCCTTCAGGTCTGGTATGGATATTAAGGGGAACCCTGTGCCAATTTTTGTTTAAATAATGGTCTAGGGGTCCCCCTCAAAATTCATACCAGACCCTTCAGGTCTGGTATGGATTTTAAGGGGAACACCGCACCAATAAAAAAAAAAGGCGTGGGGTTTCCCCAAAAATCCATACCAGACCCTTATTTAAGCATGCAACTTGGCAGACCACAGGAAAAGAGGGGGGGACGAGAGAGCGCCCCCCCTCCTGAACCGTACCAGGCCACATGCCCTCAACATGGCAAGGATGTTGATGAGGACAAGGGCCTCATCCCCACAACCCTTGTCTGGTGGTTGTGGGGGTCTGCAGGCGGGGGGATTATTGGAATCTGAAAGCCCCCTTTAACAAAGGGGACCCCCAGATCCCAGCCCCCCCATGTGAATTGTTAACGCTACCCTTTCACAAAAAAGTGTCAAAAATGTAAAAAAAACACAGTAGACAGCTTGGGACAAGTCCTTTATTAAAAAAAAAAAAAAAAAAAAAACATTTCTAGCAGTTTAATCCATTCTTGAGCGGAGGATACGGAGAAGAAAAATGCCGACACAATGTGCCTCCATGGGAAGCGCCCGCCGAATGACGCTACACCCGCTGTGACAGCTCTTAAATAGCTGAGGGCAGGGACACCTGTCACGTGTGCGGGTGACCCCGCCCCCTCTGACGCAATGGGGAAATGCTGCAGGGTTACCCAGTGACATGTATGGGTGACCGCGCCCCCCTCTAATGCAACAGGGGTTTTAAAATTAGCACTTTTGATTTTTCACGTTCGTGTCCCATAGACTTTACCAGTGTTCATGTGTTCGAACACATTTTTTGCCTGTTCACATGTTCTGTTGCGAACTGACCCAGGGGGTGTTCCGCTCATCCCTAGTGGGGAACTATGTCAAACACTTTTGAAAAATCCAAGCATACTATGTCCACAGCCACCACTCTGTTCAAGGTTTTAATAACCTCCTTATAAAAATAAATCAGATTTGTTATACAACTTCTGTATTTCATCATGAATCCATGCTGTCTGTTGCTTAAAATATTTTTTATCAGCAAAAAATCATCCATGTGGTCTTTAATTAAACTCTCCAGTATATTCAGACTATAGAAGTTAAACTAACCGATCTAAAGTGATTTGTTAAAGACTTTGATCCTTTTTTTAAATATAGGCACCGTCTACACCATGCCTACACAACCCCTACACCAATCCAGTGGTACAATTCCCATCATTAATGAGTCCCTACAAATTTGAATCATGACTATGAAATGACAGAGCCTAATTCATTTAGGACCTGTGTGTGGATGCCATTCACCTTTGTTCTGTCTGAATATTTCTGGACTATATCACTTTTTAGCCATTGTGGATCATTTGGGGCTGTGTCAATACTATCCCCATTATGGACATGAGCTCCCCCATGCTCTTTTGTATACACAGAGTGACAGAGCTGAAGAAAGTATTTAATACATTTCCCTTCTCTTTGTCCCCAGTCACCTAATCCAGATTATATTGTATGTATATATGGATTCAGCGCTTTCTGAGTCACTGACATACAAAAGGCTAAAGAGAATCTCTAATCAAAATAAAACAAAAACTTGGTGCCTCCATTAATCTACTTTAGATTTATTCCTATCTACCAGTGGCGGCTCGCCCATATGGGCGCACGGGCGCCGCCCCCCCCTCCCGCAGTCACGAAAAAAATAAAAAAATAAAAATAAAACGGGCCCTTTAAGAACTTTTATTCGGCTAAAATGTCATTTTGACATGTTAGCCGAAGTTCTGGCGGCCGTCTATAGAGGGCGCTGCAGCGCCACCCCCTCTCGCAAATAACACACGTTCAATGCAATGCATTGAACGTGTGTTATTCTTGCCAGCTGCCTGGTCTATTCATATAACCGGACATGGGTCGCCGGTTACCTGAATAGCGGCAGCTGGTTGGCTGAGGGGAACTGCCTATCAAAGCCAGTGGCTCTGATAGGCTTTTCCAGTACCGCCCTCCGGCTCTCGGAAGTCTATGCTCGGAGCGCAGGCAATCTGCATTAGACTGACAGCCGTTTCAGCCAATCAGGTTCCCGGATTCTGGTTATCAGGAACCTGATTGGCTGAAGCTTCTCCACGGCGGCAGAAGACATCGAGGGAGGACATGGAAGCATCAGGTAAGTGTTTTTTTTAACAGGGAAAGGGGCATCATGGGGCACAGTGGCATCATGGGGCACAGTGGCAGCATGGGGCACAGTGGCATCATGGGGCACAGTAGTGACAAAGGGCACAGAGGCGACAATGAGCACAGTGGCATGGGGCACAGTGGTGACAATTAAAGGACACACTGGTGACACTTGATGGCACAGTGACTCCATATGATGGCATGGCACAGTGGTGACAATTGATGGCACAGTGACTGCATTTGATGGCATGGCACAATGGTGACAATTGATGGCACAGTGACTGCATTTGATGGCATGGCACAGTGGTGACAATTGATGGCACAGTGGTGGCGTTTGATGGCATGGCACAGTGGTGACAATTGATGGCACAGTGGTGGCGTTTGATGGCATGGCACAGTGGTGACAATTGATGGCACAGTGGTGGTGTTTGATGGCATGGCACAGAGGTGACAATTGATGGCACATTGGCTGCATTTGGTGGCATGGCACAGTGGTGACAATTGATGGCACAGTTGCTGTGTTGCATGGAACAGTGGTGACAATTGATGGCACAGTGACTGCATTTGATGGCATGGCACAGTGGTGACAATTGATGGCACAGTTGCTGTGTTTCATGGCACAGTGGATGTGTTTGATGGCATGGCACAGTGGTGGCGTTTGATGGTATGGCACAGTGGTGACAATTGATGGCACAGTGGTGGCGTTTGATGGCATGGCACAGTGGTGACAATTGATGGCACAGTGGTGGCGTTTGATGGCATGGCACAGTGGTGACAATTGATGGCATAGTGGCTGCATTTGGTGGCATTGCACAGTGGTGACAATTGATGGCACAGTTTCTGTGTTGCATGGCACAGTGGTGACAATTGATGGCACAGTTGCTGTGTTGCATGGCACAGTGGTGACAATTGATGGCACAGTGGCTGCATTTGGTGGCATGGCATAGTGGTGACAATTGATGGCACAGTTGCTGTGTTGCATGGCACAGTGACTGCATTTGGTGGCATGGCACAGTGGTGACAATTGATGGCACAGTGACTGCATATGATGGCATGGCACAGTGGTGACAATTGATGGCACATTGACTGCATTTGATGGCATGGCACAGTGGTGACAATTGATGGGCACCGTAGCTTCATTTGATGGCATGGCACAGTGGTGACAATTGATGGCACAGGGACTGCATATGATGGCATGGCACAGTGGTGACAATTGATGGCACAGTGACTGCATTTGATGGCATGGCACAGTGGTGACAATTAATGGCACAGTGACTGCATTGGATGGCATGGCACAGTGGTGACAATTGATGGGCACAGTAACTGTGTTTGATGGCATGGCACAGTGGTGACAATTGATGGCACAGTGGTGGCGTTTGATGGCATGGCACCGTGGTGACAATTGATGGCACAGTGGTGGCGTTTGATGGCATGGCACCGTGGTGACAATTGATGGCACAGTGGTGGCGTTTGATGGCATGGCACATTGGTGACAATTGATGGCACAGTGGCTGCATTTGGTAGCATGGCACAGTGGTGACAATTAATGGCACAGTTGCTGTGTTGCATGGCACAGTGGCTGAATTTGATGGCATGGCACAGTGGTGACAATCGATGGCACAGTTGCTGTGTTTGATGGCATGGCACAGTGGTGACAATTGATGGCACAGTGGCTGCATTTGGTGGCATGGCACAGTGGTGACAATTGATGGCACAGTGACTGCATATGATGGCATGGCACAGTGGTGACAATTGATGGCACAGTGACTGCTTTGGATGGCATGGCACAGTGGTGACAATTGATCCCCCTGAGTTTAGCCATGGTCCCCTAAGACAAAACCAAGTCAATCCCCCCTCCTCCCGCCGCTGCTGACATCTACTTACTATGCGCTGGGGGAACACAACAGCTGTCATTTGCATTTAAATAGCTGTGTTTCCCCGTTGCGCCGACAAGTATAGCCCCTCCCCCTTGCCCGGGCACTTTGATAGACAGATCACCCGTCCGACGGGTGACCTGTCTATCAAAGTTTCTGGGCAAGGAGGAGGGGCTCCTCTCCCCCATACGAGGACTGCTCTGCTCCCCCTCTCCACCCGCACTCCACCCCCTCTCCACCCGCACTAAAAAAAAAAAAGTATTCTATTCAGGCATCGGGAGTATTTGCGCGAGTACAAGTACTCGCGCAAATACTCGGTATCGGTCCCGATACCGATACTAGTATCGGTATCGGGACAACCCTAATTTTCATGAGTCACACTGGAGGCATCAAAACTATGAATTAACACATGTGGAATTATATACATAACAAAAAAGTGTGAAACAACTGAAAATATGTCATATTCTAGGTTCTTCAAAGTAGCCACCTTTTGCAGCAGACACATCTCTAGAACAACTGTTAAGAGGAGACTGTGTGAATCAGGCCTTCATGGTAGAATATCTGCTAGGAAACCACTGCTAAAGAAAGACAACAAGCAGAAGAGACTTGTTTGGGCTAAAGAACACAAGGAATGGACATTAGACCAGTGGAAATCTGTGCTTTGGTCTGATGAGTCCAAATTTGAGATCTTCGGTTGTGCGACACAGAAAAGGTGAACGGGTGGACTCTACATGCCTGGTTCCCACCGTGAAGCATGGAGGAGGAGGTGTGATGGTTGGGGGTGCTTTGCTGGTGACACTGTTGGGGATTTATTCAAAATTGAAGGCATACTGAACCAGCATGGCTACCACAGCATCTTGCAGCAGCATACTATTCTATCTGGTTTGCGTTTAGTTGGACCATCATTTATTTTTCAACAGGACAATGACTCCAAACACACCCCAAACACACAGGTGCCTGGCGTGCAGTGGCCAAGACTGAATATGCTGCCAGTGCCTGCCCTGGGCCTATCTCTGAAGAACTACAGGTAACAGCAGTGCCTGTGCCACGACACCACTGTGCACATCTTTTTGTATTGCAATGTATTGCAATACATCTGTGTTCTGGGCGGCCATATTTTGATCTTGATGAAAACAACCTATACATACAGTCTAGGCTGTTTTCATCAAGATCAAAATCTGGCCACAATAGATGTATTGCATAGAAAGATATACATTCTCTAGGCTTTATTTATATGGACATGAGTGAAGCTGAATTATCCTCAAGAGCTATTTCACACTGCCAGCTGGCCGCATTATAGGTAAAGCGCCGCTAGATATTTCGGCGCTTAACCATCATTTTAGTGGTGCTATTTAGCCATTATGGGAGGGGGGGGGGGTTAACCACCAGCTAGTGGTCAAAGACAGGGTTAAATGTGACTGTGTATCGCCGCTGCTGAAGCGCTTTGCAGGCACTTCAGAATTGGTGCCCATTTATTTCAATGGGCAGGGGGCGGTGGAGGAGAGTTGTATACAGCGCTGCTCCACTGCCCCAAAGATTTTTTCTAATGCCGTGCAAGCTGCCCAGTGCGAAAGCACTCGGACACTGGGGCTGCAGGCTACAGGGTAGGCATTTTTCAGGTCCTTTTTTTATAGCGCCTGGAAAAAGCCTCAGTGTGAAAGGGATCTTATATGCCCCCCCTGAAAAAAATTCAGTGGACGCCCATGATTGTGACATTAGCAAATAATACTTTCTGTAAAAATGTCACTGATCTATTTATGCATTTTCTAGCACAAAAGACCCCGCGTAATGATCAATAAATACATGTATGAAACTTTTCAGCTTTTTTCGAAAACATACATCTGGCATACTTGAATGCGTATGTCCTCAGATGCAGATTTTTTAATCTGAATGCAGTGCATGCATCTAACTGAATGTCTCCATTGAATACAATGCAGATGTTTTCAAATCTGTAATTAAAAAAATAAAATAATGGCCATGTGATGTAAATGGCCATGTAATGGCCATGTGAATGAAGCCTAATGAATGAAGTTTGAGGTAGTAGGGCCTTAAATTAAATACCAGATTTACAGCTATGATATTGTAGACATATATGTGAAAGAGCACTGCTATTTTACAGGAGAAATCCAAGACAAATGGTGCATTTTTCAAGAATTTCCCTATAACTTAGTAAATCCTCACTTTTTGAGATCAGGTTCACTTTTTATTGATCAGGTGCACTGGTCAAGGGCATGCAGTGAAGGGCAGGAAATATAGGATTAAGGAATCTATTTCACGCACAAATGTAGCATTTTTGTTACAGTGTAAATTACAGAATCTGGAGGAAAAACAAAATGACCCACAATTTACTTTTTTAAATGCACATACAAGTGCTGCCATATAGTCATACAGTAGGGCTCATTAGTAAAAAAAAAAAAAAAAAGGTGAAAATGAAATGAGCATTCAAATGAGTGGGCATTGGTGGCCTCTGGTAAGAAACAGCTGATTCTTGCTGGCAAAGCTACATATTGCATTTGCACAGTGCGTGTGAACAGCAGCAACTGTCAGAGGTGGCTGTCAGATTTGTATTCTGTACAAATCAATGGTTGGCCCAGCTGCTGTTCATATGCGTTTCTCAGGCCGCGTACACACGGCAGAGAACCTCGACGGGCAGAACACATCGTTCCGCCCGTCGAGGTTCTCTGCCGGCCGTCGAAATCGGCGACCCGCCCGTCGGGAATGGCAACCAGCCATTCATCCAGGCGGGCCGTCGAGCAAATAAAGAACATGCTCTCTATTTCTGCTCGACGTCACTAAATGATATATTGTTCAAACATGCCGTGGGAATATGTGAAATTACACCCCAAAATACATTCTACTGCTTCTCCTGAGTACAGGGATACCACATGTATGAGACTTTTTGGGAGCCTAGCCATGTACGGGACCCCGAAAACCAAGCACTTTTACAGCGCTCATTTTTTTTTTTTAATGAAGAAAATATATATATATTTTTTATTTTTTCAATCTTCAAATCTTTGTGACAAAAAGCAAGATCTGCAAAATACTCACCATACCTCTCAGCAAATAGGTTGGGGTGGCTACTTTCCAAAATGGGGTCATTTGGGGGGGTTTGTGCCATCTGGGCATTTCATGGCCTCCAAAACTGTGATAGGCAGTGAGTGAAATCAAAAATGTATACCCTTAGAAAGCCTGAAGGCGGTGCTTAGTTTTTGGGGTCCTGTACGCGGCTAGGCTCCCAAAAAGTCTCACATGTGGTATCCCCGTACTCAGGAGAAGTAACAGATTGTATTATGGGGTGTAATTCCACATATGCCCATGGCATGTTTGAGCAATATATCATTTAGTGACAACTTTGTGCAACAAAAAAATATTATTTTTCCTGCAACTTGTGTCAAAATATAAAATATTCCATGGACTCAACATGCCTCTCAGCAAATAGCTTGGGGTGTCTACTTTCCGAAATGGGGTCATTTGGGGGGTTTTGAACTGTCCTGGCATCTTATGCACAACATTTAGAAGCTTAAGTCACACATCACCCACTCTTCTAACCACTTGAAGACAAAGCCATTTCTGACACTTTTTGTTTACATGAAAACATTTTTTTTTTTTGCAAGACAATTGTGTTAACCCCCCAAACATTATATATTCTTTTAAAGCAAAAGCCCTACAGATTAAAATGGTGGGCATTTTTTTTCCACACAGTATTTGCGCAGCGATTTTTAAAACGCATTTTTTGGGGGAAAAATATATATTTTCTTATTTTAATGCACTAAAACACACTATATTGCCCAAATGTTTGAATAAATAAAAAAGATGATCTTAGGCCAAGTACATGGATACCAAACACGACATGCTTTAAAATTTGCACACAAACGCACAGTGGTGACAAACTACATACATTTTTAAAAGCCTTTAAAAGCCTTTACAGGTTACCACATTAGATTTACAGAGGAGGTCTAATGCTAAAATTACTGCCCTCAATCTGACCTTTGCGGTGATACCTCACATGCAGGGTACAATTGCTGTTTACATATGACGCCAGACCGACGCTTGCGTTTGCCTTTGCGCAAGACCAGGGGGGGGACAGGGGTGATTTTATTTATTTATTTATTTTGCTTTTTTATTTTATTTTTAAACTGTTCCTTTCATTTTTTATAATTTTTATTGTTATCTCAGGGAATGTAAATATCCCCTATGATAGCAATAGTTAGTGACAGGTACTCTGTTTTGAAAAAATTGGGGTCTGTTAGACCCTAGATTTCTCCTTTGCCCTCAAAGCATCTGACCACACCAAGATCAGTGTGATAAAATGTTTTCCCAATTTCCCAATGGCGCTGTTTATATCTGGGTGGAGGGGGGGACATTCCGTCCTACTGCTTGTAAAAGCAGTCTAGAGGTTAGGATTGCTTTTACATGAAAGCCGACCACTGTCTGAAAAGAATGATACCAAGCTAATACCTATCCCGCAGGCATCATTCTGGTATTACCAGTCAAAGTCCAGCAACATACCATACGTTGATGGTTCTTGTTGGACATGTATTGTAACCTTTTATTTCATGCAGCCTGTTGGCTGAACGAAAAAAAGAGTTTGATCGGTGGGTATGCTCACCATTAGAATACCTCCCTTCATCCACCCACTTCTAATGATGGGCATACATGCACCATTTATATATGCCGAAGCATGGGGGCATCCTCCCGCAACAAAGTTATGCCGCGCTCACACGGTCAGACTTTTCCACTGGCAAGCCTCTGTCGGAATTTCGACCGTATGTACATGGCATAAAAATTTATGGCGCATACACACGGTCTGACTTTTCCACAGGCAAGCCTCCATTGAAATTTCGACCGTATGTACGCAGCATTAGGAGCAAAATCGCTCCTCCGCCCCTAATGCCCCCATGCTTCGGCATATATGCTCTTTTTTTTAACTGTGGTGGTGAAATCACCTCCTACAGCGTTGGAGTCGCGGCATTATGTATCGTGGGAGCAAACGCTGTTGCTGTCAAGCTAAATAAATCAGTGCTGCAACTGAATGCCGTACCTGCTAAGCAAATGATGGTTAACATTGAGGCTCCATGCACACTGGGCTTAAAAAAATGTCTGTTCTTTTTAGAGTTAAAAAACGTCCATATAGAGCATTTTTTGTACAAAGTTTAGACGACTTTAGAAGAGTTTTACGTTTTTTTCTGCCAGTGAGCTCCAATCAGAAACGCGAATGAGAAGGGTTTTTTTTTTCCTGCCTCTAAACGTTGTTCTCAAAAATATGCCTCTAAACGTCCTAATGTGTATGGACACAAAGGATAACATTGAGTTGCTTCTACAGGCACAACAGAAAACTCCTGTAGAAGCAAGGTTTTTTATTCCAGTGTGCATGGAGCCTAAAACAAAGTAACATTACATTTTAACAGTAGGACCTTACCATACCATACCTGCAAAGCAAATACCATGGGCTGGATTCAGAAAGAATGGCGTAATTTTCGGCAGGCGTAGCGTATCTCATATACACTACGCCGCCGTAACTTAGAGAGGCAGGTACCATATTCAGAAAGAACTTGCGCCATAAGTTACGGCGGCGTAGTGTAAATGGGCCGGCGTAAGCCCGCGTAATTCAAATTAGGCTGGTAGTGGGCGTGTTGTATGGAAATTAATAGTGACCCCATGTAAATGAAGCGTCTAACGAACGGCGCATGCGCCGTTTGTGGACCTATTCCAGTGCGCATGCTCAGAATCACGTCGCAAATACTCAATGCTTTTGACGTGAACGTAACTTACGCACAGCCCTATTCGCGTACGACTTACGCAAATGACGTAAACGACGGAATATTTGACGCTGTTCCGACGTCCATACTTAACATTGCCTGCGCCTCATATAGCAGGGGTAACTTTACGCCGGTCATACGCCTTACGTAAATGACGTATCTATAGATACGCCGGCGTAAAGCCTTTCTGAATCTGGCCCCATGTGTTTTTGTATGAATTTTTTTCCACTTTTTTCACTTTTTTAAAAACTGTAAAAAAAAACGTAAACTGAATGTTGCAGATTATGGTCTCTGAAAATGTGATGGCCAACATATATTTCGAGACCCTGTGTTAGTGTGCCTAGGACTGTGTGGTGCTGTACCCTACGCTCAAAACTCAACTAATGTGTGGTAGCGTTTGAAACATTCACCAATGCAGAGACCACATTGGTAAGGACAGAAGGGACAATAAAAGCGGGTGTCACGCCTAAATCTGCGTTTGCTGCAGACACGACATCTTCTTTGAGGGGTTCTTTGGGTAGGGGTACCAGGGAGGACAAAAGGAAAATGCCTCTCATGCAGCCAGCTCACTGCATTTGCATTTGAAAGTTGGGCAAGAGCACCGTCTGGAAACAGAAGGGCTCTGACGATCTCTTCCTGGAGTTTAAGGAAGGATCCAGTCTGTCCTGAAGCTCTGTATAGGACATGAACATTCAGCAAAGCCAATTGAAACAAATATACAGACACTTTTTTGTACCAGCATCTGGCCTTACGGGCAATTAGGTACGGCGCCAACAACTGGTTAATTATGGTCCACCCCTTCCATGTTAAGGTTGTACTCGTGAATACAGAGGGGTTTCTCCACAAAACCAGTCGCCGTAGGAATTTGGACTGCCGTGTCTACGTGAAGCGAGGACAGAACGAAAACATTCTGTGAATACCTCCACTTCACTGCTAGCAAATTATTACACTGCAAGCAGGCTCTCTCCCCCTGACTAAGACAGAATTCTACAAGCCGTTGTGGGAAGCCATCAAACTAGATGTATAGCCTGTTGCCCTGTCACAGAGCTTATACATCTTGACCACGTATCTGGCACGCTTGCTGGGAAGGTACTGCTTGATAGAGAAGCGACCAGAACTTAATCAGGGACTCATCAACGCAGACAACTTGATCGGGAGTAAACAAGGCAGCAAAACGTTGGTTGAAGAGGGGCCGAATTTTGTAGAGCCGATCGTATTCAGGGTCTCCCCGAAGACGACAGAGTTCATTGTCACTGAAATCCATGAACCGCAAGATCTGCTCGTATCGTGTCCTGTTCATGGAGGCAGAGAACACGGGCATATAGTGAATTGGGTCAGTGGACCAATATGACCGCAACTCACTCTTTTTAGTAATGCCCATGAGGAGGGATAGGTCCAGGAAGGTTTTAAATTCGGAAACCGTAATTGATTTCCAATCTCTGGCATAGTGCGTGGGTGGGTGTTAGCGCTACTGGCACTAATCTGATGCTGCCTGTGGCGATGTAGACCCTATCTAGCACTAAAACCTAACTTTGATCACCCGCCGGGCGATCAGGGGGTTAAATCTTTATTGGGAAAAATATGGCGGGTGCCTTGACGCTATAAAAAATAAACTAGCTAAACTGCATCAAACCGTGACACTTATACTGTGATCACTGGTGACAGGGGGTAACCAAGGGGTTAAACCTTTATTGGGGGGTTAGGGGGGACCCTAGACCTATCAGGGACTAAGACTAATTACCCTAAAACTTATTTTAGTCACTAATGACACTAGTACAGCGTTCAAAAAAATATCTGATTTCTGTACTGGGTGACACAGTGACAGGCAGTAAAGGGGTTAATTGGGGGGGGGGGTGATTGGGGATGATTGGGGGGGGGGTGAATTGTGTGCCTACGTGACCTGGTGCCAGTGTAGTGTTGTGCAACTCTCGTTTTCTCCTCTCGGTCTGGTATGAAAAGACCGTCAGTAGGGAGAGAACATCACTTCCCCGTCAATGTTTACACTTACAGAGAAAGGGGAAGAAAACCATTGGCCAGGAGTAATCACCAGGTCCAGGCCAGATTTCATTGGCCTGGGCCTGAAGATCGATCAGTTCCAAAGCGAATCTGATCGCCGGCCGCGCGTGTGACGTATAGCTACGTGATCTCGCGCAGGGGAGCCGACCTGCCGCCGTATAACGGCAGCTGCTGGTCGGCAACTGGTTAAAAGGGGGATAAGTTACCTTTACCAAACACATTTAAGAATAAAATTCACCAGCGCCGACATGTTGAGTTATTGAATGTTATAATAAAATACAATGATTGACAATAGAGCATGCTGAACATGTGCTTTTAATGCTGGCTTAGCATTCCCTAGGTTTCTTATTCTTAATAAATGCTTATATTTGGACTAATACCAAATACAGGCTGTGACAGGAAACTCCAATGTTCCCTAAGGCATTTAAAAACAAACTTTGCATTTAAACTAACAGTTCTCCCATTCCCCAAATGCCATCACGTAAGGAGACCTGGTGAGGGCGTTTTGGAGGCTGTAGTATTTTAATTAAGTATTTGTAAAATTAGTAACACATTGGGGGTTATTTACAAAAGGCAAATCCACTTTGTACTACAAGTGCAAAGTGCACTTGAAATTGCTCTGAAAGTGCAAGTCGCTGTTTTAACTGCTGTCTTTGCCACTGTTAGGCCTTGTACAGACGATTAAATCTGTCTGTTCAAATCGGTCGGACCGACCGATTTGAACAGATCTGTCTGCTTGGATTTTGGTTTGCTCGCGTGTACACACGAGCAAACCAAAATCCCCGCCAGCAGACAGCGCGCTGACGTGTCGGTGACGTGGCGGTGACGTTGACGCCGCCACGTCACCGCACCAGGAGGTAAAACACTTCCGCGCATGCGTCGAAATCATTCGGCGCGTGTGCGAGAAGACATGTCTGCTGGTTAGCATACTAACCAGCAGACATGTCGGGCGGACGGGTTCCCAGCCGACAGATTTCAAAGCATGCTTTGAAATCTGTTGGGTGGCCAAATCCGTCTGTTTGCCCGTACACACGATCGAATCTGTCTTCTGAAACGTTCTAGCAGACCGTTTCCAGCAGACAGATTTGATCGTGTGTACGAGGCCTTAGAGGGGTTATAGTAAGGGAACTCTATGCAAATAAAAACACTTTAATTTAAAATTGTAATTTCGGTGCTGATACTATGCAAAAACTGTAAAAGTAATTTCAGCACTATGGAGAGCTCCAGCAGCCAATTTTGCCAACTCGGTTATAAGCTGCTTTGACAGCTTACTGTATTGACAATCGACAGCTGTCCACATTAGTCTGTTCAGCATGAAATATCAGGCAAATGTGGTTGAATGTCAAAAGGGAGAACTGTTAGAAAACATTCACTGGCAAATATTCCACCAAATTGTTTACAAATATTCACCTTGGTAGTTTACGGATTGACCTATGCACTAACTTTTCCAGTAATAGCTTATTTTCTTAATATTATTGGATGACCAAACATATTACTAGCTTTTATTTGCATTTTGGATACTGCATACAAAATTGGAAATTTGGTAAATTTCACATTAATGTGATAAGTCATAAATTATCACTGCTGCATGCCTTAATAAAAAATTATTTCCGATCCAGTAAAACTGTTGGTTCTTAAAGCTCCTAATAATAGTTTTTACATTTAAAAATGTTCAAATATATTTTTGTACTGTTCTTTATTCACAGCAATAACACTGCAATGTATAACATAGGACCTTATCCTAATTTTAATACACTGTATCAAATTCTCTAAAAAAAAATATTATGGGCCAGATTCAGGTAGATGGGAGCATCTTTGCTCTGGAGTAACGCTTCTCATTTACGTTTCGCTGCCGAAATTTTAGGAGCAAGTGCTGTTATTCATGAAGCACTTGCTCCTAAAGTTGCGGCAGCGCATCGCAAATGAGCCGGCGGAATTCAAATTGGGCGGGTACGGGGCGTGTATTATTAAAACTAAGCGCGATCCCGCGGCGAACGTACTGCGCATGCGTCGAGTGTCAATGCATCCCAGTGCGCATGCTCCAAATTCTGTCAGTGAACGTCAATGATGTCACATCCCCATTCATGAAAGTTTTACGCAAGCGACGCGATTTTTTTTTTCCGACGCGATGACGACGCCTATACTTAACATAGGATACTTCACTAGGGGGCTGCTTTATCTTTACGCCGCGTATCGCTTATGGAAACGTCGGAAAGTCACTGCGTCGCGCCCGAATACGATCGTGAATTGCCGATTCCCGCTGATTAACATATTTTTTCAGCGTAAATCAGCGGGAACGCCCCCGGCGCCATTTTTAAATTAAAGTTGCAATGCGATGGCGAAATTCAATTGCGCCGATCGCATCGGAACTCCAACCCGGCGTTTCTTGTTTTCTGGTTACAGAAAACAGAAACGCCGGCTTAAAGTGACAGTTAGGCTGGAGTATCACTGATACTCCAGCCTAACTCTACCTGAATCTGGCCCTATAAAATTATAATTTATTAGTGTAATTGTTCATTTTCCATATAGTTATCTTTTTGTTCAATAATTTGGCATGCCAGTTTGGCATACGTAAACATTTATGATATGATTTAACTCTAATATGGAAGTGTTTACTGTACCTACCGATATGTTTGATTATTTTCCAGTTCTATATTTACAAGATGTTTTGATGTCACATATACATTGCAAAGCATTGAGGTTTTATTTACCTCTTGCTATGTGCAGATGAAAAAAAAAGAGAGCCATTTACATGAGCAGTGAGATGAGAATCCTATATTCTGTAGAAAAAAAAGTAATAGCAGTATCAAAATTTAAATTTGAATAACTGATCCTTAAAGCGGTGGTTCACCCTTAAAACAAGTCTGTGTCATCCATCCAGCATACTGGCATCAGCGCCAGTATGCTGTTTTTTTTTTTTAAAATCTTTGTACTTACTGTTTAATTGATAATTTTAATTTTGTCCCTACCGCGGTTGAATGGCGCGTCTATGGAGCGTCACGGCTTCCGAAAATAGCCGACTAGCACTCGTGTATTCCCGGCGCTATGCGGTGCCTGGGCACAGACCTAGGAGCTGACTGCGCAGGCGCCGTATATATCAGAGTCCAATGGCTATGGCGCTTCACGCCCTCCGAAAAAAGCCAAAATAGGACTCGGATATATACGGCGCCTGCGCAGTCAGCTCCTAGGTCTGTGCGCAGGCGCCGTATAGCGCCGGGAATACACGAGTGCTAGTTGGCTACTTTCAGAAGCCGTGACGCAAAAATCAACCGCGCTAGGGACAAAATTAAAATTATCAATTAAACAGTAAGTACAAAGATTAAAATTAAAAAAAACGGCATACTGGCGCTGACGCCAGTATGCTGGATGGGATGACACAGACTTGTTTTAAGGGTGAACCTCCGCTTTAATGCTGTTTTTTGCCTGGTACGTGTTCCTATATAGCACTGTACATGTGCCGCATCGTTGGTATGAGTGGGAGGATTAGTGCCCCATCATTTGTGTCAGTGGGAGAAATAGTGCCCCATCATTGGTATCGTGGGAGGAATAGCGTCCCATCATTTGTGTCAGTTAGAGAAATAGTGCCGCATCATTGGTATCAGTGGGAGGAATAGTCTCCCATCATTGGTATCATTGGGAGGAATAGTGCCCCATCATTTGTGTCAGTGGGAGAAATAGTGCCTCATCATTGGTATCATTGGGAGGAATAGTGCCCCATCATTTGTTTTAGTGGGAGAAATAGTGCCCCATCATTGCTATCAGTGGGAGCAATAGTGTCCCATCATTGGTATCAGTGGGAGGAATAGTGTCCCATCATTTGTGTCAGTGGGAGAAATAGTGCCCCATCATTGGTATCGTGGGAGGAATAGCGTCCCATCATTTGTGTCAGTTAGAGAAATAGTGCCGCATCATTGGTATCAGTGGGAGGAATAGTCTCCCATCATTGGTATCATTGGG
The DNA here is from genome assembly GCA_029574335.1 of Rana kukunoris. Classification (NCBI taxonomy): domain Eukaryota; kingdom Metazoa; phylum Chordata; class Amphibia; order Anura; family Ranidae; genus Rana; species Rana kukunoris. The sequence continues at coordinate 242,483,957 of CM056059.1, forward strand.
AGGAATAGTGTCCCATCATTTGTGTCAGTGGGAGAAATAGTGCCTCATCATTGGTATCATTGGGAGGAATAGTGCCCCATCATTTGTTTTAGTGGGAGAAATAGCGCCCCATCATTGCTATCAGTGGGAGCAATAGTGTCCCATCATTGGTATCAGTGGGAGGAATAGTGTCCCATCATTTGTGTCAGTGGGAGAAATAGTGCCCCATCATTGGTATCGTGGGAGGAATAGCGTCCCATCATTTGTGTCAGTGGGAGAAATAGTGCCCCATCATTGGTATCATTGGGAGGAATAGTGTCCAATCATTTGTGTCAGTAGGAGAAATAGTGCCGCATCATTGGTATCAGTGGGAGCAATAGTGTCCCATCATTGGTATCAGTGGGAGGAATAGTGTCCCATCATTTGTGTCAGTGGGAGAAATAGTGCCCCATCATTGGTATCATTGGGAGGAATAGTGTCCCATCATTTGTGTCGGTGGGAGAAATAGTGCCGCATTATTTGTATCAGTGGGAGGAATAGTGCCCCATCATTTGTGTCAGTGGGAGAAATAGTGCCCCATCATTGGTATCAGTGGAAGGAATAGTGTCCCATCATTGGGGAAGGTTCCTGCTTGTCAAGATTTTTTTAATGTATTTTATGTTATTTTAAGTTATTTCCCTATCCACATTTGATTGCAGAGTACTTGCCATGCTCTTACCGACATGTTGCTGCCATTTGCAGCCCTCTAGCCCTTTCCCTTAGTTTTTAAGAGATATTTTAGTAGTCAAAAATGTGGGTCCCCATTGACTTCAATGGGGTTCAGGTTCGGGTTCGGGTCAAGTTTGGGTCCCGAACCCGCGCTTTTTTCCGCCAAACCCGAACATCCAGGTGTTAACTCTACTAACAAACCAAAATCAATCAATGTACAAAAAATATTTAATTCTCATAATTATACCCCAAAACCCTAACCCAGTATTAAAAACAATTAAAAAGGTAAACATTGACCACATCCCCTGGGAGCAGCCAATGAGTAGAGTTATAAATGTAACAATTATATTACCAATTTAGGATTACAATAAAGCAATATAATGATCCTGCCGGAATATAATCAAGCAAAATACAATCTCTAAGGAACCAATGGCCTAATAGATGCATCGCTGAGCACACAGCATAGCATATAGAAAAGTCTGGGGTGGAAATGTAGTAGATGTCGATGACGAATCAAACAGGTGTTCATTTAAATAAGTTCCTACAACTGGTACATTTGGCTTTTGGATCTTCCAAAAACAATCCAAGAGGGATAAAGCACTTGCAAGTTATGCACATCAGCACATGCATAATTAAACATGTACTAATGGAAGCACACATCCAAAATGTTCTAATATAAAACCATGCTGGTCCAAATAAACCCACATTGGTCTGAACACAATATCACATAAACTTATTTGGACTGTATGGTCTCATTTAAGATATTCTTATTTTCACTCCTTTATCTCCACTAACGTCTGAGATCCATGTTTTCTCCAGGGTCATACCATGGTATCCCTCTGGTCTTTCCCTCCTTCTTCCTTTTCCCTTTAACCTCCTTCCCTTCATTCTTCTCTCCTATTTCTCTCCTCTACTTCTCTCCTTCTTTTTCTTTTAATTGCATTTAATACTTTTTTTCTGTACATGTTCATTGAAAGTTGCTACCATTGCATTACCTGATAACCCTGGTATCATGTCCTTAGATAAAATGATATTACTGTTTGGTATTCCTCTTGGGGCTTGCCCACATTTTTTTTCATATACTTGCATTTATCTAATTTTATTTAGTCCAGTGGTTTTTGACAGCCTGTAGGCTTGCACACTATTTCTGATATTGGTTTTGTGTAACTAAAACCCCTTTTCCTGATTTATATTCTGTTCTATATGGCTTTTTACCCATTACGAGGTGGATGTACCATACTGTATACATTTGTTCAGATACGATTTATATTTGTATTGCAAACCTGTATTGTCTGCAAATACTGAATAAATAGGAGATTACACACAAATATACAGGAGTTATTATTCATCAAACTTTCTAATAGGAAAAGCATTTAACACCAAGTTGAAGCCATATAGTTAGAGCCAGATGATTATACTTCACACCATACAGAATAGAGGCCATGTCCAGTATGTCCACTCAAATAATAGCAGAGTCCAGAGAGGAAAATCACATTTGTCCAGAAAGGATATCCGAAAGTGTGCATCCCAAAGAATGTGGCTGGAGGATGGAAACACCAGTAACTGCAATAAGTTTCCTCACCCATGTGACACGTTTAACAAAATACTCAAAGTCCCACTACAAGCACTCCTGACTTACTGTGATGGAGTTACGGGTCGGGACGGGTCATCTGAGTCTCTGGGGGAATTTTTTACCCTTTTGAATGCTAATGATCGTGGAATTTCATTTACCTTTAATTTTAGCCCCGCTAAGGTTAATTTTTTGGATCTTGAAATTGGACTTGAATCTCGCCAATTCAAGTTCCAGACCTATTTTAAAACTACCGATAGGAACAGTTTCATTCCCACAGATAGCTGCCATCACAAATCGTGGCTAAATTCAGTCCCCAGAAGTCAATTTCTCCGTCTTCGGAGGAATTGTACTAATATTTAAACCTATCATTCCCAGGCATCCATGTTAAAACAAAGATTTGTTGATAAGGGGTATAATGTTACATTGGTTGAACAAGAGCTAAACAGGGCTGCATCGACAGGCCGTGAGTCCCTGTTGTTAGAAAATGTGCCACGTGAGCCCGATGAGTCGTTCAAACTCTCTATGCTCACCTCTTATTCTAATCAGCATAAGGACATTAAGAAGATTGTTGATAGGCACTGGGATGTACTGAAACAAGACAAGGTGTTGGGCCCCAAATTGCCTGAAAAAGCAAAGGTAATTTTTAAAGGAGTATCATCGTTAAGACATAGGGCCAGATTCAGGTAGAGTTAGGCTGGAGTATCAGTAAACAGTAAACAGTAACCAGAAAACAAGAAACGCCGGGTTGGAGTTCCGATGCGATCGGCGTAATTGAATTTCGCCATCGCATCGCAAATTTAATTTAAAAATGGCGCCGGGGGCGTTCCCGCTGATTTACGCTGAAAAAATATGTTAATCAGCGGTAATCGGCAATTCACGATCGTATTCGGGCGCGACGCAGTGACTTTCCGACGTTTCCGTAAGCGATACGTGGCGTAAAGATAAAGCAGCCCCTAGTGGAGTATCCTATGTTAAGTATAGCTGTCGTCATCGCGTCGAAAAAAAAAATCGCGTTGCTTGCGTAAAACATCCATGAATGGGGATTTGACGTCATTGACATTCACTGACAGAATTTGGAGCATGCGCACTGGGATGCATTGACAGTCGACGCATGCGCAGTACGTTTCGCCGCAGGATCGCGCTTAGTTTAAATAATACACGCCCCGTACCCGCCCAATTTGAATTCCGCCGGCTCATTTACGATACGCTGCCGCAACTTTAGGAGCAAGTGCTTCATGAATAACAGCACTTGCTCCTAAAATTTCGCCAGAGTAACGTAAATGAGATACGTTACTCCAGAGCAAAGATGCTCCCATCTACCTGAATCTGGCCCATAGTGTGGCCCCAAATATTGTTGACCCTTCTGTTCGGCCTATATTTTTTCATGATATGAAGGGTTATTACCTCTGTAAAAAATGCAGTGTCTGCGCTGTCAATATCTGTGGGAGAACTAAATCTTTAGAATTTCAGTCCTGCATTACTGGGAAGGTCTATCCTATCAAGACTTTTTGTACGTGCGCTACTACGCATATTGTTTATTTAACCACTTGCCTACTGTGCACCTACACCCCCTTCCTGCCCAGACAAAATTTTAGCTTCCGGCACTGCGTCGCTTTAACTGACAATTGCGCGGTCATGCGATGTGGTTCCCAAACAAAATTGGCGTCCTTTTTTTCCCACAAATAGAGCTTTCTATTGGTGCTATTTGATCGCCCGTGCGGTTTTTATTTTTTAGGCTATAAACAAACAATTTTGAAAAAAGACACAACATTTTTTGCTTTTTGCTATAATAAACATCCCATTAATAAAAAAAAAAAAAAAAAAAAAAAAATGGATACGTATTCTTCTACATATTTTTGGTAAAAAATAAATAAAAATAAAATCGCAATAACCGTATAATGACTGGTTTGCGCAAAAGTTATATTGCCTACAAAATAGGGGACATAATTATGATTTTTTTTTTTTTTACTAGGAATGGCGGCGATCTGCGTTTTTTTTTTCCGGATTGCGACATTATAGCCAACACATCGGACACTTTTGACACATTTTTGGGACCATTCACATTTATACAGTGAACAATGCTATAAATATGCATTGATTACTGTATAAATGTGACTGGCAGGGAAGGGGTTAACCACTAGGGGGCGGGGAAGGGGTTAAATGTGTATCCTAAGGTGTGTTCTTACTGTGGGGGGAGGGGTGGGTGACTGGGGGAGGTGACCGATTGTGTCCCTATGTACAAGGGACACAATCGATCTCCTCTCTCCCTGACAGGGACGTGCAGCTCTGTGTTTACACACAGAGCTGCACGTCCCAGCTCAGTTACACGAAAATCGCAGGTGCCCGGCGCACAGTGTTGTTAGTTACCCGCTGGGTGCGCGCGCGCGGCGCCGGTGGCGCGCGCGCCACCTAGTGGCTTGAATTGACATCACGTCATATGACGTGATGTCAGGATAATTGAGTAACCCGCCCGCCGTCATTTCACGGTGGGCGGGTATTAAGTGGTTAATCACTTGCCCGTGGGGGAAACAATATGTGGGCCGCACTATTAGACCTTTTTCCGTACGGGTAGGCGAGTATGTCAGTAAAATCCTAAGTGGGGGTACTAAACACACAGTGCCACGTCACTATAGAGAGTGCCATGCTCGAGATCCGCAAGGTACACAATTTCTTATCATTGATAAATATGTGTCACCCTGGAGAGGCGGGGCAAAAACTAGAGGGGTATCGAGGCTAGAGACCTATTGGATATATGAATTGAAAACGTATGTACCATATGGGTTAAATGTTGAATGGGACATTAATGCGTTTATCAATGCATCCTAGTTTTCCCATAAGTACACTATATCCAATTATGGCCCCTTTTAATTTTTTCGGAATTAAAATCTTAGGTATTTTTCGGGAATTTTTTAATATTTTAAAGATTATAAACAATTTTAAAACATTTTAAAATAATTTTTTTATTATTTTATTTTATTCTTCACAAGTATATACATTTAAGGATTATGGACCTATGTATAACTTATATGCCACTAAATGTAATAGTTGAGTGGATATAGCTGTACTGTTTATTTGTGTCTTTACACTCTGGTAACAGTTATTTTTAAACCCCCCTTTTTCTTATGGGTCCAACCTTTTCATTTATCAGCGGGACATATTTGTGCCGTTTTGTTATAATTTGTTATGACTTTCAGTTGGAATCGCGATATTTAGTTTAAACACTAGATGGCTCTGCTTCAAGTCCCCAATATTAGCATGTTGATATCTGGACGACGCTTTTGTGTGTCATTTACGTGTCGGCAGAGATCCAGACGTTGCACTCATGAGTGCAACGTCCTTTCATGATGCTGTCGGCGTTGCATTCCAGCCCCGCGATTCATTCGGAGGCTTGGAGCGCATGCTTGTATTGGTCACTTCCTATTATGATATGGACGTTGCGCTCCAGCCGCGTTCTCAGTATGATACGCCCACTCACTAGGCTGGCGCAACCCGGAAGTAGGCATTGGGACCTTTTTCCCTACTCGTTGGAGCCATAATTAAGGTATGGGGGTATTTCTTGTTATATAAGGGTGTCTTCTAGCAGTGTGTCAGAGCCCCAGATGATGTTCTAAGGGAACGAAACGCGTCGGGTGACTTCACTAACCCCACTGCTAAAATTTATTACTGAGCGCTTGTTGTATCCTACTTTAATGTAAGTGCAATATTTTTCTATTAAATGTGATTTTTTTTTGGAAATACAGAATCACGCTATGTGCACTTTATTTTTATTTTTCCTCAACTTCACTTGAGTGTATATACTAAAGAATCAATCAAATGGTTTTCCATGGATTCATCGCACTATCTATGAGGATGTCCCAGGAGGTCTATTGAATGTTCAACATCTGTAGTACATCTTGATCCTTGACATCATTTGTAGCTTGATTGATCTGATAAGTATCTGCTTATTCGGGTCTATTTCCTTTGGTAAGCCTTAAAGGTTTCATTGAATTGGTGGCGGACCTTCTATCAATCACTTTGTTATAAATCAAGTCCCTATCTTCGGTGAACATAAGTTTGTTGTGAACTTTGGATTTTTATGAGGAATTTTTGTCACTATATGGACATTTAATTTGTTTATATTATATTAAGACCCTATAATTAGAGGTTTTTTCTTAGCGCTACACTTTATTTTTTCTTTCCTATTTTTTCCAAAATTGATCTATTTTGTAGTGTTGGCTGCTTCTATTTATGACATTGAACAGCGCGGTGATATATGTACTATTGTATATAACATTTTCCTGGATCTCTACTGCATCACCTACATCAACACCACCTTCAATATGGATGTGGATGAGAGGACCATCGTCATAGTAATGCTTGGAATGATGGCTATACAGCAAGCAGAGGAGCACAGAATCAAAAGGCCAAAGGTTATGGATTAAAGAGTGGTGAAGAACCGTGATAACTTCTCTCATATGAGATTGGTTCAAGAGCTCAAGGAGAACAATCCCGTTGATTATCAGAAATATCTGAGGATGCCTGATCAGTTCTTTCAGTTGCTCCTGAGTCAAGTGTCACCCGTCATAACAAAAAAGGCACAGTCTTAAGACCTAGCATCACAGTGGAGCAGAGACTGGTAGCAAAACTTTGTTTCCTGGCAACTGGTCAAAGTTTTGAAGACCTCAAGCAAGTTCACCAATGAAATCTCTGCACAGTCACTAGGACATCATACCTGAGACCTGTCAGGCCATCATAAAAAAATAATTAAAAAAACATCTTCAAAGTTGTGGGCATGTTCTGTAAATTAAATGATGCAAATCCCCAAACAGTCCATGTTAATTCCAGGTTGTGAGGCAATAAAACAGGAAAAATGCCAAGGGGGTGAATACTTTTGCAAGGCACTGTATACACAGGATCACATGAATGATCATAAATTAACTTCACATAATCTGGACAGAGAATGGGGGATGTTTGTAACTATATATAAATATGTGTGCTGATTGGGAGATACTGTGAGTGGCTGTGATCAGGCTGCAGACCCCCCCTCCCCGCACACACTCGTTTGCTGTCTCTTCCAATTCTCCTTATCTTAACCCTTCAATGCAATGAAAAATAAATCCTCCTGGAACTTTGCACCTAAGGAAACTTTCCTTAGTAAAATGAAAAGTCAGCTCACCTCCTAGTGAGCAGTGGCAAGCCCCGACAGGAGCTACAGTGAACTCCTCAACTCCACCTCCCCGTTCTCTCCGCCAGAACACGGCACTAGTGATTGGAGAGGAGGGCAGGGATAACAGAGACTCTGCAGGAGCCTGGGGGGGAGACAGAAAATAGCTTAATATTCCCAACGCATACCCCAGCACAGTGTGTGTATTTATTGAGAAGCAATGACACTCCACAGTGGCAAGTATGCTAATAAAGCTCCCCCTGCCCGAATGGTCTGTCAGGCAGTCTGAAAATTGGGTAGATGATTCAGAACCCGGACTGTCTGGGTGAATCCCATACAGGTGTCAACCCTAGAGGAACATGGATTAAATTCCCTCCCTGCCCAAAGATTGGTAGCTTGTCAGAGTTAGATACATGCAAAGATCACTTGACCTCTGTAAAATGTAACTTATGTCACTTTTGTCAATGTTTTTTTCTTTCCTTTTTGTATCATGTGGTCATTGTTTGCAAAAATTTGCACCAAAACTTCAGCTATTTCTAATGTTGAGGACAAGCAATTTATTGTGGAAAGAATATGTTTTACATACTGTATATGTAATGTGGGTGCTTCATGCACATTTATACTTCAGGCCTGCCTAAGAAAAACCTGGTTTAAGCAAAGCTGTCTTTAACCAGTTATGGACCAGCCATCACAATTATACTGTGGCAGGTTGGTCCGGCTGGGCGAAGAGTCATAGCAGTACGTCGAGCGCACCACCGTCTAGGGGGCACGTGCACGCGCCCCCTAGTTGGTAGTAACGATTGGATTTGCTTCAGAACTGATCAGTTTCCAGGCCCAGGCCAATGATTTCTGGCCTGGACATGGTGATTGGTCCTGGTGAATGAATTGCTTCCCCTGCCTGTGTAAGTTTAAACACAGGTAAGGGAACTGATGTCATCTCTCCTTGTGGAAGTCTTTTCGTTCCAGAGAGAGGAGAGGAGACATCTCAGAGTAAGTGCACCAATACTACACTGACACCAGTACACATTGGTACACATGTCACATCCTGATCACCCCCAATCACCCCCCCTCCCAGTTGACCCCTTCACCCTCTATCACTGTGTCACCCAGTGCAGTGTTCATATTTTTTTTTATCACTGTACTGGTGTCATTATTGACAACAATCAGTATTAGGGTACTTAGTGGTAGGCTCAGATAGGTCTAGGGACCCCCCCTAATAAAGGTTTAACCCCTTGATCACCCCCCATCACCAGTGATCACCGTTTTAGTGTCACAACTGATGCTGGTTAGCTAGCTATTTTTTATAGCGTCAGGGGACCTGCAATATATTACCTGAATAAAGGTTTATCCCCCTGATAACACGGTTTTAGTGTCAGTTAGGGTCTGCGTCACCCAAGGGAGCATTAGATTAGTGCCAGTAGCGCTAACATCCATGCACGCACCATACACCTCCCTTAGTAGTTTAGTGTCTGAACGGATCAATATCTGATTTGATTAGATCTATACTAGCGTCTCCAGCAGTTTAGGGTTCCCAAAAATGCAGTGTTAGTGGGATCAGCCCAGATACCTGCTAGCACCTGTGTTTAGCCCCTCTGTCCAGCCCAGCCAAGTGCAGTATTGATCGATCACTGTCACTTACAAAACACTAAACACATAACTGCAGCGTTCGCAGTCAGGCCTGATCCCTGCGAATGCTAATATTTTTTTGGTATCGTTTGAATCAGTCATTGACAGTCAGGTGCTTTTTTTCCTGTGAGTCTCACTACTGTACCAGTAAATGTAAAGACCAAAATGTCAAATCAAATGTACCATAGTGAAGAGGCCTACACGTTTCTGAGCATGACAGATAGTGAAGAAGAAGAAGTCACCCATCTGTCAGATTCAGGCTCAGTATACAAACCCATAGACAGCAACGGCACCCTGACAGATAGCTCTTGCGACGGAGTAGTGGTCCCTGCCAATGTCAGGCGTACCTGACCCCATTATTCTGCTTTCATTGAGGTGCAAGAACTTCAGGGCTCTCGTATGGAGCCAGTATTAGTGCCACTTATTCTTCTGGTGAACTGGCAAGCACCAGCAGACTAGTACATCCTGGTTGTACATTCAGCACTGCAGTATCACTTGGTGATATGGCGAGTCCCATAAGTGCAATTCAAGCTGGTGAGGTAGCTAGCATGGGTGGAGTCCCACAGCCACCAAGGAGAAAACAAACACACGTCCGTCAAGCCCTTAGTGCCCTTCCTGCTGCATTTTCCAATCCTAATTGGGAGCCCACCACTTCTGCAGCACCCGCACTTCCACCATTCACTGTCCAACCCAGAATTCAGGTGGAAACAGTTGATTTTATGTCACTTGATTTTTATTTGCTGTTTTTCACAGAAGATCTCTATAGATCTATTGTGGACCAAAGCAATTTGTATGCTGGTCAATTCATCACCGCTAATTCCCAGTTGATCCTTGCCAGAGATTGGAAACCTATTACCGTTTCCGAATTTAAGACCTTCCTGGGCCTACCCCTCCTCATGGGCATAATTAAAAAGAATGAGTTGCTGTTATATGGTCTACTGACTCAATTCACCATATGCCCATGTTCTCTGCCTTAATGACCAGGACACGATACGAGCAGATCTTGGGGTTCATAAACTTCAATGAAAATGAACTCTGTCGTCCTCGGGGTGATCCTGAATTTGATTGGCTTTACAAAATTTGGCCCCTCGTAAACCACTTCAACCATCAGTTTGCAGTCTTGTTTACGCCCGATCAAGTTGTCTACGTTGATGAGTCCAGATATGGGGTCAAGATGTATAAGCTCTGTGACAGGGAAACAGGCTATACATATAGTTTTATAGTTTACGAGGGAAGACATAGTCAAGTGGTAAAAGAATGTTTGGACAGCCGCACTCTGAAAAAAACTCTTGGTTGCCTTTTATTGGTAAAAAACTTTTAAACACCACACATCACAGCAAAAATTGGGGGATGCCCTGACGCGTTTCACACTATTGTTTAGTGCTTAGTCATAGCTATGTCTAAGCACTAACCAATAGTGTGAAACGCGTCAGTGGCATCCCCCAATTATTGCTGTGATGTGTGGTGTTTAAAAGTTTTTTACCAAAAAAAGGCAACCGAGAGGTTTTTTCAGAGTGCGGCTGTCCAGACATTCTTTTCCACTTTGCTTCGTGCATTGCCGGCACCTGGGCTTTTCTGAGAAGATATGGATTGTTTCATTTACCCATCTGGAGCGGTGACTTCATTCTCTCTATCTCGTTTTGGAAAACATAGTCACGTAGAGCCAGAGAACTGCCCAAAGTACACGGGGAGCACTGGTAAGATTGTGTGGGACTTGGTGTCACCCTTATTCGGAAAAGGGTACCACTTGTACGTTTACAATTATAACTTTTTAGTCACCTTCTTGTTTGTGGAATTGGCACATGTGACACAGTGCGATCTAATCGCCGGGGCTTCCCCCAACGGCTTGTAGAATCCTAACTTAGACGGGGGGAGAGAGCCTGCTCGAAGTGTAATAATTTGTTAGCAGTGAAGTGGAGGGATTCACGGAATGTTTTTGTTCTGTACTCCCTTCACGCAGATACGACAGTCCAAATTCCTTCGGCGACTGGTGTTGTGGATAAACCCCTCTGAGTCCATGAATACAACCTTAAAGGTTTTACTTACCTAAGCCCAAAATTTCCATGGCCACGATCCTGCGTCGCTCTCTCCGCGGCTTCTCGGTTCTTCATTGGGTAGATTGATAGCTGCTGTCAATCAAATCCAATGACGCGGCCGTCTGCGGGTGGGGGCGAGTCATACACTCGGCATCAATGGACACAGGAGTGATCCTTCCTTAAATTCCAGGAAGAGATCGTCACAGCCCTTCTGTTTCCAGACGGTCCTGTGCCCTACCTTCTCAATGCAAATGCAGTGAGCTGGTTGCATGAGAAGCATTTTCCGTATGTCCTCCCTGGTACTTCTACCCAAAGAACACCCCAAAGAAAATGTCATGTCTGCAGAAAATGTGGATTTAGGTGTGACACCCGCTTTTATTGTCCCTCCTGTCCTGACCAACCTGGTCTCTGCATTGGTGACTGTTTCAAACGCTACCACACACTAGTGTATTAGCATAGGGTACAGCACTAGATGAGGTGGCCATCACATGTTGAGAGACCCTAATCTGGAACATTTGCAGTTTACAGTTTTTATAAAAGTGCAAAAAAAACACACACAAAAACACAAAAAAAGTTGTGGTTTTATTTTTCCTCTCTCTCTCTCTCTCTCTCTCTCTCTCTCTCTCTCTCTCTCTCTCTCTCTCTCTCTCTCTCTCTCTATTGTTCTCTCTCTTATGTTCTTTCTCTATTTAAAACTGTAATGTTTTATTTTTACTATGTTTTATTGTATTTGCTTTGTAGGTATGGTATGTCTTAGGCCGCGTACACACGATCAGTCCATCCGATGAGAACGGTCCGAAGGACGATTTTCATCGGTTAACCAATGAAGCTGACTGATGGTCTGACGATCGTGTTAGAACGCGGTGACGTTTACGTGTTTTAACACAACGACGTGCTGAAAAAAATGAAGTTCAATGCTCCCAAGCATGCCTCGACTTGATTCTGAGCATGCGTGGATTTTTAACCGATGGTCGTGCCTACTAACGATCGGTTTTGACCCATCGTTAGGCGACCATCGGTTAAATTTTAAAGCAAGTTCTCTTTTTTTTGACCGAAGGATAACTGACCAATGGGGCCCACACACGATTGGTTTGGACCGATGAAACGGACCTTCAGTCCGTTTTCATCGGTTTTGACCGATCGTGTGTATGCGGCCTTACTGTTATACTATAATGTTACTTTGTTTTCTTGTTAACCATCATTTGCTTAGCAGGTACGCCATTCAGCTGCAGCACTGATTTATCCATCTTGACAGCAACAGCGTTTTCTTCCGCAATACATAAATTAGCGACTCCAATGTTGTAGGAGGTGATTTAACCACCACATGCCCATCATTAGAAGAGGGTGGATGAAGGGTGGTATTCTAATTACCCACCAATCAATCTCTTTTTTTTCGTTCAGCCCTCAGCATGAGAAAAAGAACATTACAATGTATCCCCTACAATGACCAGCAGGGTACTGGTATGTTGCTGGACTTTGAGTGGTTATACCAGAATGACACCAGCAGGTTTAGGTATCATCTTGGTATCAGTCTTTTCAGCCAGCGGTCGGATTTCATGTAAAACCAATTTTAGGGGCTAAATAGCCTCTAGACTGCTTTTACAAGCAGTGGGAGGGAACGTCCCCCCCACTACTTTCATGGTTTTCTTGGACTCTCGGACTCTCCTGTCCCAACAGGGAACCTGAGAATGCAGCCTGTGGTTCCGCCAGCTAACCATAGAGCTGATCAGAGACCAGAATGGCTCCAATCATCTCTATGGCCTAAGAAACCGGAAGCTACAAGCATTCGTGACTTATATAAACACGTCATTGGGAAATTGGGAAAGCATTTTATTACACCGATCTTGGTGTGGTCAGTTGCTTTGAGGGCAGAGGAGAGTTCTAGCTTCCAATAGACCCCATTTTTTTAAAAACTAATGCCTGTCACCTATTGCTATCAAAGGGGATATTTACATTCCCTGAGATAACAATAAAACTGATTAAAAAAGAAATACGAAAGGAACAGTTTAAAAATTTAAATAAAAAAGCAAAATAAATAAAAAAAGCACCCATGTCCCTCCGTGCTCATGCACAAAGGGGAACGCAAGCGTCCGTCTGGCGTCATATGTAAACAGCAATTGCACCACCATGCATGTGAGGTATCACCGCAAAAGGTCAGATCGAGGGCAGTCATTTTAGCAGTAGACCCCCTCTGTTATTCTAAAGTGGTAACCTTTAAAGGCTTTTAAAAATGTACGTAGTTTGTCACCGCTGCATGTTTGTGTGCAATTTTTGTGTATCCATGTACTTGGCCTAAGATCATCTTTTTTATTTCATCAAACATTTGGGCAATATAGTGTGTTTTAGTGTATTAAAATGAAAAAAGTGTTTTTTTCCCAAAAATGTAAAATCGCTGCGCAAATACTGTGTGTAAAAAAATTGCAACACCCACCATTTTAATATGTAGGGCCTTTGCTTTAAAAAAAATATAAAATGTTTGGGGGTTCAAAGTAAGTTTTCAGTCAGTCTTTATGTAAACAAAAAGTGCCAGAATAGGCTTTGTCTTCAAGTGGTTAGTAGAGTGGGTGATGTGTGACATAAGCTTCTAAATGTTGTGCATAAAATGCCAGGACAGTTCAAACCCCCCCCCCCCCCCAAATGACCCCTTTTTGGAAAGTAGACACCCCCAAAGCAATTTCCTGATAGGCATGCTAAGTCCATGGAATACTTTATATTTTGCCACAAGTGGAGGGAATATTACAAATGTTATTTATTTATTTTTGCACAAAGTTGTCACTAAATTATATATTGCTCAAACATGCCATGGGCATATGTGGAATTACACCCCAAAATACATTCTGCTGATTCTCCTGAGTACGGGGATACCACATGTGTGAGATTGTTTGGGAGCCTAGCCTTGTACAGGTCCAATCACTGCCTTCAGGCTTTCTAAGGGCGTCAAATTTTGATTTCACTTCCTCACTACCTATCCCAGTTTCGAAGGCCATGAAATGTCAAGATAGCGCAACCCCCCCCCCCTCCCAGATGACCCCATTTTGGTAAGAAAACACTTCAAGCTATGTGCTGAGAGTAGGGTTGCCACCTCATCCCTTTTAAAAAGGAACACATCTGAATTACACAGATTCTGAGGCTAATTTAATACAGATAAGGCACCAAGTGAGTTTAATTACCACCTTAATTGGCCACAGAACCTGTGTTATTCAGATGTGTTCCTTTTTAAAGGGATGAAGTGGCAACCCTAGCTGAGAGGCATGTTGAGTCCATGGAATATTTTATATTTTGCAACAAGTTTCGGGAATATAATTTTTTTTTCACAAAAAGTTGTCGATAAATGATATATTGCTCAAACATGCCATTGGCTTATGTGAAATTACACCCCAAAATACATTCTGTTGCTTCTCCTGAGTACAGGGATACCACATGTGTGAGTCTTTTTGGGAGACTAACCACATACAGGACCCCGAAAACCAAGCACCATCTTCAGGATTTCTAAGGGCGTACATTTTTGATTTCACTCCTCTCTGCCTATCACAGTTTCGGAAGCCACGCAATGCCAAGATAGCACAACCCCCCCCCCCATGACCCCATTTTGGAAAGTAGACACCCCAAGCTATTTGATGAAAGGCATGTTGAGTATTTTTCAGATTTTGCTTTTTTGTCACAAAGTTTTAAAAATTGAAAAAAAAAATGTTTACTTTCTTTCTTCATTTTCAAAAACAAATAAGAGCTGCAGAAGCAAGTATATATATCACAATGACATATATAAAGAGGTGGGACTTTTTGATGAGACCTTGACTCGGGGGTGCATGGGTCTTCATCCCATAAAATAATGGAAAAAGGAGAAGGAGTGGGACTTTATATGAAACATCACATAAGGGTGGGGTGAATCAAAAAAGACCAAAGATTTATTAAATAATATAATTGAACATAATACATTGGAGACATCAAATACATAATCGATTTGAAGTACATAGATTAGCATATAACATGATTGGTAATCACATACATAAAATTTCACATGATTGGTAGTCATATAACATCATTGATAACATAGTAAGAACACTAATATAAACGACAATGGATGAGCCAACAATGACCTCAAAAAAATATAAAAAATATTATAAAATTTGGTTAATGATTCAACCACATAAAAACCCATGGTATGTACATGACGGCTGGGGCATGATATCAGAAAGAAAGACATCGATTATGTATTTGATGCCTCCAATGTATTATGCTCAATTATATTATTTAATAAATCTATGCTCTTTTTTGATTCAACCCACCCTTATGTGATGTTTCATATAAAGTCCCACTATCCTTCTCCTTTTTCCAAATAAGAGCTGCAAAATACTCACTATGCCTCTTAGCAAATACCCTGGGGTGTCTACTTTCTTCCAAAATGGGGTCATTTTGGGTGGGGGGTGAGGATTAAAATCACCATTTCTTTTTCATACATCATGAGGCACAGAGTCAGGCTAATATTCATTATCTGCTGGGTTATACTTCATCATCAGGTGAATGACACTAGTAGGTCAACGATCTGTAGACAGCAAGTGACCTCCCTATATAACCCCTCTCATATGGGAAGCACATTCGTTTTTTTTACCACTGTCTACAAGGTGGATGGCACGGTTTGTTTTGTAGCTTTTTGAGCTCCAGGTCTCTACTCCAACAAACGGTTCCAAAAATGAATCAAGGGATTGACTGATCGGATGCATTTGACACAGGCTATATGCTTAGATAAATGGTTCCCGAGCTTTGCAAAGAAGACTTTTGATCCTGCAAGGTTTTGCCTGTAATGTGGTCTCCTGTCGCTGGATCCTGAGTGGGTAAGTAAAACCCCTTATTATATTGTGGGGTGTCCCAGTAATTGTAACAATCAGTCAAGCTAGCTAAGGGCTGGACACCTGTGTGCGGTGACCATACGGGGGAGTTTTGGGCTAGCTGTGGGTGTTTGCAAAGTGTACCTTTTTTCTGCTTGTGTCTGGTTGTTTTTATCTTACCTGTATAATGGCGCATTCCTGTGTGCTTTTCCACCCGGTTCACCATGGCACACATGCGTTCGCAAGTGCGACGCTGTAGTTAGCAGTTGTTTGTTTGGTGGCCATGGCGCACGCAGCTTTTCCGCACATGCTCAGTAGTCTTTATTCTGGTGCACAAAGATTTGTGTCATACGCGAATGCAGCTATACCGGAAACGCACACATGTGTGCGCACGCACTCATAGAACGTCCCAGCGCACACTCAGCTTATTTAAGCTGTGTAAGCCAAGCATGTGGTGCTTCCTGAAGGACACAGAGCAGGCTCTGAACAAACACTTGCAATGGTTAATATTTTCTAACCCAGGTCACGTGAATCACCAGGTGTTGCTTTGGCAGGCTAAAGGTGCTTAGCAGGATTGTTGCATAGGGGCTTGGTGAGCCCTATTAAAGGGTCTCCCTTCTAAAAGGATGTTGTCACACACACCCAAGTACTCTTTGTTTGTGGCTATTAATGTCTTTTAAAAAAAGGAGCGGGACTAACACTACAGTAAATGGCACACCTATGTCATCAGTAGTTCCTGATGAACTTAGTCATATCCCAAGTGTTGTATCCCCTGAAGGACCATGGCAGCTATCTGGTATTGTGCCTACAGTCAATGGTGCTGCTTCACTCTTTATCTCTAAGGATGAACTGTCCTCAGCCCCAGCCGGGTTAGAGTACAGGATTGCTGATATGATCACCACCATCCTGCAGGGTGGCAGGAAGTGTGACAGATCCCCCTCCCCGGATCCTAGTCTGGATCAGGAATGGGGAAGGATTTGATGGAGTGCCTGGCAGATGATTCTCCTTCCAAGCAATCTGGACATGAAGACATCCAGCCAATGTCTGCCTCTCAGTCGCAGAGGTTTCTCATCCAGACCCTGACTGAAATGGTTTGTTCTGCCTTTAAGTTGCCTCTTGCAGAGGTGACTGAGCCCCCCGCATCTTCTTTGGGATCTCCCTCTACACCCCCTGTTGGAGCAGGCAGTGTATGCCGAATGGGAACATCCTGATAGGACCTTTATTCCTCCTAAAAGTTTTCCCTTTTATATCCCATGGATGAAAGGTTTGTTAAAAATGGAGCATGCCAGCAGTAGATGCAGCTGTCTCTCCCCTAAATAAGAAATTCAATTGTCCGGTAGAAAGACCTGTTGGCCTGAAAGACCCTGTTGACAAGAAATTGGAGTTATTATTAAAGGCTTCCTTTTCTTTGACCAGTTCAGCTATTCAGCCAGCTGTTGCAGCAATTGGTATTTGCCACCCGTAAGGATCTGTGCCCTGAAGGATCAGGTGCACCAGACAACCCTCCATTCGGCTCTTTATGAGCCTTCTAGGGAGGCATGTATGCTCCTTTCAGGCAGTGCCCTATGCCCAGCTCCATTCCAGGCACTTACAACAAAACATCTTGTTGGCTTGGAACAGAGGAAGAAAAGCACTGGATTATCCAATGTGCTTATGACTGGGAGAATTCTCTCCTTTCTACAGTCAGCTGTAGAAATCAAATTGGCTTTGAGTACAATCAGAGGTCAAGTTTTGGCCCTATCAGTATTCTTCCAAAGGCCTCTAGCCTCCCACTCACTGATCCGAACCTTTATGCAGGGGGCATCTCGTTTGCTTCCCCCCATTAGGTCACTGATGTGTCCTTGGGACTTGAATTTGGTGCCTATTAAGGAAATTCCATTAGACTTGCTATCACGCAAGCTAGCCTTCCTGATGGCTATCACCTTGGCTAGAAGGGTGTCGGAGTTGGTGGCCCTTTCGTGCAAAGAACAATACTCGAACCTTCACCCCGACAGGGTCATGCTACGACCCATTCCATCCTTTTGGCCAAATATGGTGACGACTTTTCATTTAAATCAGAACATTATTTTGCCTTCTTTTTCTCTCAGCCTCATTCTGTGGAAGAGAAACAACTGCATTCTTTGGACGTTGTCTGGACAGTCAAGGCTTATTTGTCTAGATCTTTTTTTGTTTTACCAAAGGGAACCAAGAAGGGGCAGGCCACTTCCAAAGCTTCCATTGCCAATTGGGTCTGTCAATTTATCATTCAGGCCTATGGGCTTAAACAAAAAGCTCCCCCCTTTCGGGTGAGAGCTCATTCTACCAGGGGTGTAGGAACCTCCTGGGCTTTTTATCATCGAGTATATGTGGCTCAGATTAGTAAGGCTGCTACCCGGTTTTCAGTGCATACGTTCACAAAATGTTATCAAGTGGATGTTCGAGCAGCTGAGAATTCGGCTTTTGGCCGCAGTGTACTGCAGGCTGCCGTGTAAAATTCTGATGGCTACTGTTATTTGGCAGGGTGTCTCCCTCCCCTCAAGGCTATTGCTCTGGGACATCCCAGAAGGTAATGAATATTAGCCTGACTCTGTGTCCCATGATGTATGAAAAAGAAAATATAATTTTTACACCATACTTACCTGTAAAATCCTTTTCTTTGAGTGCATGATGGGACACAGAGATCCCTCCCCTCTTTTTTGAGGATTCAGTGCTTGCTTCAAAACCGATGTGCTTCTTGTATGAGAGGGGTTATATAGGAAGGTCACTTGCTGTCTATACAGTAGACCTTTGATCTGCCAGTGTCATTCACCTGATGATGAAGTATAACCCAGAAGGTAATGAATATTAGCCTGTATCCCATGATGTACTAAAAAAAAAAAATGATCTTACAGGTACGTACGACATAAAAATCCTATTTTTACACCCATAGAAAAGCAATATATAGAATATTTTATGGACTCAACATGCCTCTCAGCAAATAGCTTTGGGTGTCTACTTTCCAAAATGGGGTAATTTGGGGGGGGGGGGGGGGGGGGGGGTTCTGCTATCTTGGCATTTTATAGTCTTCGAAGCTGTCATAGCTAGTGAGGAGTGAAAGCAAAATACATTCTTAGAAATCCTGAAGTCGATGCTTGGTTTTGGGGTCCTGTACGTGGCTAGGTATCCCTGTACTCAGAAGAAGCAGCGGAATGTATTTTGGGGTGCAATTTCACATATAACCATGGCATGTGTGAGCAATATATTATTTAGTGACAACTTTGCAAATAGCTTTTGGTGTCTACTTTCCAAAATGGGGTCATTTGGGGGGTTTTGTGCTATCTTTGAATTTTATGGCCTTCGAGACTGTGATAGGTAGTGAGGAGTGAAATCAAAAATATACGCACTTAGAAATCCTGGAGGTGGTGCTTGGATTTCGGGGTCCTGTACACGGCTAGCCTCGTAAAATGTCTCACACATGTGGTATGCCCATACTCAGGAGAAGCAGCAGAATGTATTTTGGAGTGTAATACCACATATAACCATGGAATGTGTGAGCAATATATAATATAATTTACACATTTTTTTTCATCTTTCAATGTAAATTTTCAACATGCCTCTCAGCAATTTCCTAGGGGTGTCTGCCCTGCCATTTTAGCACTTTAAGAAATGAGATAAACAGTCATAAACGAAAAGCTGTGTAAATTCCAGAAAATGTACCCTAGTTTGTAGACGCTATAACCTTTGCGCAAACCAATAAATATACGCTGTGACATTGGGGGTTGTTAGCTCTTGTGGTAGATGCATTTTCTTGTAGTGAGTCCACACCAAACAGACATATATCGTTAAGGGCGTGGTAGCCCATGTTTATTGAACAAGAAAAAAACTAAATAAAAGTCCACTCAGGAATCTCACACAGGGGTTTAAACAACATTCAAAGATAAATGAAAATACCAGCCCACCTGGCTACTCTTCAACAGCACTGCTGCTATAGTTACTGGTATCTTAAACCACCAGATCTTACAGTCTCAGTCTTGGACGCACACAGCTTTGGGCTTCTTAAACACACACACAGCTTGAAGTCCCTTAATGCACACAGCTTTAGGCTCCTTGGGCGTACACAGCGTCTGTCCACACACGGCTTTGAAGCCCTTCAACGCACACAGTGTCTGTCCGCACACAGCTTTGAAGCCCTTCAACGCACACAGCTTTGAACTTCTTGATGCACACAGCATCTATCTGCACACAGAGACACTCAGTAGCAGCTACTGCTCCAACTCCACCTTCCTCTCACTTCTGCTCTGACCAGTCCCTCATTATATGAGCTATGTGCACCTGGGCACACACCCTGCAGGCTATCTATAAGATCTAGAGAAAACTGGTAGAGCAGTTTTCTCTGTTTTAAATCTATGCTCTGCAATCTGGCTATATGCAGACCCTGTGTCTATTTCAACAACATTTCCATAGGGACAGAGCCTAAATGTATGACAAAAAGTGGAAAAAAAATAATTTCTGTTTATATCGTAAATAATCGCAGAGGCAATCAAATACTAATCAAAAATAAATCTCTATTTATGGAAAAAAAAGGACGCAAATTTTGTTTGGGTACAACATTGCATGACTGTGCAATTACCATTTAAACCAGCGCAGTGCTAAATTGTAAAAAGTGCTCTGGTCATTAAGCAGCTTAATCTTTTGGGGATGAGGTGGTTAAAGTTTGTGCAGCCAGTCACCTCTACTATAGTTTTGCACAGGAACAACAAGTCAAATATGCATTGACACATATGGTAGTAGTGTTTTCATGCACCCAAAAATTCCTTATGTGGACATTCACTCATTGCAGTATAGTAGGGGTGACTACCATCACAAACTTTAAAGATAAACTCAAACCAGGTTTATTCTGCAGGCCAAAATCTCCAGAGTACTGATAATGTTTGTCAAAAAATTACTGTTTTGAAAACCATGAGAGATAATTTAAAATCATTGTTCGATGGATGTATAATAATGTTATGTAAAATGTGACAATAATGTTTAAAATTGTTTGAGGCTATTGAAAAAAAAAGAAAAAATATGCACAAAAGTTTGTAAAACTATTTCTTTACTTTATCAAAAAAAAAAAACTAACAATTGCAATAAAGTTTTAATATTGCATATTTGGTCTGTTGTACTAGTTTTTTAGAAGATAGGTACTGTATTTATTGGCGTATAACACTCACTTTTTTACCCTGAAAATAGAGGGTAAACTGTGCCTTTGTGTTATACGCAGGGGGCTGTGGAAAGTGTTTTTTCTAAAACTTCCCTCTTAAAGTTATGCCGCGTACACACGATCACTTTTTGTGATGAAAAAAAAACGACGTTTTATGTGACGAGACAAAACAACGTTTTTCAAACTTCATTTTCCAAAACGACGTTGCATACACACCATCGTTTTTCCAAAATGCTCTAGCAATGCGTGGTGACGTACACCACGTTCGACGGCACTCTGTTCCATTAAAGCTCCGTCTCATAACTTGCTTCTGAGCATGCACGGGTTTAAAAACGTTGTTTTAAACGACGTTTTGCCCACACACGATCACTTTTTATGACACAAAAGATTACATTTTGAAAAACGACACAAAAAATTCAAGCATGTTCGAATTTTTTTGGTCGTTTTTTTTAAGACATAAAACAACGTTTTGCCCACACACGATTATTTTAAATGATGTTTTTGAAAACGTCATTTTTTTCATCACAAAAAGTGATCGTGTGTACGCGGCATTAGGGTGCGTGTTATACGCCTGTGCGTGTTAAACACTGATAAATATGGTATATCACGATTGACGAGGTTGCAAGTTATATAGTTGGTGGTGTGTACTATTTGGCGTGACCTTTTGACGTGACCGTTCTTTGGGGCCGCGTACACACGGAGGTTTTCATCGGACATGTCTCCTCGGGATTTTCGTCCGGCGGTGTGCACACACCATCGGATCAAAATCCCCGCTGGCAGACAGCGCGGTGACGTGGCGGTGACGTTGGCGCCGCCAAGTCACCGCACCAGGAAGTAAAAAACTTCCACGCATGCGTCGCATCCATACGACGCTTGTGCGGGCAGATATGTCCGCTGGTTAGTGTACTAACCAGCGGACATATCCGACGGACATGTCGCCCGCGGACAAATTTTAAAGCATGCTTTAAAATTTGTCCGCTGGTCAGACATGTCCGCTAGTCCATACACACGATCGGATTTGTTCTGTGAACTGGTCCGTCAAACCAGTTTCAGTGGACAAATTTGATTGTGTGTACGCGGCCTGGCACGCATATTTGCCTTCCGGGTTAAATGTTTTTCACCCATGTGCAGTAGCAATTGTTCGTTTTTTCACAGATGACTAACGCATTAACCTTTGGGATTTATCATTCATTCAGAAGTTTTCAGAACTTGCCGTTAGTTTTTTTGCCACAAAAACGTCACAACCGTTTAACGATTTGTGCCCATTAACTGGCCGAAAAACGAACAAAGTGTCTACATGACCGATTTTCGTCCAATTTTTAATTTAGTGTATAGCCAGCATAAGTTTAGCTTGATCAGTTAAACTTTGAAACCTGGAAGCTGATTTCTACGCAGAGCTGCAACAGGTTTTTCACTTTCCATAGTTAACACAATACAGCTTTATCTTTTATTTTTAGCACAAATATTGTAAGTTATTTTGTGTTTGTGTCCATTTTTTTTGTGTATTTTTAGCAAACATTTAGATATTTTGAGATGGGGCACCAACCACACTAAGCAGGAAAACACCACTTGGTCAGTTCTCTAGCTGTACTGGAAACTCAATGTTCTCTCCTCCAACTATCAGACTTGTCCTAACACACCTCCTGCCCAGCCAATCGCTGGGAAGATCAGTGTGCTGCTGTTTCTCCTCCCATGGCTGTTATGCAGGTAAGAACAGAGGGATTGTGATCACTTATAAAAAAGGGGGGGGGGGGTATTTGGAATGTTTTTTTATACATGAATGATTTGCCTTTCATTTCTATTTGATACTAAATGGGTGGTTTTACAAGGTGATCTTTTACAATCACTTTAAAGAGGAAGTAAACCTTGATGGGTTTTACTTCCTCTTTATTTCCCTGCAAAGGTAAAGCATAATGGGCTACTATGCATCGCATAGTAGCCCATTATGTGTCACTTACCTCTAACTGAAGCCTGTGATGTCCCTGCTGTCCCCACTAGCAGTAAGTGTCCATTCTTCACCCCTCTTTCTTCCGGGGCTGGCGAACTTTGGCTCTGTGACTGGCCTGAGTCGCATGAACATGCACACGGGAGCCGCCAGTCATGGCATGATCTCCTTTAGAAATGGCACGGTTGCCATTTCTAAAGTGTACCTGCGCAGTTGTCTATGGCGCATGTCTCTATTGTAAATATCTCCTAAACCATGGAGGTTTAGGAGATATTTCCAGCACCTACAGATAAGCCTTAATCTAGGCTTACCTGTAGGTAAAAGTGGTTTACAGGGTGTACAACCACATTAAGTTTATGATCAAGACTGAGTTTTTTTTCTGCCTGTAGGCTTCTGAGATAAAATCCCATTCTGCTCTTCTCGGTACTCATAACATTTTTCTGCTTATAATACACTAGTCACTAGGAAGTCACCATACTACTTTAGAGCTGTGTTCTAACAGATCGAATTGGATTTTACACCTTTTGCTGGAAACAAACTCTCCACAATAATGTTTTCTTTCAATACAGCTGAAAAACAAAAATTTCCAAAAGACATTTTAGTTTGAGGGAAAATGACCTAAATGATCCATGCTGGGGTACAAGCGATCATTTTCCATATGTAATATCAAATAGCCAGCAGGGCCATTAGCCATAATGAGTTATGTGGTTAGCTAATTTTCTTTTGAAATCCCAGTCATGAGATACCACTACTAAGTAGGATCTTCTACATGTGCACAGAGTAGGGCTAGCCATCATAGCGTGCGCAGGGGGTGTGCCGGATGTGCCTGGGCACACCCTAATCACCACTTGAGGTGCAGATTCCTCTTACTGATATTGCACCAATGCCCCTGAAAAAAAGGTAAAATATAAAAAGAGTAAAATCATAAAAATAAAAAGCTACTGACACTGTCCACGGCCCTACTGACACCAACCTCTGCTCTACTAACAAGTCCACTGCTCTACTGACACCATCCATGTTTTAATACATTTGGGGTGCACACCCTAATGCAATACGCTGCGCACACCTATGCTAGCCATACATTATACAATTTTCTTATTCACTGTCATATGACGGCGGGACGGAGAGGCTCTGGTTCTGGGCAGATGTCATGTGACGTCCGTCCATTTAAACAGGGCATGCGCGCAAACGTGTGCGCGCAGCCCTGTACTGTCGGTGGCTGTGGGTCACCGCTCGTTATCGACAGGGGTGAACAGCCTCTGGGCATGGCTGTTTACCATGTGATTGGCCGCGATGAAGTTGCGGCCGATCACGATTAGTAACACCCCACTTCACCCGGTGCATTTACGCGATCGCAAGCGCGCTGCGCGTGTCCGTTGGTGGCAGCGTGTTCCCGGGAACACTGCTCGTCAACGACGACAGTAAACAGCCATTGGCCGGCGGCTGTGTACCATGTGATCGGCTGTGATCCATTCACAGCCGATCACTAAATGTAAACACAGAGCTATGACTAACTGTTAGGCCCCTTTCACACTTGCGGACCGAATGTCCGCTTTTTCATCCATTCGTGTATGGATGAAAAAGGAACATACATTGGTCCCTATGAGATAGCGGGTGTCAGCGGATGAACATCCGCTGACACCAGATCTCGCCTGCCTTCTCATTCCTCCGATTCTGCAGACGGAGCAAAACCCTATTTTTCCTTTCGTCTGCGGATCGGATGAACATGGACAGACGGTCTGTGTTCATCCGATCCCCTCATAGGGGAGAGCGGAGAAAAGACAGGGCGGTCCCTGCACAGTGTGCAGGGACCGCCCTGTCATCCGCCGGCTCAGCGGGGATCAATGGAGCGATCCCCGCTTAGAAAACGGAGGTTCATTACTGATCCGCCGTGTGTGAAAGGGCCCATTGTAAAACTCTGACATTCACAGACATGACTGAGCATGATGGGAATTGTAGTTCCTGAACAACTGGAGGGCCATAGTTTGAAGACCCATGGTTTACAGTGTGAGGAGAGAAGAGCCAGGAGCAGTGAGTTACAGATCTATGTCTAGTAGTGTCTGCACCAACACAATACCTGTCCCATCACCTCCCCCCCCCCCAATTGTTATCTGTCACCCAATAGTCACCCCGTAAAAAGTGCACCTGTCACATAAGAGACTGCCATCAGTGACCATCAGTGGTCCAACCGTCACCCATCAGTGACCGTGCCCTGTCAGCCGTCACCCATCAGTGACTGTGCCCTGTCACCAATCACCCATTAGTGATAGTGCCCTGTCACCCACCACCCATCAGTGACCGTGCCCTGTCACCCGTCACCCATTAGTGACCATCATGCATGTACCCATCAGTGACTGTGCCCTGTCACCCATGACCCATCAGTGACTGTCAGCAGTGCACCCTTCACCCATCAGTGACGTGGGCCGTCATCCATCACCTGCCACCCATCAGTGATCATCAGCGGTGCATCCATCACCCATCAGTGACCATAGCCTGTCATCCATCACCTGTCACCCATCAGTGACCGTCAGCGGTGCACCCGTCACCCATAAGTGACCGGGGCCTGTCATCCATCACCAGTCACCCATCAGTGACTGTGGGCTGTCACCCATCTGTGACCAT
Organism: Rana kukunoris; assembly: GCA_029574335.1. Classification (NCBI taxonomy): domain Eukaryota; kingdom Metazoa; phylum Chordata; class Amphibia; order Anura; family Ranidae; genus Rana; species Rana kukunoris. The sequence goes on from CM056059.1 coordinate 242,509,576, forward strand.
CACTCGTCACTGTCCGTGGCCTGTCACCCATCAGTGACCATCGCCTGTCACACATCAGTGGCCATCGCCTGTCACATCATCATTACCTATTAGTGAATGTCACCTGCCACCCATCGCACAGCCCATCAGTGACCGTCACCTGCCACCCTTCTGTCACCCGTTGCACAGCTACTCACCACACATGTCCAAAAGAGTATATACCAGTGAGGAGGCATTTCAGATCCTCTCCATGACTGTTGAGAGCACCGGGGAGTTCTCATCAGATTCCAATTCTGATTCCAAGTCAAGTTTGGCATTTGAATGGGTCAAGAGTAGTAATGATTCAGATGAAGAATGGGTCCTTTCTAAAAGGGCACGGCACTCTGGAAGCCGCCAGCAACCAGCAACCAGGATTATATTCCCAGGTCCAGTTCTAGTACTGCCGCCAGCAATAGGCCCCAGGAACAAAAGCCCAGTACCAGTGCTGCTGCCAGTGATAGTCCCCGCGAACAAATGCCCAGGCCCAGTACCAGTGCTGCCACATCAAGCCTGAGTACCAGCACAGGTAATTCAACTCTACCAACTACTGGAGTGTCACATCCCCCAAGAGCCAGGGCCTCTACATACATGCCAGATGTTCTTGCCAACCCAACATGGCTGCTTTCCGATCACCAATTATTCCCCCTTTTACAGCACAGCCAGGTGTGCAGGCCAACACCCAAAATTTCACAGAGATCGATTGCTTTCATCTGTTTTTGCCCAACACTTTGCTGCAGTTCATTGTGGACCAGACAAATGGATATGCCCAGCAGTATATTGCCAACAACCCCCAATCAACTTATGCCCATCCATTTGAGTGGAGAGATCTGAATTTGGAGGAGATCAAAATGTTTATCAGCCTCACCATAAACATGGGGCTTACAAAAAAATTAAGGACATACCTATTGGTCCACCAAACCCATCTACCACATGCCCATGTATTCTGCCGTAATGCCCAGGTTCCGATATGAGATGATTATGAGATTTCTTCATTTTAACGACAACACCCAGTGCCCTCTGTAACGGAATGACCCGTGACAACCAGAGACTGTGGAAGGATGAGAGATACTCCTGTGCCAGCGGCACTAATAACTCCTGGGTCTAAGTCCACCCTGTGCCCTTTTGGGCGTAGGGTGGCTAATAGAATTATAATTCATGTATTACATGAGATGGGACATTAATAATAATTCATGTTTGCAGGATGTCTTGAGATATCACAAGTTGTTGGCTCTTCAATGTGTGGACACATTCTTTTGAAAGGTGTTAATTGCATCGGCTCCTGACAGACCTTTTCATTGTGTGATAAAACTGTTAAAGCCCTGTGTTTACACTTAAAATATTGGGTATTCAAGACCACACGTCTCCCTTCAGATGTATTGAATTAGCATGTCAATTATGTTAGTAAAGGAATGTATTGACGCCCAGGTGTTAGGACCCGTCACCAGAGACGGTACGTCTGTCTAGATATGTGGATTGAGGTCAAGACATTGTGTGATTGTATTTTATTTGAATTCTATTGATAAAGGAATGTAATAGGTCTCGTCAGTATCGGTGCCGAAATGTCTGCATCGTAATTAGCCATAGTGTGTGACGTGGGGGGTGGAGATTGCATTGTCCTGTGTTTAACTGTATAATGCTGTACTGGATATATAAGCAAGCTAAGAAACCAATAAAGGATTCATTCATTTTGAAACCAGAGAGAACGCAGCTTGTGTCTCGTCCTTATTCTGGGAAATGGAATGGGTCATGTCTGCCGGATTGTGGAGTGCCGGAAGCTGTCGTGGGTGGATGGAAGGTCGTAAACGGTGGTGACCGTTACACCCTCCAACAATAATCCAAATTCCGATAAGCTATATTAAATTTGCCCACCGATAAATGTATTTTCCCAATGATTTGCAGAACTCTATTGCCGCGTTAACACGATCACTTTTCGGCATTGAAAAAAACTATGTTTTTCAGCATGTAGTAAAAACAAAGTTTTTCCAACTTCATCATTAAAAACGATGTTGCCCACACACTATCGTTTTAAAAAATGATGAGCAAAGCACGGTGACGTACAACACGTACTACGGCAGTCTAAAGGGAAAGTTCCATTGAAGCTCCGTCTCATAACTTGCTTTTGAGCATGCGCAGGTTTAAAACGTTGTTTTTAACGTCGTTTTAGCCCACACACGATCATTTTTTACAACCCAAAAAACTTCATTTTTTAAAACGACGTTAAAAAATGCAACATGCTCAAATTATTTTTTTGTCGTTTTTCAGAAGATAAAAAATGATGTGAAGCCCACACACGATCATTTTAAATGACGTTTGAAAAAAAAACGTAGTTTTTTTTCATGCCGAAGAATGATCGTGTGTATGCGGCATATGTCCCATATGTCCCCGATGCATATATGTGTGGATGAGTCCTTCGTTCCCTTTTCAGGCCGGCTAGGAATAAAACAATATATTCCAATATATGCCAAATACGGAGTAAAATTTTACAAGCTCTGTGAGGATGCCTGTATGCATTTTGCATATATGAAGGAAGAGATTCCCAGCTTCAGCCCCCTGAGTGCCTGGCCTATATGGGCACAACTGGAAAAATCGTACGGGACCTGGCTTACTCACTTCTAAACAAAGGATATCACTTATACCTTGACAATTTATATACCAGCCTGCCCCTTTTCAAACACTTATACATCACAAAAACCTTGGCCTGCAGAACCTCCATAAAAAATAGGAAGGGCTTCCCACAATCCATAGTAAACAAAAAGCTGCAAAGGGGGGAAAGAGCAACACTGAGGGGCAACAAAGTGCTGGCCTTGAGATGGAAGGATAACAGGAACGCACACACGATGTCCACCATTCACGATGACACTACAGTTGTAGTTCAATGATCAAATGAATCAGCCCTATTTATCAATAAGGAGGTCCCGATTCTGGTACAAGAAGGTAGCAATTTATATCATTCATTTGGCCATTTATAATTCCTAGTCTACACAAAATCCACAGAAAGCCCTGCCCCCTTCCTAAAATACATAGAAGAAGTAGTCATGTTCCTCATCTATCAACAAAGACCCCCCACAGAAGACCTTTGCTCTGATGCTGTTAGCCGACTTCATGAACGCCACTTCCCGTACAACATTCAACTATCCAAAGCAGGCCAAAAAATGTTGCGTGTGCAGCAGAAGAGGATTTCGAAAAGATGCCACCTACCATTGTCCCCAGTGTCCCTCCCAACCTGGCCTTTGCATTGGTGAATGCTTCGAACTTCATACATCCCAAAAATATTAGCCCACTTTTTTAACCATTTGCCCATTTTCGTCATCTGTGCCTGCCTTTTGACTATGCATTTGCCTACCGTTTGGACTGCTTCCACGTGAACTGACCCTTTCCTGTTTTGTGACTATGCCTCTGCCTACCATTTGGACTGCTTCCACGTGAACTGACCCTGGCCTGTTTTGTGACTATGCCTCTGCCTACCATTTGGACTGCTTCCACGTGAACTGACCCTGGCCTGTTTTGTGACTATGCCTCTGCCTACCATTTGGACTGCTTCCACGTGAACTGACCCTAGCTTGTTTTGTGACTATACCTCTGCCTACCGTTTGGATTGCTTCCACGTGAACTGACCCTGGCCTGTTTTGTGACTATGCCTCCGCCTACTGTTTGGACTGCTTCCATGTGAACTGACCCTGGCTTGTTTTGCGACTATTCTTCTGCCCACTGCTTGGATTGCTTGCACGTGAACTGAGCCTGGCCTGTTTTATGGACTATGATTTTGCCTACCGCTTGGACTGATCTGTTACTGTAGTACACAGGTGTCTAACATATATGAGGGGCTCCAGAATAGTTTTTCCAGATGGTGAATTTTATTTTTTGTTTTCTCCGGGTTTCGTAATTTCCAGATTAGCGTCTGGACTCCGGAGGCTTCATAGAGATTTGGGTGGGTTGAAACCTCTACCCCTGTGCACAGGTCTTACCCGATTGCGGCCCTCAGCCTGCTGCTGACTTGCTGCCATCATGCCTTTGTCTGCTGCATGAATGGACCACACCTCTGCCTGCTACCTGGACTATGCAAATAATTAGCTGTAGCAAATGGCAGTATGTTTATGAAGGGCTGGAGAGCAGTACAATAATGAGTGTCCGCAGGTAACAGTGTACCAGGACCAATATTATGGCTGTGCTGGTTGTCTATGCCTGGACAATTCCTATGGACAAATGCTTTGACTGTGCTGACAATAATCTTGTGCTGACCATTAGTGTTGCTCACGAATATTCGCATTGCGAATATTCGCTACGAATATTGCATATTCGAGTATTCGCGAATAACACGAATATCGCGGCGAATATTCGCCATTTTGAATATTCAAATGTTTTCATTTTTTTTTTAGAACAGATCACATCCTAGAAATCCCCATCGACGTCTAAAAGCATTGCTGGTATGATTAGAGACCTTGGGCCGAGTAGCTGCAGCGCTCATTTTATATTGCCGAAAAATCGCAATGCGATTATTCGGCAATAGCGATATCGCGCGATTATTTTATATTGTAATATATCACGAATATTCTGAGCCAATCAGAGTGCTCCATTCCGCATTTCTCGAAATTTCGCAATTATTTTGTATTGTAATATATCACGAATATTCTGAGCCAATCAGAGTGCTCCATTCCGCATTTCTCGAATATTCGCAATTATTTTATATTGTAATATATCACGAATATTTTGAGCCAATCAGAGTGCTCCATTCCGCATTTCTCGAATATTCGCAATTATTTTATATTGTAATATATCACGAATATTCTGAGCCAATCAGAGTGCTCCATTCCGCATTTCTCGAATATTCGCAATTATTTTATATTGTAATATATCACGAATATTCTGAGCCAATCAGAGTGCTCCTTCCGCATTTCTCGAATATTCGCAATTATTGTGTATTGTAATATATCACGAATATTCTGAGCCAATCAGAGTGCTCCTTCCGCATTTGCCGAATATTCGCAATTATTGTGTATTGTAATATATCACGAATATTCTGAGCCAATCAGAGTGCTCCTTCCGCATTTCTCGAATATTCGCAATTATTTTGTATTGTAAAATATCACGAATATTCTGAGCCAATCAGAGTGCTCCATTCCGCATTTCTCGAATATTCGCATTTGCAATTCGCAATTCGCATTCGCGATAGCGAAAATTCGCAATAATTTCATTTCCAAAAAATATCACGAATATTCGTATTTAGCGAATATATCTCGAATATTCGACTATATATTCGACATATATATGGCATATTCTGCTCAACACTACTGACCATACACAATATTCCTGCCTGCTGCCTGGATAATTACTATCGCTAAGCACATCCCTGACTGCTGCCTAGACCAATGATCCCTTCTGTGGACACTACTAAAAGCACAGGTAATACTTTTTTTTTTTTATACCTGTAGCACTATCCCCGAAGGAGCTGCTGGTTTGTTTTGGGCAGCGTGTTACCTTGTGTTTCTCCGATGTCTAGGGGTGTTTGGTGAAAGTTGTAGTAATGGAATGGGGTTTTAGACACACAGTAATCACACCTTCTTGTTTAGAGACCACAGAGAGAAGCTCCCAGTACTTTTTTCATAAGGAAACAGACAACCAGGAAGTGTGCAGAACAGAGAAGGATTACAGCAAAAACAAACAATGAGGACATGAAACCAGGACTGCATTAGGGTAAAGGAAGCTATTTAGCTAAAAAATGTTTTAGTGACCCTTTAAGCTCTACTACAGATCCCCCCCATATCACAGAGTCCTCCCATATCACAGAGTCCCCCCATCACAGATCCCCTCATGTCACAGAGTCCCCCATCACAGATCCCCCCATATCACAGAGTCTCCTCCATCACATATCCCCTCATATCAGAGTCTCCCCATCACAGATCACCTCATATCACAGAGTTCCCACCCCATATCACAGAGTATTCCTTCCTCCATATCACAAAGCAGCACTTCCCCTATATCACAGCGCAGCACTTCCCCCTATCACAGTACTTCCCCCGCATATCACAGCACAGCACTTCACAGCACTTCCCCCCGCATATCACAGCGCAGCACTTCCACCATGTCACAGCACAGCACTTCCACCATATCACAGCACACCCTCCCGCATATTATAGCTAGGGATGAGCCGAACACCCCCCCGTTCGGTTCGCAGCAGAACCTTCGAACGGACCGAACGTTCGCGCAAACATTTAGAACCCCATTGAGGTCAATGGGACTCGAACGTTCGAATTCAAAAGTGCTCATTTTAAAGCCTAATATGCAAGTTTTTGTCGTAAAACGTCTTTGAGAGCCCGGGTCTTGCCCCAGGGAACATGTATCAATGGAAAAAACGTTTTAAAAACGGTCGTTTTTTTTCAGGACTCGGTTTTTAAAACTTTTTTCCATTGATACATGTTCCCTCGGGCAAGACCCGGGTTCTCAAGACATTTTCACAGGCATACTATAGACACCCAGCAGGTACAATATTTAAAGGAATTTTTCCTTTTTTTTAATTTTTTTTTATTTAAGCATCATTAAAATTACTGCTCCGAGCAGTGATTTTAATAATGCTTAAATAAAAAAAATGAAACATTTTATTAAATATTGTACCTGCTGGGTGTTTATAGAATGCCTGTAAAAAATGTCTTTAAATAGCACAATCACATGTCTGCCAGTAAATTAGGAAGAACTGATCTAGCTAAACTATACAGTGTATAAATATATGTACAACACCTGGGATGTATATATATCCTCTACACACTGTAACATTAACTGACTAGCCTGCCTGCCTGCTCTATCTACCTGCAAAAAATGACACTCTCTCTGTCTCTCTCTGTTCTTTCTAGCCACCGCCACAACACACTACACAAGGCTGACCTGCAGGCGGCCTTTTATCATGTGGGGTGTGTACTAAACCCCCTGAGCCATAATTGGCACTATGACCCGCATGCTTGGCCAATCACAGTGCGCTGTGATTGGCCAAGCATGCGGGTCATAGTGCATGCTTGGCCAATCATTAGCCAGCGATGCCGCAGTGAATTATGGGCTGTGGCACGTCACTCGAATTTGGCGTGAACGACCCGTTTTGTTCATATTTAGACGAACGATCGAACATACGATGTTCGAGTCGAACATACGTTCGACTCAAACACAAAGCTAATCCCTAATCACAGCACATCACAGCACTCCTCCCCGCATATCACAGCACAGCACTTCCACCATATCACAGCGCAGAACTCCTCCCCGCATATCACAGCACAGCACATCACATCACAGCACCCCCCCTACCTTATTCACACATGCAAAACCTGACAGGATCTGACAAAGCGTGGGACTTTTCAAGTGAAAGGCAGATGATTTATTGCTGGGACCGCCCCACTGCCTAGTAACCAATTACCCGCTTGTTAATTTGAAAAGTCCCGCACTTTGTTTAGACCTGTCATGCTATGTGTCTTGTGTGAATAATGTAGCAGAGGGGAGGGGGAAGTCCTGCGGAGGGGAAGTGCTGCAATCTTATAAAAGGGACAGTCCGTGCCGTGGGCCGGGTAAATCACCCGCGGACCGTAGTTTGTAGTTTGAGGACCCCTGCATTTGGGGGTGTCATTTTTGCTATGTTTTGGAAATATCTTATAAATTGACAACTTTATGTAAAAAAAATGCGTTTTAATTTTTTTCCACATTTTCCAAAAACGTCTGGAAAAAAATAACCGTTCAAAAGTCTTATGCCTCATAGATTATACGTTGGGGTGTTTGCTTTCCAAAATGGGGTAATTTTGTGGTAAATTGTCCTGGTGCTCCAGGGCCTTCAAAAGTGTAATAGGTCAGAGGGGCGCATGCGTGGACAGCAAGCCAGGGGCTCTGCGCTGCTTCAGCCGTCCGGCGCACATAGCGGGGGAATCGGGACACGGTGGGCCACCACAGCTACCCTACCAAACAGCGGAATGTCCGGGGCACTCACCCATGTCGGCAGGACCGACGAGGAGGGATTTAGGACCACAGTTCAGAGCCGTGAGTGAGACGGACGTTTTCAAGATGGCGGGCGTTACTCAGGTACATGTTCCAGGCATGGAGGACTCCCCTGGCGCCAGGCCGTCCTATGATTCTGTGGCCCATACTCACACTCCTGGGACCCATGTGTGTTCCCTTTTGTGTCCCCTTATAGAACAGTCCATGGAGGATATTCTGAGCTCCCCCCGGGGCCTACCTCACCACAGGCAGCAGACAAGCCTGTCATGGTGGACACTCCCTCACACTCACTGCCAGCAGCCCCAGACCTCTTTTCTCAGCTGTCAATGCTACTAGACAAAGGGTTAGCGCAGACTGCAGCCAAAATTACATTAGAATTAAGGGGAGACTTTCAGATGCTAAACTCCAGGATGGAGGCCCTAGAGAGCAAGCTTGATCAGATGATCTCCACGACCAGAGAAAACTCTAATCACATACAGGTCTTGCAGGACCAATTGGATACAGCATCATTTTGGATCGATGATCTTGAGAATAGGTCCAGGAGGGAGAACTTCAGGATCAGGGGGCTCCCAGAATTGATCACTGATACTTTATCTGTAGTACAAGATTTCCTCAGGCAGTTCATCCCTAACATTCCTCAACACGAGCTGGAGATAGATCGTACCCACAGTATCCTGGGGCCCCCGAGGAAAGACAGCACCCCCAGAGACATAGTGGTCAAACCACACTAATTCTCTGTGAAGGAAGAGGTGATGAAGCTGTGCAGACACCAAAACCCTCTTACTTGCCGGGGTCATGCCATTCAAGTGTTTGCGGATCTCTCACCGACAACTAGATTAGAGCCCTGAAGCCCCTTCTTTCATTTCTATAGCAACGTGACATTAAATATAAGTGGGCCTTCCCCTTTGCTCTAAAGTTTGAATATAAGGGCAGGGCGCACTCATTCCACAACTTCCAAGATGGAGAACGTCTACTCCTGGACCTTCGCCTCATCTTCCACGAAGCTGCAATGGACCTCTCCAACTCCGGTACAGGATCCACTAAACGCCCATCTCCTGCGAGCCCTCTGACGAGCACTTGGGACAAACCTAAATTCAAGAAGACCAAGGACACCAGACCACCATGACACCCTGAGACAAGCTTCCTGGCAACAGATTGTAAGGACTTCCTTTTTGGACTCCCCCCGAGTTCCAGTTTTTTTTTTGGGCATTAACCCTCTTCTTTTTCCCATTTTAGGTTTTGTTCTATTTGCAGTTCTGCATGTACTTTGAGCTTCGGATTGGGACTTTCATTACGCTATAATATGAATATTTGGTCATTACTGTTCCTGACACACTGTCTAATCCTTGTGCACGATGCTTGTTCGCTCGGCACGTGGATGTTGTTCTGCCTGCGGGTGGCGTGTTTCCGGGGGTCCCAGGCTCCCCGCACATTTTTTTATGAAGATGCTTTATGTTATGCATACTTTACTTGGTGCATCGGGGCTGGAGCGGTGTTGCTGCGCCTCCTCTTACCCCACGGATTTGGCAATGCCTTCTCCCTGGGTTAGGTGTCTACCCTGCCTGCGGGGTGTGGACATTCTGAACAGGTTACTGGGTGGCGGGTATCCAAAAACTTGCCGCTCACCCGGGCTCCTAGCGGGCTTGGGATTCCCCACCTTTCCCCCTTCTTTTATGTTCTATATTAACTATTCTTTCTCTTGCAGACAGTTGCCAATCAGTTAGCAAGTATCCTCATCTAGGAAGGTCTCTGCTCTCTTTCTGGACAGGTTCCCAAGACTGGCACGGATTCTCTATTCAGGTAAGTGGTGATGAGTTGGTTGTCTCCCTGACCCTCCTGCTTCATGGCTAGTTCTAAACCTTTGGCTACTCCGATAAGGATAGCTACCCACAATACACAGGGTTTAAACTCCCCTTCTAAAAGGAGGAAGGTTCTAGACTTTATGAAATCCCGCAAATTAGATGTCCTATTTCTGCAAGAAAACCACTTTCCGATCCTATACAAACCCAAATTCCTACACGCTCAGTTTCCCCAATTTTTTTTGCCCAGTGCGGAAGATAAAACTAGGGGGGTGCCGATTCTTATTTCCAAAAACTGCAGATTCAGTTTTGAAATCAGAGCATGGGGACCCCGAAGGGATGTTTGTCCTTGTCAAGGGCACGATAGATGGTCATCGATACTCTTTTTTTGTCATATTACGCCCTCAACGTAGGTCAACTGAAATTTTTCAATAACCTTTTCAAAACCTTGGACCCTCTACTGGAGGGCTTGGTTATTCTAAACTGGGATTCAAATGTAGCCTTTGACCAGGGCCTAGATAAGTCCAAACCACCAGCGGCACAGAATATACACCCCACTAGACTCAGTTCAAAGATCGCCAAACTGGTATTTCAGCAGGGCCTCACAGACATTTGGATGGAGATGAACCCAACCCAAAAGTATTACACACACTTCTCTCACGCTCACCAGACCTATGCCAGAATTGATCATCTTCTGGTCTCTCACGCCCTGATTCCCTCGGTCAGTAAAGCCCAAATCATGGATACGGTCTTCACCATACTCCCTCGTGAGTATGGTGATATATACCCACGCTCTGCCCTCTAAATCCCCTCACTGGCGACTTAACAAAACAATATTATTGGATCCCGTTAACAAAAAAGAGATCGAAATGACCATCTTTGAATATTTTTTACTGAACAGCTCTCCCGACATCTCAGCAGAGACACTGTGGGCAGCGCACAAAGCCACTATCAAATTCCAAGCACTCTGTGTGGAGCACAAGAGAGACCAGGGGCGCTGTCCCATGTCCTGTCTTGACTTAGCTCGTCTAGAACTAAACTTAGCGCTGACTGCCAATGCCGAAAAAAGTTTACGATGGCAAGGGGTGAAGTATTACCATCTGAAGGATAAGTCTGGGCCTCTCTTGGCCTCCAGACTTACGCCACAAACTCGCACATACACCTTTCCCAAAATAAACATAGCGGGCCAACCTCCCACGGCAAACTCTTCTAGAATTATGACCGATTTTCGCAAATTTTACGCGGATCTGTATAACGGACAACGGGCAAAGAAGACCCCCGACATGACTGGATTCCTGGACAATCTCCCCATACCCACTTTATCAAGGGACCACAGAGACCGACTCGAGGACCCTATCTCGACGGACGAGGTATTAGAAGTAATTAAAGGTCTAAAGAAAAACTCATCCCTGAGACCTGACGGGTTCTCTATACCTTACTATAAAGCTTTTGCACAAATCTTTGCATCGCACCTTTCATTAATTTCAAGACCAAAGGGGACCCTCTGGACACAAAGCTGAATGCTGCTTTCATTTCCGTCATTCTAAAACCTGACAAAGACCCCGGAGAAGTCATTATAGATAGACCAATATCAATAACGATCTAAAAACAATGGGCCAGATTCACGTATTCCAGAGCATCTTTGCTCTGGAGTAACGCTTCTGATTTGCGTTGCGCTGCCGAAATTTTAGGAGCAAGTGCTGTCATTCACGAAGCACTTGCTCCTAAAGTTGCGGCAGCGCATCACAAATGAGCCGGCGGAATTCAAATGTAGCGGGTACGGGGCGTGTAGTATGCTAACTACGCGCGATCCCGCCGCCAACGTACTGCGCATGCGTCGAGTGTCAAAACATCCCCGTGCGCATGCTCCAAAATCTGTGAATGAACGTCAATGACGTCACATTCCCATTCATGACCGTTTTACGCAAGCGACGTTTTTTTTTTTTTTCCCGACGCGATGACGACGCCTATACCTAACATAGGATACTCCAACCCCATGTAGGTATATCTATGCGCCGCGTATCCCGTCCGGAAACGTCGTATCGTCATTGCGTCGCGCCGGATTTCGATCGTGAATTGCCGATTTCCGCTCATTAACATATTTTTTGAGCGTAAATCGGCGGGAACGCCCCCGGCGCCATTTTTAAGTTGAAGTAACGATGCGATGGCGAAACTCAGTTACGCTGCTCGCATCAGAACTTCAACCCGGCGTTTCTTGTTTTCTGGTTACAGAAAACAGAAACGCCGGCTCAAAGCCACAGTTAGGCTGGCGGATCACTCGATCCGCCAGCGTAACCTTTCCTGAATCTGGCCCAATGACTAAAGTTATAGCCGACCGTCTTGCGTCCTTCATTGGAGCTTACATACACAAAGATCAAGTCAGGTTTATCCCTGGACGCCAAGGCTTGGACCAAATTAGGAGGGCAGTTGATGTTGTGTCTGTTTTACAATCCGGGTGTGATGGCGGAAGTGATCAAGCTGGGATGTTGTTGTCTTTGGACCTGCAAAAGGCTTTCGACTCGGTCTCTTGGTCCTACTTATTTCCGATACTGGAGCAATGGGGCTTCGGCACCGAGATTCACTGGGTCTCTCTACTCCACCCCCGAAGCCAGGATTAAATTACAAGGCCTATACTCAGATCCCATCAAAATACAGAAAGGAACATGCCAGGGATGCCCTATTTCACCGTTGATCTTTGCTATAGCGATTGAATCACTAGCAATTGCTATTCGATCCAATCCTGACATAGCAGGGGTCCGTTGTGGCCCTAACCTTCATAAATGTGGCCTGTTCGCAGATGATCTTATCCTTTTCATTACTTCCCCCACTACAACCTTACCGTTTTTTTGCAAAACATTAGATGATTTTGCGGAAATATCGGGTCTACGGGTTAACTATACCAAGTCCCAAGCCCTAACATCTCCCTCCAACCATTCCTGGTTGCTCAGCTGAATGACTCTTTTCGCTTTATGTGGAGTGAGTCCTCCATCCGTTATCCGTTATCTGGGAATAAATCTAACCTCCAAATTCGAACAACTCTACCAAGCAAACTACCCCCCCCCCCCCATTTACCAAAAATTTGAATCGGATCTCAAACAGTGGCACCCGCACCAACTCTCCTGGTTAGGGAGGATAAACTATGTTAAGATGACCCTGCTCCCAAGGCTTCTTTATCTCTTTCGCTCGCTCCCAATATCTATTAGGAAAATGTATTTGAGGTAAATCGGGCCATCGCCTTGCGAGGCAAATTATTTTTACACTTAGATGTAGATGGGGGTTGGGTCTACCTAACTTGTTTTGGTACTATCAGGCAGCCAGACTTTCTCAGCTTTCCACAGTATATTCTAGAATGGCCAAGCCCGATTGGGTAGATATGGAAAGACAGGCGGTCCCCACCTTCACTCTTGACTTTCTTTTATGGAGCTCTCCCAAGGCTAGGCCTCCTATACTTTGCCCATCCTTATCGCATACCTTTGCAATATGGGATAAGCTTAGGAATAACCCGTCTTTAGTTTCTCCTTATAAACCCTTAGCACCCATTTTCCATAACCCGGAATTTCTTCCGGGGATGGACATCAGAGCGTTCCGGTGGTGGCTGGATAAAGGGATGTATCGGATCAGGCACTTTCTTACCCCTGCGGGACCCGTTTACCTTCCCCATTGTGTTAAGAATCTGGACCTACCTGACTCAGAGAAATTCAGGTTTCATCAATTGTCACGCTTCCTTCAATCTATCTGGTCCACGAAACCTGAACCTCCCTAATTCACCCCATATGAACAGTGGCGTGGACGCCTAATTGAGCAGAGGGGGGTATTTCCATAATTTATTCATCACTTACCATAGATAGCCGCAAAATGCCCTACATGCTGGCGTGGGAGGCTGATTTGCAGGTGACCTGGGACCTGGACACCTGGCACAAGGCCTATGCAACATCATTTAAGGGTATCCTCAATATTTCTCTTGTCGAAGCAAACTTGAAGGTTTTTACCAGATGGTACCTAACACCCTTTGTTTCCTTCAGCTTTCCACTTGTGTTTCCGAGGGTGCCAAATGAGGGGTTCCATGCTGCACATATGGTGGTAATGCCCAAAGATCAGAGGCTTTTGGAACAATATTTTCCAAATAGCATCCAAAGTCACAGATCTTGGATGCTTTCCAAAGGTCTCAATTACAGCGGCCAAACGCAAAATTTTGTGGATTATGTCTCAAGAGAAGATGGAGAGCTCTATCTTAGATAATTTTACCCGGTTTAGGGAGATCTGGGAACCATGGGCTAAATACATGGGAATATGTGAATCTATTTTCGTGTCTTGATAAATCTGATTGGGTTTAGATCCAGATTTACTGCAGGTATTTTCTCTCTCTCTTTTTTTTTCTCCACTTCCTTTCATCTTCTTTCTACACCACCCCCTTTTACTCTCCCACATTTCCCAGAGTTGTCAGGGAATCCCCCCCAGGCACTGATATTCTCTTAGTGTTACATGTGTTTTGTAGTGCCTGTTGCAGGGCTTTTCCCTTGTTAATGCCATACATTTATGTAGATGGTATGAGATGTTGTAGCCTGCTTCATATGTTGGTTGATCACCCTGTCACTGTAACCCCTGGCGAACGTTACGCTATGGGGTGGGCCGACGGGTGGGAGTCGGTTCCCCTCCTCCCGGCACAGTTAGTACCTATTAGGGGTGCGGGGGGGCTTGGGACGGGACTCGCTCTCGGGGGTCTGCGGGGCTTTGAGCCTACCGGGAGTTGCTGAACAGGCTCCTTTGCTAGTAGACGTATTCAAGTGGTAGCTTACTGTAACCCTTGTATGACATGAGTTGTGATACTGTACTGTTGTCACTATGCTTATTACTGCCTTGTTATGTCATGTATGCCTTTTGAAAATAATAACATTTTGAAATAAAAAGTGTAATAGGTGGTTGAGAAATGTGCAATTTATGCTCGTAGAATGCCTGATGGTGTTACTTCAATGGCCTCTGTAAGTGGCCAGGCTGTGTAAAAGTATCACAAATGTGATATCCCCATAGGCAGGAGGAGTAGCAGAATGTATTTCGGGGTGTAATTTGTTGTATGCATATGCATATGCTCTGTGAGAGAAATAACCAGTTAATATGACAATTTTGGAAAACAAAAAAATCTTTTATTGCAAATTGTGGGAAAAAATGACAACTTAAAAAAACTCACCATGCTACTTATTTAATACCTTGGAATGTCTACTTTATAAAAAGGGGTCATTTGGGGAGCATTTGTACTTTTCTGACTTGTTAGTATCTAAAGAAATGAGATACGCCGTCAGTACTTCAGGTGTGATCAGATTGATACATTTTCATGGATTGGCACCATAGTTTGTAAACTCTATAACTTTCACAAAGACCAAATAATATAAACTAATTTGGGTTATTTTTACCAAAGATATGTAGCAGTATAAATTTTGGCCAAAATGTATGAAGAAAAATTACTAATTTGCTAAATTTTATGACAGAAACAAAGAAAAGGTACATTTTTCACAAAATTTCTTTTTTTATCTATAGCACAAAAAATAAAAAACCCACTAGTGATTAAATACCACTAAAAGAAAGCTATATTTGTGTGAAAAAAAGGACGCAAATTTAATTTGGGTACAGTGTTGCATGACTGAGTAATTGTCATTCAAAGTGAGAGAGGACCGAAAGCTGAAAATTGGTCTGGGTAGGAAGTGGGTTTAAGTGCCCAGTATTGAGGTGGTTAAGGGTAAATCTAAAGGAAATTGAATAAGAAAATTGCATATTGTATGGCCAGTGCAAGGACTTTGGTAGTGGTCAGTGGCGACTGGTGCTCAAAATTTTTGGGGGGCACAAACAAATAAAAAAAAAAAAAAAAAAACCATCAATTGCAGCTTCACTGTGCCATTATTGCAGCCACTGTGCCATCAATTGCAGCCACTGTGCCATCAAATACCACCACTGTGCCATCAAATACCACTACTGTGCCATCAAACACAGCCACTGAGCCATCAAACGCAGCCACTGTGCTCATCAATTGCAGCCAATGTGCCATCCAATGCTGTCACTGTGCCATCAAATGTTCCCACTGTGCCATCCAATGCTGCCACTGTGCCATTCAATGCTGCCACCGTGCCATCAAATGCTCCCACTGTGCCATCCAATGCTGCCACTGTGCCATCAAATGCTCCCAATGCTGCCACTGTGCCATCCAATGCTGCCACTGTGATCCCCCGCCCCCTCGCCATCTACACTTACCCTGTCTCGCTGGGGCAGCGGGTGACGGCGAGCGGTGTCTTCTCCCATCCTCCTCTCCTATGATTGGACGCTGATAGGTGTCAAATCACAGCACCTGATGTTTCAGCCAATCAGGCGATCGATAACAGACCTGGCAACCTGATTGGCTGAAAGGCCACTCAATGTTAGCAAAGCGAAGTCCTTCGGCTTCACTAATGTTGAGCTGAGTGAGAAGGAACACATAGTGTTGCACCCGTTTCTCACTTTTTTGGACGCCTATTAGAGCAAAAGGTTCTACTCAGGTGCTTCCAAAAAACACCCCCACCACTGTAATTCAGGTGCCCGGTGACCGAAAATAATGATTCTACCTTCTTTGATCCAAAGGACAGGTTCCACTCAGAACAAGCCATGCCATGGTCGACCAAAGAATTTGAGTGCACATTCTTAGTGTCATATCCAGAGGTTGTCTTTGGGAAATAGATGTTTGAGTGCTGCCAGCATTGAAGGGGTGTAGGGGTCAGCCTGTCAGTGATCAGACCACACGCCGCACACTGCATAAAATTGATCTTTATGGCTGTCATTCCAGAAGGAAGCCTCTTCTAAAGATGATGCCCACAAACAGTTTGCTGAAGACAAGCAGAATAAGGACATTGATTACCGGAACCATGTCCTGTGGTCTGATCAGACCAAGATAAACTAATTTGGTTTAGATGGTGTCAAGCGTGTGTGGCGGCAGCCAGGTGAGGAGTACAAAGACAAGTTTGTCTTACCTACAGTCAAGCACGATGGTGGGAGTGTCATGGTCAGGGGCTGCATGATTGCTGGGCACTGAGGAGCTACTATTCATTGCGGAAACCATGAATGCCAACATGTACTGTGACATATTAAAGCAGAGCATGATCCCCTCCCTTCAGGGCAGTATTCCAACATAACGACCCAAAACACACCTCCACTGCCCACTGCCTTGCTAAAGAAGCTGAGGGTAAATGTGATAAACTGGCCAAGCATGTCTCCAAACCTAAACCCTATTGATCATCTGTGGGGCATCCTCAAATGCAAGGTGGAGGAGTGCAAGGTCTCTAACATCCACCAGCTCCAAGATATCGTCATGGAGGAGTGGAAGAGTACTCCAGTGGCAACCTGTGAACTCCATGCCCAAGAGGGTTAAGGCAGTACTGGAAAATAATGGTGGCCACACAAAATATTTACACTTGGGCCCAATTTGGACATTTCCACTAAGGCAGGGGTCTCTAAACTTTCTAAACAAAGGGCCAGTTTACTGTCCTTCAGACTTTACAAGGGCCAGACAGTGGACAGTGAAAAGGTCCCAACATTGGAAAAAAATAATGCCCCGTTGTTTGTTTCAATAGGAGTAACTGTGCCTCATCACTGATGTCATTGGGCTCCATTGTTGGTGTCATTAAGAGAAACTATGCTCCATAATTGGTGTCATTGGGAGGAATTGAACCCCATTGTTGGTGTCGTGAGGAGGAATTGTGCTTCATCGTTGGTGCCATTGCAAGGAATTTTGCCCCATCATTAGTATAATTGAGAGGAATTGTGTCCCATCGTT
Organism: Rana kukunoris; assembly: GCA_029574335.1. NCBI lineage: Eukaryota > Metazoa > Chordata > Amphibia > Anura > Ranidae > Rana > Rana kukunoris. The sequence continues at coordinate 242,527,150 of CM056059.1, forward strand.
GGTGTCAGTGGAAGGAATTATGCCCCAATGTTATGCCGCGTACACATGATCACTTTATGTGATGAAAAAAAATGACGTTTTTAAAAACTTCAATTTCATTGACCATGTGTAGGGGAAAACGTTGTTTTATGTCTTGTAAAAAAAGACAAAAAAAAAATTGAAGCATGCTTCAATTTTATGTGTCGTTTTTCAAAACGTAATTTTTTGTTTCACAAAAAGTCACCGTGTGTAGCAAAAAACGTCATTTAAAACGACGTTTTTCAATCCGCGCATGCCCAGAAGCTAGTTATGAAGCGAGCTTCAATGGAAAAGAGTGGTGAACGTAACCTCGCTTTTTGTGAAAAAACGATGGTGTGTAGGCAACATCGTCTTTGAAAAGTGAAGTTTCAAAAACGCCTTTTTTTCTTTCATCACATAAAGTGAACGTGTGTACGCGGCATTAGTATCAGTTGATGATATAGTGTTACAAGGGCCGGATAAAAGCAAGCAAAGGGCCACAGTTTGGAGACCACTGCACATAAGGGGTGTACTCACGTTTGTTGCCAGCGGTTTAGACATTAATGGCTGTGTGTTGAGTTATTTTAAGATGACAGCAAATTTACACTGTTATACAAGATGTACACTCACTACTTTACATTGTAGCAAAGTGTAATTTCTTCAGTGTTGTCAGATGAAAAGATAAAATAAAATAGTTACAAACATGTAAGGGGTGTACTCACTTTTGTGAGATACTATATATCGTTTTACAAATTCATATATCAACTGGAAGTCACTTAAAGGGGTGTTCCAGCCGCATTTTTTTTTTTTTTAAAGTCAGCAGCTACTAACAGTGTAGCTGCTGACTTTTAATAAGGACACTTACCTGTCCTACTTGCCCGCGCTGATGACCCCCCCCGATGCCGGTCCCACGATCGCTCCGGGTCCCGCGCCGCCATTCACACTATGGGAAACAGGCAGTGAAGCCTTACGGCTTCACTGCCCATTTCCTACTGCACCTGCGTGAGTCTCACGCTGGCTTGTAAATGGGCGTGCTGCTCTCTGAGAACACACACAGTTCCCAGAAAGCAGCGCGCCCCATTCACAAGGAGAAGGACAAGAAGAAAAGACACCGCGGTGTGGAAGAGGCAGATTACGGACTTCCGCATAGCAACAGGTATTTCGGGTGAGTATTTATTTTTTATTTTTTTCGCGTTTTTTTTTATTTATTTTTTTAAGACTTTTGACCAAATGTGGTTTTCCTGGGTGGAACTCCACTTTAAGGTGATATTAAAGTAAAAAAAAAAAAAAAAATATGTCATACTTACCAGCTATGTGCAGTGGTTTTACACATAGCAAGTAGAAAAATATATATACACTAGTACATATAACACCGCGCTACCTAACAAAACATAAAATAGCTGCCAAACACCACAGAATTGGATCAATTCTGCACCAGAAACAAGTGATAACAAAAGAGAAGTGTAGCGCTAAAATTATGTGAAAATTAAACCTATCACGCAATAAAGCATCATATAGACATACAAAGTGAAAAAATCTAAAACACATAAATCATGATATAGATGTGTGACTTATAGCTCAAAAAAGTTCATAACTCTAAATATGAAATTTCTAGGGGATTTCTCAATCCAATTGTCCAAATGAACGTGACAATAATAAGAATAGTGTTGATAGCAGATCCACCACCAAGGGCAAAATTAGGAGGCTTACCGGAAAATGTGGACTCAACTAAGCGATAAACTTAATGAGTCGCTAAAGCATGTGTGTGATGATATCCAGACAGCAGACCTTCTAATGGCAAGGGAGGAATGAAATCTCAATGCTGGTCAACTCTTCATGTGGTGAATGGAAGCCAAAAGAATGTATGGTACCAGGGTCAACATGCAGGGACCATAGGCTCTTTACACAGGATCCAAAGAGCTCAGAGTGCAACAGCGAGGAGAGGAAAAACAAATGCGTACATAGTGTAATACCGTTTAAAATCTTTACTGTGATGTTTTAAAATATAAATATAAATAGTTACACTCACATTTCAGCAGACATCTGGGTGCACCCCAGATGATGATCGTTTGATCGAAACGCGTCGGGATTCTTGCTGACTCCACTGCTATACTTTACATGCTTTGATATGTCTGCTGAAATGTGAGTGTAACTATTTATATTTTGAAACATCACAGTAAAGATTTTAAACGGTATTACACTATGTACGCATTTGTTTTTCCTCTCCTCGCTGTTGCACTCTGAGCTCTTTGGATCCTGTGTAAAGAGCCTATGAGTGAAAAACTTATAGAGCGCAACGCTTGCGAACTAAATCGCCTCTGGGCACTGTTTCCATTACTTCAGTAAAGGGTGGCTTTGTCTCAGAAGAGATGAGTTTTAATCATTCTCCTGAAGGCCAAGTGGTCCGACTCCAGTCGGATGGTCTTTGGTAATGCATTCCACAGTCGCGGTCCTTGGACAGCAAATCTCCGATCTCCTTTGGATTTGTATCTTGCCTTTGGGATGTGCAAAATGCGATTGGGGTTATGGGCTTTTTCGCATAGATATTGGGGAGCGATTCCTTGAATACACTTGTGTGTAAGGCAGAGTGCCTTAAAAGTGATTCTGTCTTTCACTGGCAGCCAGTGAAGAGATCTAAGCGAAAGGAAGAATGACTCCCATGGTTTTTTACCAGTCACTAATCGAGCAGCCGTATTTTGAACGACTTGCAGACGAGTGATTTGGTATTTGGGAAGTCCTAAATAGAGGGCATTTGCATAGTCGAGTCTGGAATTGACGATTGTTCCCACCACGACTGCAATGTCCTCTTTAGGAATAAAAGGGGTGAGTCGCCTTAATTGGCGCAGCAGATGATGGGATCCGCTGACTACCGCCCCTATTTGTGTATCCATTGTCATGTAGGAATCAAAAATGACTCCGAGACTTTTGAATTTGGTGCTCAGGGCGATAATTTTTCCCAGGATGGGCGGTGGGGTCCAAGTTGAGGTGGAGTGACTTCTCCTGTTTGCGTGAAACAGGAGAAGCTCCGTTTTTGAACCATTGAGTTTAAGATAGCTGGATGTCATCCAGTTATCTATTAGGGTGAGGGTTCTCTCTAATCCGGGCGAGTGATCCTTTCCATTGCTGATGCGGAGATACAGTTGAGTGTCGTCTGCGTAGGAATGGTAGAATAGCTTCTGGTTGCTGATGATCTCAAAGAGGGGACGGAGATAGATATTGAACAGTACCGGTGACAAGGGAGATCCCTGAGGGACTCCGCATGATACCGTACGCATTTCTGATGTGTAAGATCCCAATTTCACTATTTGTGATCTGTTTTCCAAGAAGGAAGAGAACCATGACAGATCCTTTTCCGTGACTTTGGCCACTTCCGCTAGCCTAGCAAGTTGTAGTCCGTGGTCTACCGTGTCAAAGGCCAAACTTAGGTCCAACAGGATCAGGAGAGAGGATTCTCCTTCATCTGTGGCCTCTAGGACGTCATCCCATATCTTTACCAGAGCAGTTTCGGTTCCGTGCCCTGGCCGGAAACCTGATTGAAACGTATTAAGTAATTTTTGGGTTTCTAAATGCTGTTGTAACTGTTGTACAACTTCTTTCTCCATTATCTTGGAGAAAACATTTAGACCCGTTATGGGTCTCCTATTGTTTGGGTCTTTCAGGTCAAGGGAGGGCTTTTTCAGGATAGGTTTTATGGTACCTATTTTCAACAAGGAGGAACTTTATGAAAATACTTTATTGGTCAAGGCAACGCTGTTTATTTATGTTTAAAAAATTTGCAAATTCTTGATACCTATATGGAACTACGCTTTTGGAGATTGACATTTTTCAGATTAGGGGATCATTGAATTTTATCATAATCGATATACTCCACATTTAAAGCCCATTTTCTGGCAAAATTTAAATCCCCTCTCACCCCCTCTAACCCATTCAGTTGTTATATAAAAGGACCCATTATCTGTAGGCAAGAAAAAACTGCTTCATATAAACTAAAAGTGAGTTTCTATTTTATATGTAGCTCCTTAGAAATACAATTCATCATGAGAAAAGAAAGTGCAAGCTATATTTCCCACATTGATATCATCTTCAGAGAGAACCTCAAATGCACCGTTGCAACCGTTTTATGTTTTCGAAACCTTGTCCAGTAGGCCATTCTCTGCAGCCTGCATGTAAAGGTTAAAGATAGTATTTGTATGAATTGTACACAGGTAGCTTTCTGCTAGGGAAGATCTGTCACCACCTATATAATTAAAGGAACTTTTATCAGTAGGGCAAGAGGCAGACTTCACATCCAAGTCAGGAGTGATTTTATGTTTTATAACTTCTTGGTTATACAATTTACTAGGAGAAAAGAAAGTACAAACCACATTCACACATTGACGTTGTCTTCAGAGAGAATCTGAAATGCACCTTTGTCACTGTGTAAAGTTTCTGAACTCTTGTCCAGTGGCTCTGCGATCTGTACATTAAAGTCAAAGGTAACATTTGTATGAAATGTACACAGATAGCTTTAGATCTAGATCTGTCACAGCGACATGTCATTTAATGAGAGCCTATTGGTTGCTCTACAATAAAATGTTGCCTTTTTAAAATATGTAGCAACTGTTCTATTTTTAAAAAAAGTAATTTTTATCACTGTAAAAGTCATTAAAGGAGTTGTAAAGGAAATTTTTTTTTTGCTTAAAATTAATGTCTGCAAGGTAGACAGACAGAATAGTGTAATGATTCTGTTAACAAACGAATAAATACCTATTAAATTCCTTCATCTATATCACCTCCGGCATTCTAGTTTCTGTTCTCTCATTCACTTCCTGGTTTGCATCATTTGTTCATGTAAACACTACATTTCCCAGTATGAATTGCGGCATTCCTAGTAATTCACACCTCCTTGAAGTCTTTTACACGTAGAGAGCGTCCTGCCACACAGTGTAGTTCCCAGGAGGGGGCGAGCACGTTACTGACCACCGCATTAAAGCCTCCCTTCACGGTGGTCAGTAAAATCAGACAAGCAGGAAGTGAACAGAACAGAGAAGAAATAGATCAACGTCTGAGCAAAAATGAACAATGAGGAAGTGAAAAGAAGAATGTCTGCAGGTAAATGATGCTTATTATGAAAAAAATAGTTTCCTTTACAACCCCGTTAAGCTTTTGTCAAGTGCAGGGGCGTTGCTAGGTGGCAAAAAGACCAGGGGCTTCAGCCCGAAGTCCAAGGCCAGAAAACGGGGGTGGGGGGTGTTATGTGACACGGGCTGGCTTTTTTTGGCTGGCCCGTGACCTACGTACACTGACAGTCGTTACCTGACCTATATACACTGACCTTCCTTACATACCTACACTGATGGTAGTGACCTGGCCTATATACACTGACCTACCTGACCTGACCTACAGTATATACACTGACCTTCTTGACAAACACTGACTTACCTACACTTACCTACCTACACTGGTGGTAGTGACCTGACCTATATACACTGACCTACCTGACATACACCGACCTACATACACTGACCTACCTACACTGGCGGTAGTGACCTGACCTATATACACTGACTTACCTGACATACACTGACCTACCTACACTGACGGTAGTAACCTGACCTATATACACTGACCTACCTGACATCCACTGACCTACCTACACTGACGGTAGTGACCTGACCTATATACACTGACGGTAGTGACCTGACGTACACTGTCCTATATACATAGACATTACACTGTCTCTGACCTACCTCAGCGGTGTCACAGCAGGCACTGCAGTCAGTCATTCCGGCATCAGTGGAGGAGCCGAGGAGGGTAGAAGAGCCGAGGACTGGAGTCTGTAACCTGGAGGGTAGGGGGTAGGAGAGCCGAGGAGCCTGAGGAGAGGAGAGCCGCCTGCCCAAACGCAGAGTAATATGTATTTGTAATTCCCGCCTTCTGGAGCCTGCAGCACCTATGATAGACGTCACACCTCCCGCGGCGCGGTATTGGACCAGTGGGATGTCCATCACAAGTTATAAACAAAAAATATTGCGCTAAAAACTGACGGTGATGTACACAAAGTGAATACAAATCAATATATATAATGAAAATCAATTCAATAATTGATTGGAGGCAGCCAACACACCAGTGGATAACAAGTAAGGCAAAAAAAGAAAAAAAGTGCAGCGCCAAAAATATTACAGTAGGAGCTTCACCTGAAGCAGGTGAATCTGCAAGTGATTTTAATGGGGGATAAACTTGCGGTTATCCTCCTAATAGATAAATACTGTGAAATCAGGTGAGATATATAAATCCGGTGAGCACTGTGTAAAATTGTACAGAAGGAGCTTCTACTGAAGCAGGTAAATCAAAAAGTGTGGTAATCTGTTAGGGAATAGACTTGCGACTATACACCTAGATAATCAAACACAAATAGAAAAACATGAAAAGCAAGCTGGATATCGCGTCCAGCAAACACCATGTGTTATTAAGTCCCAAAAAAAGGTGAATAATAGATGGATATCTTCAATAGTGTCCTTAGACTTCGTAGTTTTTACTTTAAGTTGTTCTTTATCTCTATCTTCATACTGACAATCCGTGATATATAGATGAATAAAATACCCTTACCAGCTGTTGTTGATCCACTGACACCGTACGGTGAATGGATCATGCAGGCTTGTGTGGGCCGACCACCCTCCTTGGAATGGGGTGCAGATATGATTCTCACTTCAGACTCTCCATAGAAGGTCCAAGGAAGAAGCTGGTAGGGGAAGTCGCTGGATTCCCAATGGGGTGAGTCAAGTCCTTCAGAAAATTTCCCAATCACGGGAAAAAAAGGAAAAAAAAGGGGGGGAAGACCTCCTCATAGTGTAAAAACGTTTTATTAAGCACGCAGATCACAGCAAAAACTTGCAATAATCAAAGAAAATAGTAAAACCACAAATTAAAAATGTCTCGATCAGTAAAAAAGTTCCACAGCCAAAATACACAACCACTATAGGAAAAAATTCATATGCGCAGTGGAGGTGTATGGAAAGGTTCAACCCGACCGGTTTCGTCTGCAAAGACTTCAACTGGGGATGGGAACTGAACCAATGCACCTCCTGCGCGTTAATATAGTACCCTAATCACTTACATGAGCCTCTTTACATGTCCATCACAGGCTCCAGAAGGTGGGACCTCCTGCTATGGGACTCGGCCACACTCGGCAGGACTCGGTTCTACGGCGCTCGGGATCAGATCGTTCTCGGCGGTCGCCGCTCGGTTCGGGGCTTACAATGGAAAGCCTGCATGCCTGTGACTTGGGGCTTTTCGGGGACCCATTCAGGGCTCCAGCCACCCAAGCCCGGGCCTCCCAACGCCCCTGGTCAAGTGTAGTGTTGCTCACGAATATTCGCATTGCGAATATTCGCTACGAATATTGCATATTCGAGTATTCGCGAATAACACGAATATCGCGGCGAATATTCGCTATTTCGAATATTCGAATTTTTTCAATTTTTTTTTTAGAACAGATCACATCCTAGAGATCCCCATCGACGTCTAAAAGCATTGCTGGTATGATTAGAGACCTTGGGCCGAGTAGCTGCAGCGCTCATTTTATATTGCCAAAAAAATCGCAATGCGATTATTCGGCAATAGCGATATCGCGCGATTATTTTATATTGTAATATATCACGAATATTCTGAGCCAATCAGAGTGCTCCATTCCGCATTTCTCGAAATTTCGCAATTATTTTGTATTGTAATATATCACGAATATTCTGAGCCAATCAGAGTGCTCCATTCCGCATTTCTCGAATATTCGCAATTATTTTATATTGTAATATATCACGAATATTCTGAGCCAATCAGAGTGCTCCTTCCGCATTTCTTGAATATTCGCAATTATTGTGTATTGTAATATATCACGAATATTCTGAGCCAATCAGAGTGCTCCTTCCGCATTTCTCGAATATTCGCAATTATTGTGTATTGTAATATATCACAAATATTCTGAGCCAATCAGAGTGCTCCTTCCGCATTTGCCGAATATTCGCAATTATTGTGTATTGTAATATATCACGAATATTCTGAGCCAATCAGAGTGCTCCTTCCGCATTTGCCGAATATTCGCAATTATTGTGTATTGTAATATATCACGAATATTCTGAGCCAATCAGAGTGCTCCTTCCGCATTTCTCGAATATTCGCAATTATTTTGTATTGTAAAATATCACGAATATTCTGAGCCAATCAGAGTGCTCCATTCCGCATTTCTCGAAATTTCGCATTCGCATTCGCAATTCGCATTCGCATTCGCAATAGCGAAAATTCGCAATAATTTCATTTCCAAAAAATATCACGAATATTCGTATTTAGCGAATATATCTCGAATATTCGACTATATATTCGAGATATATCGCGAAATCGAATATGGCATATTCTGCTCAACACTAGTCAAGTGTATGTTCCTAGTTTTTAGAGGAGCACATTGGAAAAATAATATCATTAATATGCTGCAGACAGGAAAAAACATTTCCTCAGTCTCCCCTCCTTAATGAACACTTACTAACTAGTGATCACTTACTAGTGCAGTGTTTTTCAACTCCAGTCCTCAAGGCACACCAAGAGGTCAAGTTTTCAGGATTTCCCTCAGATGAAATGGCTGTGGTGATTACTAAGGCAGTGAAACTGATCAAATCACCTGTGCAAAATAATGGAAAGACTGAAAACATGACCTGTTGGTGTGCCTTGAGGACTAGAGTTGAAAAACACTGTACCAGTGTACATGAATAAAGGATGGCTTTCCAAGACAAAGTCAGCAGCAGGGAGCAGAGTTCTGTGAGAAAGTATGTTTACATAAAAACAGTTAAAAAAGTGATGTACAGACACCAGGATACTGTATACTGTTCATGATTGCATAATGCTTGGACCAAAAGTTTTGTCTAGAAAGTAAATACAGACGTTGAACTTCTGGAGGAAAAGAGATTAAACCTCCAAATACGGAAAGTCTTCTTCACAGTAAGAGCTGTGAAAATGTGGAAAAGACTCCCCCAATAGCTGGTTCTGATCAGTTCAGTAGATTGTTTTAAAAAGAGCCTGGATTCTTTCCTAAATGCAAAAAATATACCTAGATACTTACTGTATAATTATAGGTATTAGCACCAGGGGTAGTTGATTCAGGAGATATCAGATTTCCTCATGTGAAATCAGAAAGAAGCAAATTGGATCATGTTTCATTGGATTTGTTGCCTTCCTCTGCATTACCTGTGGGTATAGGATTGTGTATATAGAGATTTTCTATTTGTGTGCATGTTTTTTTTCTATTGGCTGAACAGAATGGACTTGTGTCATTTTTTAACCAGACTAATTACAAAACTTAAAATGACAACTGCCTTCTGCAAAGACTCCAAAAAAGTGTTGTCAGGTTAATAGCGAAGGTATTAAATACCTGTAAGCATTATATTTGCAAACTTTTGCTCATCTTACTTTAAAAAAGTAATTAGTTACAGTTACAAAATACTTCTCGGAAAAAGTAATTATTGTAGTGACTTAGGGTCAGATTCTCATAGAATTCCGGCGGCGTATCGTTAGCCATTTACACTACGTCGCCGCATCGTACTAGAGCAAGTGCTTTATTCCCAAAGCACTTGCTCCGTAGTTATCGGCGGCGTATCGTAAATGGCCCAGCGTACGGCAGCGTAATTCAAAAGGGGCGGCTTGTATTTAAATTAGGCACGCCCTTTTGCCGATTAAACTGCGAATGCGCCGGCCGCGACAAAATCCCAGTGCGCATGCTCCAAAGGACATCACATTTTCTCAATTTTAACGACGTAATCGTAGCGTACGCCAGCTCCATTGAGAATCGACGTACGCAAACGATGTAAACGACACACAACACAACGCGGTCCCGAGGCCATACTTAAAATTGCATCCGACGGCAGCCGACGGCATCTGACGGGACTTCGTAAGGTTACTCCACATCTTTGCAGGGGTAACCTTACGCGGACTAAAACGTCGTTAACCACGACGGGGCTTCGTAAAAGCCTTCGGGAATCAGCGTATTAGCCTCATTTGCATAGGCAAATGAGAAAACAACGTAAAGGCCACCTAGCGGCCGGAGTTGTCATTACATCTACGATCCGCCAGTGTAATTGTTTTACACATGGCGGATCTTCACCTGTATCTATGCGTAAGTGATTCTAGGAATCACACGCATAGATACACGGGCAAAAAAAGCGGCGATATGCCGGGGGTATCACAGATACCCCGTCGTAGCGCTTCTGAGAATCTGGCCCTTAGTTACTACATTGAAAAAGTAATTAGTTACTCAGCAAAGTAACTGTGTACAAGACAAAACCGCAATATTCTAAGCACTGTGCAACAGCTGGGATCCTATCTTTTCCTATCGATGCAACTATTCTGCAACTTCTACCAAAGGCTTGCATTAAAATTAGCAGCAAACATTAGCACAAGAAAGGCATGAGCCTCATAGCACTGTACTCAATATCTTTTTTTATTTTTATTTTTTGTATGTGGTCCACCTTAAAATCCTTTCTAGATTTCCAGGTTTGGTTTGTGGTATTATTAATAAGTTATATATCATATCAATATACAATATCATCACACACTCCACCTCCACATGCCCGCTGCAGGCCGCTCCCCCAGTCCCAGACACTTCCAATCCACACATGTGACAAGTTCTGACATGTCTCGTCGAGTGACAGTCTCACGGTCAGCGGTCCTCACCTGCTCTTACTGTCTGTGTCTTCCACACGTTATGCGCCGCCGCTGCCTGCAGTGCCACGGTCGGTGCTGACTTTGATACGGACCGGCGGAGCGAAGCTTCCGCGGGGGAAATGTCGACGGCTGAGCTGAGCTCTCAGAGAGTGACAGCCTCAGGCGGGAGGGAGACTCCAGGCGTGTGCCAGCGCCACCTGCGATCACAGAGAGGCCAGCTCAGGCCTGTGGCCACATGATTCGCCGTGACCCAATCACAGGCCAGCTCAGGCCTGTGGCCACATGATGACCCCCTCTGCCCCCCGCACACGGTAGATGTAATTATGGTAAAGCCGCCCAAGTAATGGGAACGGCGTTACCATGAGGGGAAGAGTAATCAGTTAGATTACTCGTTACCCTCAAAAGTGGCTGCGTTAAGTAACAGCATTTATTTTAATGCAGTTACTGACAAAACTGCTTACCATGCATGAATTTACATGAAAAATGCTGGAAATACGGTGCAAGGTCAGCATAAAGTGGTCGTTAAGCCACTACTATAAAAACCTCCCATCCCCTCTGTAACATAGCAATATGTGTCCCTGTGCCTGTGCTATATAAAAAATATGCCGATCTGTACCTCCCAGCTCTCATGTGACTCCTCGTCTCTCTCCTCTGTTTGGCTGACCGCTCCAGTGGGCTGGGCCAAGCACTGGCAATGACATCAGCCAGGGAGGAGGGGAGGACAGGAGAGAGCTTAGGAGTCACGTGAGCGTCAGGAACCGCTGTGATATAGGTACAGATTGGAATATGTTTTAATATAACAAAGGCATGGGGAAATTATTGTTATATTACAGAGGGCATGGGAGAATTTTATAGTAGTTATGAGAGCAGCAGGAGGGGAGGGAGGGATGGGCACTGACATGATCAGATAGGCTGGGGGGGGGGGCGGGGAGGACAGAGCAGGGCCGCGGATGACGGACACACACAATTATTTGTAACCCTTCTTTCCATCACCTCTTTCAGTCCAATCGACATTGCTAGAAAATGCCTACTGCCGAAGGCGGTAAACAGGAGTGAATCCTCAAGTTATATCCAGTCTAAACCTAGAATTATAGTGAACCTGTCATAAAAAGGAATATAGATGTGACTCTTGCTGACATCAACCTTTCCTGTTTAGCCCTGGTGTCCCCATAACTGAGCTATTATATGCAGGCATAGGAAAGTTTGATTGATCACGTGGACCACTGCAACTGGCTGTCATGATGCTCATATGACTGGGAGCAATTCTGTTGGTTCCTGATCATTCTAGACACTGGTAGCAGTCTTTGACATCTCACAAAGGCTATATGGTGTGCACTGGTACTAACTTCATGGTTTATATGGAAGCAAGTTTTATTACTTTATTCATTATCTTCCAATTTATCTACTTGTTTCTCAGGGATACCCTGACTTTACGGCATGTAAACTGACCATGATGTCAGAGCTCAGCAGCCATGTGGTCTGCGTGGACTGTGGTCAGTGTACAGGGGAGAGGGTATAGCCAGGCAGGATCAGCCAGGTTTTTTAGGTGATAGAAGGAGCCAAATTACAAAGCACAAGCACGGTGCTGTAAAAAATGCTTTAAGGGAACAGGATTTTTTTTTTTAGGTTAACAAACACTTTAAAGTGATTGTAAAAGTTTTTGTTTTTTTAAATAACAAACATGTCATACTTAACTCCTCTGTGCAAGAGTTTTGCACAGAGCGGCCCTGATCCACTTATTCTGGGGTCCCCCAGCGGGGCTCCTGGCTCCTGGCTCCTTCTTCGCATCGAGTGCCCCCACAGAGAGCCGTATTCCATTAAGACTCTCATGCAGGATGACACATCCCTGCACCCTAGCTTCCGTATCACTGGATTTTATTGACAGCGGGAGCCAATGGCTCCCGCTGCTATCAATCTATCCATTGAGGAGCTTCTGTGCTCATTCTCATTGCTGAAACGATTCAGGTAAGTAAAAGGGGGCTCTGGGAGGCAGCTGCACCACCATATGATGCATGAAGGTAAAAAACCGAAATACTTTACAACTCTTTTAAGCTTTAGTTACAGGTTGTGCTTTGGTACAATGATGGGATTGTAGGCCACACATATAGACCGTTCAACAACCTTACTCCAGGTACAATGAAGTAAACTTAAATAAATAATAAATAAATAATAAATAATAAATAAATGTCCACCCCAAGTTTTTTGGCAAATAACGGCCGCGGCAACTTTATTGGTTTTAACACAAGAATTAAATTGACCATATAAACTTTCATTATTCAATATCAAACATCAACTTTAATGAAAAAAACAACCAACTGTGTAACTGCTTAGTTTTTAGGACTCAAGCAGCATTAATTAAATCATGAAATAACACGCCCCCCCTGGCATCCAGGGTGGCACATACCACATAAATTTGCACGCGACTAGGGAGGGAGGGCGGGGGTTCTTTCACTGGTGCTTGCAGAGGAGAAAGAGGCGGATCCCCAGCCCAGCCAATCCTTTTAAAGCCTTCCTGGCTTCCTGTATCTTCAGGCTGCACCCTATTGGCTGGCTGCTGATCCTTCACTTAAAGAGACAGGGCTCCAAGATTAATCACAAAACGCATCTATAACACCTTGCATACTTATGTTAAATTTTTACCCCTTCAATCTTAACCCCAGTATGGGGTGGCCACAATCCCACTCAAGTGGGCTCCTATTGTGCCCCCTTTTCTATGGGATTGTAGGCCACACATATAGACCGTTCAACAACCTTACTCCAGGTACAATGAAGTAAACTTAAATAAATAATAAATAAATAATAAATAATAAATAAATGTCCACCCCAAGTTTTTTGGCAAATAACGGCCGCGGCAACTTTATTGGTTTTAACACAAGAATTAAATTGACCATATAAACTTTCATTATTCAATATCAAACATCAACTTTAATGAAAAAACCAACCAACTGTGTAACTGCTTAGTTTTTAGGACTCAAGCAGCATTAATTAAATCATGAAATAACACGCCCCACAAGCCGGGCTTGAAACTCAAACCCGGCCCCACCCCACCACCGCGGCCTGTTCAATACCATTCTGTAATCCTACATTGAAAATGTCAATTCCCACCTCTGAGAGATGAACCCCGTCCTGTCTGTACAGTCCGGGAAACCCCCCTTCTAAATCCACATGCCTGTATGATAACCCCCCAATTCTAGGCATGAACTTCTCCATGGCCCTGTTTATGCGCTTCCTCATCTTCTCCATAGCCTTCCACTGACAAGCCGAAAGCCATGAGAGGCGAGGGACAATTTCGGAAAATACTAGTATTGTACCTGGAGAGGTGATAGCAAAACGATGCAGATCCCTCTGCATCAAAAAAAGCAAATCCAGGGTCCTCATGTTCCCCAAATCTTTCCCACCTATATGCAAAACTAGAACATCCGGCCTAGGCCAATTTTGACACAATTTACATAAGTGGAAATAGAGTTGGTGCCACTGCAGGCCCCGCACCCCTTTCCAATATACCTGAAAGGATTCCGGACGTAGAGACAAGTTGGTGGAATACCTACGCAGGGCCGCTCTTTTATGCGCCCAATAAATATAGGAATGTCCCAGAATCCAAACTGTACATGGCCGACCTGAGGGATTCAAACAAAAAGATTAGGACGAACATACAATTTAAAACAGTTTGAATTCCACCTCCCCATATCCTTGATGGCTGACTCACCTACCCCCCTTCGCGCCGCCTCAGATGCTGCGCCAATTCTGAACGAGTGGGAGGAAATCCTAAGGTTGTGTAGGCCCAGCTTCTGTAGGCATTTGCGGAGAACAAAATCAAATTGATTTTAGTAAGGGACCCCCCGTTCTTATGGACCAAGAATGAACCCCGGACCGGAGGCCTGACCCTTAAAAAACGAGTTACCAGCTCGACGGGACACACAGACTTGTCGGCCTGTGCTGCTAGCTGAATCCTAGTGCCCTTCCCTAAGGCGTCCGTCTTGGAACGCTCTAACCACAAATGCACCCCTGACGGACACACCGATACGTGATCCGCTTGAATCCCCGAGCCACCCAATTTAGACTGTGGGAGGAGCTCCGAGATGCGCAACGCCCCATGGAAAGCGAGAACAAACGCTGTGCTAAAGAGTAACGCCTCGAAGCCTGAAAAACATACCGACTCCGTTATCCCACACAGCTTGCCCAAAAGTTCCAGTGATATCGGTCTCCGATCATCAGGAACAAAGTGCAACCTCCTGTAACCCTTCAATGCTTGCTTTACTGAGAAGTAAGCTGTGCACGGGGGGTACCCCTTTAGACGGCAAAAAAACGAAATCCCTGCCAGTGTTTTAGAAATGTGGCTGAAAGAAAATTGCTGCTGCATTAGTGATGCTACAAACTCCAACAATGACCCCTCAGACGGGCGGCCATCGTTTTCTCCTAAGACTCTTGCAAAAGACAGCCAACTATTCCAGGAAGATGCATAACATAACCATGTTTTGGGTGCAACCGAACTTTTTATGGCTCTTGACACTACGTCCATATCACATCCCATAGAAATTCCGGGCAACTCATCCCTTCCACATCTGCCTCCGGAAGCAGCTGGCGAAAACGAACCATCTGAAACCGAGATAACGCATCGGCAAGATTATTTTCAACTCCCGGTGTATGTTTAGCTTTCAACCAGACATTACAATGTAGACATAGAAAGACAATTTGACGCAAGACCTTCACCACCATCAGCGATTTAGATGAGAGGCAGTTGATTGCAAAGAGAACCCCTTTATTGTCTGTCTCAATCAGAATCCTTTTGTTCGCAAATTGGGCACCCCACAATTCCATAGCCACCAAAATCGGAAAGAGCTCTAATAGCACTATATTTTTCGTGACTCCCTGAGCCACCCATGAGTCCGGCCATGCAGCACAGCACCAATGTGATCCCCAGATTGCCGCAAAACCTTTCGACCCTGCTGCGTCAGTGAATAGTTTGAAGTCCGCTGCCCCAATAAACTCATCCTGAAAAAAAAGGACCTCCCATTATACATATCCAAGAACCGTGACCAGACCAACATATCCGCCTTCAATGAACTGGTCAGCCTGACGTGAGCGAATGGCGATTTCATGCCCGCGATTGCCAAGTAAAGCTGCCTTGAAAAAATACGACCTACTGGCATGACCCTACAGGCAAATGCTAAAACTCCCAACAGTGACTGCATCTCCTTAAGCAACACCTTCTTTCTTGCCAGAAAGGATCTCAACAAGGACCTTAATTTCACTAGCTTTTCTTCTGGCAACCGAAATTCCATCCGGCAAGTGTCGATCTGAATGCCTAGGAACTCCAAGGACGATGTGGGGGGATACGTCTTTTCTTCCGCCAAGGGGACCCCGAACAGCTTAGCCGTATTCTGGAACGCCTGCAACAGCTCGCTACACAGCAAAGAACCCTGCGGGCCCACGAACAAGAAATCGTCCAGGTAGTGTATTAGTTTATCACAACCGGATTGAACACACACTACCCAATGCAAAAAAGACGCGAATGCTTCGAAATAAGAGAAAGATACAGAACACCCCATGGGCAGACACCGGTCGAAAAAATAGGCTCCGTCAAAATAGAACCCCAAAGAATTAAATGCCTCCGGGGCTATGGGCAACAGCCTAAATGCTGATTTTATATCGGCCTTGGCCATTAACGCCCCAGGCCCACATTGTCGGATTTTGACAATTGCCTCCTCGAATGTCGCGTACGAGACCGAGCAGAGTGAATCGTCAATCTCATCATTCAAGGAGTTTCCTTTGGGGAAAGATAAATGATGAATGATTCTATACGTACCTTGCTCCCTCTTGGGCACCACCCCCAAAGGTGATAAGCGGAAATTGTCAAAGGGGGGGTGGCCAAAAGGGCCAGCAATTCGCCCCTCAGCAATTTCCTTCTCAATTTTTTCCCTGACAATGTGTGGGAATTTCTCTACTGATTTTAAATTCTCCACCACCGTACACCCCACCCCAGTGAATGAAGGTAGGGGAAATCCGAGTTCAAAACCCTTAAAGAGGAACTGCGCTGTCACCTGGTCTGGATACTTGTCCAACCATGGACGCATGCTTTCCAGCCTCACTGGCGTGCAGGCTTTTTGGAAAAATATCCCTAAGATTCTGACCCCCAGCATTAGCTGATTTCTTTAAGCACTTTGCCGCCGGATGTGCGCCAGCGCAAAAGGAACATTCGTGCCTATACTTACAGGCCGTGTTCCAGCGGCACTGACTCTCATTAAAGGCAAAGCAGCTGCCCCTCCTGTACACTGCGCCAGGAGTGGAAGCCACCACTGGTCTTGGCATGACTGCCCTCTGTGGGGCCAGCAAATTTAGCCACAACCCCACGTCTTTCATACCCCAGCGCAGTGAGGGGTGTACAGAAAGCTTCTGGCGGAAGGACTCATCATAATAAAACCAGCCGAGCCCTCCGAAGCTCTTGTATGCTTCCAGAATGTGATCTACATGCTGAAACAAACCTCCGCTATTACCCGGATGTTTTTCTGACATAACGCCAGCAAAGATGCAAAACGCCTGCAGCCAGTTATTGAATGACCTATGGACTGGCCTGCGCCTGTCATCCTCCTGTCTGTCATTTTTTTCAACCTTAGACATGAATTCTTTTTGTGAGGGTAAAAGGGATAACATGTCAATAAACTCTCCCCGCCATATTTTTTCTTTTATCGCTGCGCTCAGATGGTAACCCAAGGGAGACACTTCACACGGCAACGCCTCTCTCATGCATGATTCAGGCACATTAACCCCTGCCGCAGGAGAGCCGCCCTCCCCAACCCCCCCCCTCGTAGCCAAAGTGGGCTGATGCAGGCTTGCGCAAGGGGAAGGAGTTGATATGCTGGGTAAGGGACTAAGCAAAACCTCAGGCACATTAATATACCCTGGGGCAGCAGGGGACAGTGTTTTAACTAGTGAAGACAAGGAACCAATTAACATGTTTAAAGTCTGAAGCTGACCACACTCACCTACTGCTGGAGGTTGTGCAGTGTCTGACCCACTTGATACTCCCAGCAGCGGTCCTGGTACTTTTGTCTGCCTTGCTAGTGCAGTCTGACTGGAATCCATGATGCTTACATCCTGACTCGCTGTCTGCCTGGCCGGCGGGCGTCCATTCCCTGTATTTGCTGCAGGCTGCGCAAACACGCTGCCTTCTTCCCGACTCGGTCCTGCTGCCCGCCGGGCTGGCGGGCGTCCCTTCTCTGCACTTGCTACGGGCTGCGCTGGCTTGCCCCGCCCGCCTCGTCCTTTCCCTGGGGACTGCGAATGTGTCCTCTTCTGCCGTCCCGAACGGCTCACTCCTGCGTCCTCCATGGTGTCTTTTGCGGCCGCCTCCTTCCTTCCTCGCTCCGCTCCCGCCCTTGTCACGGCTGCCTTGCTTCCTAACGTAGGGCTCCTCCTTGCCGGCTGCACGTTTTCCTGTGCCTCTGTCTGTTGGGCTCTCTGCTGTTCAACAGTTCCTTCAGCCACAGCGCTAGCAGCGCCCCGTTCACATCCATTCCCTGTCTCCTCAAATGATAGGCACTTCCTCAACCATTCCTCGCCCCCTTCACTGCCTGCCTTCTCTAGCATTTTCTTAAAGAGGGCCTCCATACCTGAGGGGGTTCTTTCACTGGTGCTTGCAGAGGAGAAAGAGGCGGATCCCCAGCCCAGCCAATCCTTTTAAAGCCTTCCTGGCTTCCTGTATCTTCAGGCTGCACCCTATTGGCTGGCTGCTGATCCTTCACTTAAAGAGACAGGGCTCCAAGATTAATCACAAAACGCATCTATAACACCTTGCATACTTATGTTAAATTTTTACCCCTTCAATCTTAACCCCAGTATGGGGTGGCCACAATCCCACTCAAGTGGGCTCCTATTGTGCCCCCTTTTCTATTATCAAATATATATGCTCAGACTGACTTCATGATTTGCTCTTGAATGGTGTTTTTTATTTTCTTTGTCAAGTGCAGTCTTGGCATCCTGCTCGATTTTGGTATAACCAGCTTTGTAAACTTTTCTAAAAAAGGTGTTGAAACAGTACAACCAGACTGATACCTTTCTAAAGAAGATTGCAAAGTGGGTAATACCAGAATAGAGCAGTAATCCACGAATGCAGTTTACACAGAAATGCATATTTCCAGAAAAATTCACTCAGCGAGTTATACCAAGTTAAATCAGTAATTCGGTATTCCGTTTACAAAGCATTGGGTGAGGTCATTCAAAATTAATGAGGTGGTTCACACCTCCTATGCCACATTATATGTGGGCTGCTTTCACTGACCTTATTTTCCATGACACTCAAGCCTAAATCTTTTTTCAATTTGCATACAGGAAGGAATAATAAAATCCCTGTCAGGATTTTTTTTGCTGTCTGTAACCCATTGGCGTCACGTCCTGTCCTGTAGACACAATACGTACATAAATACAATCTTTACAAAATGATCACATTCCCCTCTATTATGACAACTATTATGCCCTGTACATACGCCTGATTTTCCTGACTTGCCAAAACCCAAAGTTTTTCCCAAAGTGATTCCTCTCAAGCCTGCCTGTTCAGTCAAAAAAACACTCGACCAAAGTGCGGTGATGTCCAGCACGTAGGACGGCACTATAAAGGGGACGTTCCATTTAAATGGCGCCACCCTTTGGGCTGCTTTTGCTGATCCTCGTGTTAGTACAAGTTTGGTGAGAGACGATTTGCTCTTTTCAGCCTTGTGCTTTTCAGTCCGTTACAGCGTGATGAATGTGCTATCTTCATTACAAGTGCTAGTTTTACCAGAACAAGCACTCCTGTCTCATACTTGATTCTGAGAATGCGTGTTTTTTTTCCCCTAGGAAAAGCATACACACGAGCGGTTTTCACGACGAGAAATAGACTGACAGGAAACATGACGGGAAAAAATAGAACGGGTTTGAATTTTTTTGCGGGCAGTTTTCTCGTCGGGAAAACTGCTATGGAGCATACACACGACCGGTTTTCCCGACCAATCTAAAAAATGGCAGTTTTCTCATCGGGAAAACTCGTCGTGTGTATGAGGCATTACAAGTGTCCTCACTGGAAGATTTCCCTTATTTTCCTGTACTGGCAATAATGCAAAGTTTGTGACTTTCAATCCCAGTGACAATCTCTCAAATGAGGGCACAGACAACAAGACACATCTGAAGAGGGGTTCTAACTTCTCACTAGTGTTGCTCACGAATATTGCATATTCGAGTATTCGCGAATAAATCGAATATCGCGGTGAATATTCGATATTGCGAATATTCGTATTTTTTCAAATTTATTTTTAAAACAGATCACATCCTAGTGATCTCCATCGATGTCTAAAAGCATTGCTGGTATGATTAGAGACCCTGAGCCGAGTAGCAGAGGCGATCGTTTTATGTTGCTGAATATTCGCAATGCGAATATTCTTTTTAACGAATATTCACGAATACTTTCTCTGCCCTTCTGTGTTTTGTGTATAAAAAACAAAAAACAAAAAAAAAATTAGCTTTAGTTTAGTCATATAAGTTTGTGTAAGTAGAGTTAGTGTTTAGTGCATATTAGTTTAGTAATCCAGGAAATGATCTCCGTTTTCGCGTGTTGACGAGAATTTCGCAATCAATTTCGCATTCGCATTAGCGAAATTTCGCAAATTTTTTTTTTGATAAAATATCACGAATATTCGATATTAACGAATATTTCGCGAATATTCTTCTATATATTCGTGAAATATTGCGAAATCGAATATGGCGTATTCCGCTCATCACTACTTCTCACCACTCTGTGCAAAACTAAAAAAAGGTACTTACATAAACTTTAATGCTTTCTTAGTTACTGACTAGAATAAATGTGTTCTGATTAAATAAAAACATGCTCCAAAAAAAGCTTTGGGGGCTATAGCAGAACCCCGCCTGAGCAGAGCACACAATGTAGAGCTATTCTACAGGGAACCTTTCCTCATCAAACTGCCTTGATTAGAAATGGTGAACTTGTTTCTGTCCTTCATTCCGGACTTATCTGCATCTCTAAAGTGCACATCCCTAGCATATACAGTACATATAAATTGTGTGTGTGTATATATATATATATATATATATATATATATATTGATCTGATGGGAGATAGGAGGGAGATGATCTGAAAGTAACTCAACACGGAGCTCTCTTTCTGCCATTCTGAAGTCCTGTGTTAAGTACCTCATAGTCCTGTTATCCTACAGCTGTTCCCTTAATGTCAGATCATAAAATGGAAATGTATGACCAAGTGAA
This sequence comes from Rana kukunoris, assembly GCA_029574335.1. NCBI lineage: Eukaryota > Metazoa > Chordata > Amphibia > Anura > Ranidae > Rana > Rana kukunoris. The sequence goes on from CM056059.1 coordinate 242,548,081, forward strand.
GAGTCTTGCCAAAACTTGGGACCAAAGAAATTTAACAGATGCGATGTGCAGATATGAGTCACATTTTTACACCAATTTCCTCACCCTTATCACCCAAGGCCATTGTAGAAATAAATACAATGTTATATCTCTTGTTATATTCCTGCCTTAGATAAAAGAAAAGGGTTTTGCCAGAATGTTGTCTGTCTAGCCAGTACAAATAAAACAAGATGCCAATGGCCTTTTCTAAGCTGAGAACATCAGAGATAAAAGGGCAGGTATTTGTAATTTGTAAAAAATTCATAGCCTTATAAAGACGCAATATTAGTAAACTTCTCAATAAATCTAACCATTTATTTGTACATAAGAAGGTTTGCATGTATTAGAAATAGCTCAGATGAGCACATTGTTCTTTCCTGTTCTTGCTGCAGCTGAAATATGCAGCACTGTATCAGGAGCCTGTGCTCATCACTGTGAATAATTTGCGCTGGCTCCTGGGAAAAGAATCAGTTGGCCAGTTCTGTGATTCAGATCCAGTCCCCAGGCAAGGCTTTTTTTCTAGTTCATTGGTGCCAGACTTTAAAGTAAAACAGACATTTAATAATAAATGCAGACGTTATACTGTTGTTTTAGGCAGAACGATTGTCTGTCCTGAATACTACAAAAGAAATTCAGTTCTTGACATAATTTCTCACAAATAAAATGTACTTCCTTGAGAGGAGGTACACAGTAAATCACCGTTATGCAGTATGCAGGAAAGAAAAACCTGACCATTTGAATTTATCAATTGATCTAGAGGTACTGGGGTTGCAAACATAGTTAACCACTTATGTTGCTGCACCTCTAAAAATTAGCAGCTCCTGCACCATTTTAGTTGCCTACTGCAATGTTTCTCAACTCCGGTCCTCAAGTACCCCAACAGGTCATGTTTTCAGGCTTTCCATTATTTTGCACACGTGATTTGATCAGTTTCACTGCCTCAGCCCTGGTTCACACTGGTGCGTTTTGACATGCGATTTGGCATGTCAAATCGCATGTCAAAACGGCAGATTTTGCCTCAAATTGACGGCAATGGCACCGTCCTAATCGGTGCGACGCTGCATCTGCGGCATTGCACCGATTTCAAAAAGTAGTCTCTGTACTACTTTTTGCGATTTCAGCCTGCGATTTACATTGACATCTGTGCAGAAACCTGCACAGATGTCTCTGAAATCGCGGCTGAAATCGGGACTGCCGGGCGGGAGTGAAATCGTGCGAGTTCAGCTGAACTCGCACTGCTTCACTCCCGCAGCCCAGTGTGAACCAGGGCTTAAACTGGGTTCACACTAGTCCGACAAATGCTCCGACATTGGGAGCTCATGTCGCATGGTGTGTGAAAATGTATGTTTCCCTATGAGAGCCGTCTTAACTAGTCCGATACATGTCGGTCCGACTTTAAAAATGCTACCTGTACTACTTTGGTCCGACTTTGATCCTACTTCGGCCCACTGAATATCATTGAAGTCGGATCAAAGTAGGACCCTTGTCCTTACCATTCGACTTTTGTCATCCAAAATTGTGATTACAGCAGCAGTAAAAGGAATTTATCTCACTCTGGGATTGTTTTGATTGGTCAAAGAACAAGTCAGACTATCACAAAGTCAGATCAAAGTAGTACCCTGTTCATGAAAGCCAGATGGATGTAGGACCAATATCGCAGAGCAAAGTAGGATGAGGCTGGGTTCACACTATACTACATGACAGCAGTATGACTTTCACCCTACTTTGCTCTGCGACATCGGTCCTACATTGGTCCTACATCCATCCAACGTTCATGAACAGGATACTACTTTGATCCGACTTTGTGATAGTCTGACTTGTTCTTTGACCAATCAAAACAATCCCAGTGTGAGATAAATTCCCTTTACTGCTGCTGTAATCACATGTAGGATTTCAAAAATCGGATGGTAAGGACAAGGCTCCTACTTTGGTCCGACTTCAATGATATTCAATGGGCTGAAGTAGGATCAATGTCGGACCAAAGTAGTACAGGGAGCATTTTCAAAGTCGGACTGACTTGTGTCCGATCAGTTAAGACGGCTCTCATAGGGAATTTTCACACGTCATGCGACGTGAGCTCCCAATGTCGGAGCGTTTGTTGGACAAGTGTGAACCCGGCCTCAAAGTCTACTACTGTTGTGTAGTATAGTGTGAACCCAGCCTGAGTAATTACCACAGCTGTTTCATCTGAGGGAAATCCTGAAAACATAACCTGTTGGGGTTACTTTAAGACTGGAGTTGATAAACATTGGCCTACTATACCCAATGTTCAGTGCACAGTTTTTTTTATAGTATGGGTGCAGCAGCTTTGGGTTGTAGCCATGGGCAAGCTTGATAATACCTAAGCTGGTTAAGTGAGTAAAGAGGGAGGAAAAGCAATGCAATTATTAACAATTTCAGGAAAGCTTATTCAACCCCCCCCAAAAAAATCTAGAAAAATTGAAATGCCTCCTTACCAGGCTCACCCAAAATGGGCAACTTAGTTTTATTTGAGTGATATAAAAGCAAACACAGTGTTTTATTTACTATTCCTATTATCCTCCGACATTAGCATCATGAGAGCCCTAAATGGCTTGAAGCACTCCTGGGAACAAAGAAGAAAATGTTGTAAGAATGCTTTGTACCATATTGGAACTTAAAGGAGTTGTAAAGGCAGAAGTTTTTTTTATGTTTTTCTATGCATTAAGATAAAAAGCCTTCTGTGTGTAGCAGATGCCCCAGCACCCCTAATACTTACCTGAGCCCCATCCCTATCCAGCGATGTCCACTAATCCCTTTGCCGTCCGGGACTCTCCTTCCTGATTGGCTGAGACATAACATTAGCGCCATTGGCTCCCACTGCTGTCAATCAACCTCTGTTAGCCAATCAGGAGAGAGAGAGGGAATAGGGCTGGGTCGTAGCTTTATGTCTAAATGTATACATGGAGCTGCAGCTTGGCTCGGGTGGCCCCATAGCAAGCTGCTTGCTGTGGGGGCACTGAACAAGATGGAGGGGCCAGGTGCTCCAGCCAGGGAGCAGAGAAGAGGAAGATCCGGGCTGCTCTGTGCAAAAACAACTGCACAGAGAAGGTAAGTATGACATGCTTGGTTTTTTAATAGAAAAAAAAAGACTTTACAATCACTTTAAGTAAAGGTATATCCTCAGTTCCCTCTCTTTTCTCTTTGCACCCTTAATGACAGCGATCCCATGCTAGAGAACCGTGGTAATCAATAGGACAGGCAAACATGTCCTAAAATGCTACTGCTTTACCGCATGTTATATTACATACCCAAATGTATCTATATATAGTAAAAAGAAGCTTATACTTGGAATTGCCATTTACTTTGTGATACAACCTAGAGGAAGTAAATTTGAATCCATGACCTTGTCTTGGTAGTTGACAGATTTACAGTAGCATTCTAGGTTTATGTTTAATTTAAATAGAATGTTTGGGTTAAAATACAGTATGTGGTGCTGTGTTCTAGAACAAGTATGGGTGATGTCCTGTCTGTTGTCAGAACTAAATTAATTCAAATTGAATGTCTAAAATGCGTGTCCACCATTTTTATCAATGAATACAAGGCTTCCTCTGATTCGCTGAGGTGTAAATCGAAACTTCATGTGCCCACCTCTCCATCTCTGCCAATTAGAGGAAGCCATTCATTGATAGAAATGCAAGGCTTCTCGTGAAAGGTAGAGAAGCTTTCAGGTCAAATAAGTTCAATCTGATAGTAGATGGGAAGTAGCCTGTACTGCAGCAGAACACAGCACCGCATACTGTATGTAGCTGATGTTATCACAATAAGCTACATACTGTGCACACTGTGGACATATTGGTTAGTAATGAAAATACTTTGCTTGGCCCAGCTTGGCCCAAATGAACTATTTACAGTAAAGTACACCTGACATTCTACTTTAACAATGACATCCATTGCCAATCTGCAGCTTCTAGTCTGAGCAAAATACTCCCTTGTAATCAATGCATTGACACAAGAGAGAAACATAATCTTGCCTTTGTATTATATTCATTAATATGCAGCTCAGGTTTAGGCACCAGTTCACAAAAGGGATGTTGTGAAACTGGAAAGAGTGCAGATAAAGCCTATAAAAAATAAAAATAAATACATTTATTCAGCTTTGAGAATAAGATAAATCATCATCCTATACAATCACATAAATAGTCCAGATAGTAATTTTAGTCGATATTTACCTTATGGCCACCACAATAGGCAAGAAGATTCTCTTTGCGACTAGAAGAAGATATCCTCCACAAACTTAAAGCAACGTTTTTTTCAACCCGATTCTTGTTAAGCCTGCCTTGCCTACACATGATCGTGAAAAAAAAATGCTCTAGCAAAGCGCGGTGATGTACAACACATACAACGGCACTATAAAGGGGAAGTTCCATTTGGATGGCCCCACCCTTGGTGCTGCTTTTGCTAATTTCGTGTTAGTAAAAGTTTGGTGAGAGACGATTCGCGCTTTTCAGTCTTCGTGCTTTTCAGTCTGTTACAGCATGACAAATGTACTATCTCCATTCCGAACGCTAGTTTTACCAGAACGAGTGCTCCCGTCTCCTAACTTGCTTTTGAGCGTGCACGGTTTTTTCACGTCGTTAAAGCCTACACACGACCATTTTTCACAACGTGAAAAACAACAATGTGAAAAACGATGCGTAAAAAAATAGAGCATGTTCTAAATTCACGTCATGAAAAATGCTCTGGAGCCCACACACGATCGTTTTAAATGACATTAAAAAAATGAAATTTTTCATGTCTAAACTCTTAAAAAACGGTCGTGTACGCAGCATAAGAGTTGTAAAAATTTTCAATATCCTTCCTTAGGAATTGTTTCAATCCGACTCAGTAGATTCAAAACAGGTCTGAATGTGTTTCTACATGCACAACAGGCAAATAGATTTTTCTAACTGCATTTGGGAATCAGGGAGCATATTTTTCAATGTTTTAGCTATAGATTAGGCTTTATACGTTTCTTGCCTTTCTCTATTCAGATTTCAAGGATTCTAGTTTTTTTTAACTCACTAGATATGTATCTTTTTTTCAACTCAACTATGAAGTCCAGTAATTTCATTATAACCACTTAAGGACCCCCGCACGCACATATACGGCCACAGAATGGCACGTACAGGCACAAGGGCGTAAATTTACGTCCCCGCCTGAGTGCGGTTCGGGGGTCCCATCGGGACCCCCTCCGCGGCGTGCGGGGGTCCCCCTACCTCTGGGAGCGATCCGGGATCTGCGGGCGGATGTCCGTGATATCCGCCCCCCCCGCGATCGCTCCCAGCCAATGGGAGCGCGCTCCCAGCCTGTCACTTCCTCCTCCTGTGTTTACACAGGAAGGAGGAAATGATGTATTCTCTCATCGCAGCGCTGTTTCCCAGCGCTGCTGATGAGAGAAGACATCACAAGTAAGTGTGCACCAACACAACACTGACACACACTCACATAGGCATATTAACCCCTTGTGATCGCCCCCCCCCCACCCCCCTGTCACAGTGTCACTGAATGCAGTGATTTAATCACTGCATTTAGTGTCAGTGTGACAGGCAGTGTAAAAAACAGTTAGTGTTAGGTTCAGGATAGCCCCCCCACCCCCCCTAATAAAGTTTTAACCCCCTGATCACCGCCCTAGTAAACCCTTTCACTCCCTATTGCCAGCGTCACTAAGCGATCATTTTTCTGATCGCTGTATTAGTGCCGCTGTTCCCGCTAGGTAGCTATTTTTTTTTATTGCGATTTTTTTTTTTACTAAAGACATGTGGCTAAATAAATTTTGGCCTAAATGTTTGACTAAAATTTAGTTTATTTGATTTTTTTTTTAACAAAATTAAAAAATAGTGTTTTTTTTTCAAAAATGTCGCTCTATTTTTGTATATAGCGCAAAAAATAAAAATCGCAGAGGTGATCAAATACCACCAAAAGAAAGCTCTATTTGTGGGAAGAAAAGGACGCAAATTTTGTTTGGGAGCCACGTCGCACGACCGCGCAATTGTCTGTTAAAGCGACTCAGTGGCGAATCGCAAAAACACCTTGGGTCATTTACCAGCGTATTGGTCCGGGTCTTAAGTGGATAACAGGAATAAACCCAAAAGGAAACATTATAGTAAAACCTTGGTTTTAAGGGGTCACTAAAGGGAAAAAAAAAAATTGTCCGAAATGACTGTTTACAGGTTATAGAGACATAAAAGTTAACTGATTCCTTTTCAAAATGATTAAAAATAGATAAAAATCAATCATATAATGTGCCTGTAGGTTAGTTTCACTTTTGAACTGGCTTCATGTTTCTGCAACGTAGAAATAGACACACAGAACAAAAACAAACAAATCCAGGAAAGTGTTTTGTTTTTAAAATGAATCTGATTGGTTCTGGGAAGTTTTAGACACACAGTAATGACAGCTTAAACCATCGTGAGAAAGCTCCCAGTATGGTGGTTATAAGGAAACAGACAAGCAGGAAGTGTGGAGAACAGAGCAGGATTACAGCAACTTCAAAGCAAAAAACAAACAATAAGGACATGAAACCAGTACTGCAGTAAGGTAAAGGAAGCTATTTAGCTAAAAAAAAAAATTCCTTTAGTGATCCTTTAATGTTGTCATTAACCACTTTAGCCCCGGACCATATTGCTGTCCAATGACCAGAGCACTTTTTGTGATTCGGCACTGCGTTGCTTTAACTGACAATTGCGCGGTCGTGCGAGGTGGCTCCCAAACAAAATTGGCGTCCTTTTTTTCCCACATCGTGTGTGGGCTCCCGAGCATTTTTCATGACATGAAAAATGGGCATTAAAAATTTAGAACATGCTCTATTTTTTCGCATCGTGTGCAGGCTTTAACAACGTGAAAAAAACGTGCATGCTCAGAAGCAAGTTATGAGACAGGAGCGCTCGTTCTGGTAAAACTATTATTCGTAATGGAGATAGCACATTCGTCACACCATAACAGACTGAAAAACACGAATCGTCTCTCACCAAACTTTTACTAAAACTAAATCAGCAAAGGCAGCCCCAAGGGTGGCGCCATCCGAATGGAACTTCCCTTTTATAGTGCCGTCGTAAGTGTTGTACGTCACCTAGCTCTGCTAGAGCATTTTTTTCCCACAATTGTGTGTAGGCAAGGCAGGCTTGGCAAGAATCGGGTTGAAAAAAACATTTTTTTCTAGACCATTAAAAATGATTGTGTGTGTACGCGGCATAAAGAGCAAAAACTGTTCTGTCTAATAGTTTAGTAGTTTCCTATCAGAAGAATATGTCTGTCCCCAGCTGAGGTGGAGGCAGGGGGAGGCAATGATTTCAACCTACCCCCCACTAAACCCTCTTGGTGAAGCTCACTTAAGGGATGTATGCAGTGTGAGCTAGGTGTGAAAATCTGTTATGTGAAATCTGAATTATGATAAAACATGGGGGAGATGGGGTCAAGGAAGGAGTACGTAATAGGATGGGGAACAGGGAACCCTAGGAACTACTAAGGATATTGGTATTCATGTGGGGCAGTGGAAGTAACTATACTGTATGTGCGCTGTGTGCACAATTATTAGGAAAGTTGTAATTTTGAGTAAAAATTTCATTATTGAACAGCTACAGTGCTCTCAGTCAATCCAAAATGTTAATAAACCTCAAACCTGAATATTTAAGAAAGTAAAAGTGAGGTTTGGACTAAATGAAAAACAATAATGTTTCCATCTCATTTGTTTATTTTCATCTGTCATGCCGCGTACACATGATCATTTTTTTAGCATGAAAAAAAGCGTTGTTTTTCAGCATGTCCAAAAAACTACGTTTTCCCAACTTCATCATTAAAAACGATGTTCCCCACACCTCATCGTTTTAAAAAAATAATTAGCAAAGCGCAGTGACGTACAACACGTACAACGGCACTATAAAGGGGAAGTTCCATTCGCCTTTGGGCTGCTTTAGCTGATTCCTTGTTAGTAAAAGACAATTCGCGCTTTTCTGTCTGTTACAGCGTGATAAATGTGCTTACTCCATTATAAACGGTAGTTTTGCCAGAACGAGTGCTCCCATCTCAAAACTGGCTTCTGAGCATGCGCGGCTTTTTCACATCATTTTAGCCCACACATGATCATTTTTTACAACCCGAAAAACGACATTGTTTAAAACAACGTTAAAAAAATGCAGCATGGGGGGCGTGGCCTGGACATGGCTGAGTGAAGCTGCTTTCCATCAGAGCTCCCGGCCTGATCCCCTAATTTCTGGCCAAAACCAGACCAATAACCGGTATGAACACTGCCAAACGATACGGGACAAGAGCAGCGACGAAGGGGACCCCAGCAGGGAAGATTTCAGGAGAAATACAGAAATATTTTAAGTCCCTGCAGGAGGTACCGCCGGACTCAGGCCTACCCGAACCACGAGGCCCTGAACTGGCAGACGGAGAGACACCACGAAGGCAACTGCTGGAAGCTGGAGAGCCAGAAGACTGGATGACATTTGCCCACCAGTCTCCAGAAGACAACTTGAAAGACGACATGTCTTCCGTTCAGGCCCCGGAGCCCGCAGGCCTAGACCCGGACATTAAGGCCTTACTACAGGCCCTGCCAACCAGGACAGATATTGAGGCCCTGATCCTGCGACTGGAAGAAACCCACAGACGAGACATACAGGAGGTACGTGGGGAGGTCTCGACACTTACCGATCGGGTCGCATCGGGGGAGGAAGCGGTGTCTTCGCTGGCGGACCGCGTGGAAGCATTGGAACAGGCTCGAGATCGCCACCAGGATGCCGCCATCTTGCTGCAGCTCCACCTGGAGGAGGTGGAAGACAGAAGTAGACGCAACAACCTGCGTCTTCGCGGCATCCCTGAGCCGGCAGACGTGGAGGATGTTGGGTCCAAAGTGCTGAACATCTTCCGAACGGTCCTGGAAAACCCGACGGCGGAGGTGGTAGTGGACAGGGCGCACAGAACACTCGGACCCAAATCGACAGACCGGGACAGGCCGCGCGATGTGGTATGCCGCCTGCACCGCTATGGGCAGAAAGAAGATATCCTGAGACGAGCATGGGATATGGGAGACATAGAAGTCGAGGGGACACAAGTACGTATCCTCCCAGACCTCTCGAGAGCGACCCTACGCCGGAGAGCGATGCTACGGCCTGTCCTGGACTTGGCCAGGCAGACGGGACACACATACCGCTGGGGATACCCACTAGCGGTCACCTTCCGCAAGGACAACGCAGCCTTCGTACTACAGAGCACCGCGGACCTTCCAGCCCTGTTCCGGTTCATGGGAGCCGAGCCGATCCAAGTTCCAGACTGGATTCAGTATATCCCCCGCCAGACCGGCCGCTCCGGTGCAGCAGCCTATCGGGGCCCTATGATGCAGAGACCGCAGAGGGGTAGACGGAGGCGGCACTTGTCACGAGGAGGAGCGGGACGTGAGAAGGCCCTGGGCCACACATTTGACTTCCCCCCCTTCGCCCCCTCCCTTACTGCCTGCATACGAGACCCCCGATGCACCGCCATGATACACACAGATACCTCCGGTCCCCCCCCTAATGACTGTGGCAGCGGCACCCCCTGAGAAGCACTAGTTGGGTGGCCTCCCCACCTGTCCCCCGAGCCACCTACCCAGGCTGAGGTATAATATTAGCAGGCGACACCTTGGAACACCCTCTCTGAATGACTACAAATAGGGGGTATCCCGCCCTTTATGGCCCTTACAGTAATAAGGCAGCTGTAGACTCAGGAGAGGGGACTCCCAGCCGGGAAGCCCCCATTGTGATATTGAGGGGATCCCCCCCTGGCTGACCCGGGTCATACATGGCGGAAACCCCGCACAAACTAAGTCTGCTCCCTTGGAGGGACGCCAATACGGCTGGAGGTGGGCTGACCGCATAGACTGAAACTTCTGGTGGGTGGGGGGGGGAGAGGTGGCTACTAGAGATGCTGGGCTCGGCAATCCGGTGACATACTCTTCGCACCCCCCCAGGCTCGAGATATGCGGTATTGTTTTTAGCCTGGAAACCTCCTTATTGGCCTGGAACCTGTGGGGCGGGGGGCGGGACTGCCGAGGGGGCCTGAGACATAAAACGGGGAGACCCCCAGGTGATACAGAGAAAGGGACACTTCACTTTGCACCGAACCATACCTACAGCACAAGACATGCCACGGTCAGAAGAGCAAGTAGACTGTGCTGTTGAGAACCCTGTTCAACTACCCCTGGATGTTTGATTTGGTCCTCGGGGATGAGACTGGTTTGACTACTGGTCCTGAAGGGGGGATGGGGCTTGGTCTTGGGGGTGAGGGGAGGGCAGTATCGGACACGGAGGGGCTGGGATCCTGAACCCATTACCTTAGGGGTAACGAAATGTCCCGTTTGCACTTTCTGCACTTTCTTGCCTTAAACCTGTTTATTGCACTTAATGTTTTATTGTCTACCAATGTTGTTATCGTTTATAATCATAGGCCCAGATTCATAGAGAATTAGATTCTCGTAGCGTATCAGAAATACACTACGCCGCCGTTTTTTACCTGGCTCTACGTGGAATCCAGGTAGATTTTGTCCAGTAAACGACGGCGGCGTAGTGTATTTCTCCCGTCGCAATCCATCTACGCGAGTAGGGGGCGTGAAGGATTTAAAATAGGCGCGTTCCCGCGGCGATCGAACTGCGCATGCTCCGTTCGCAAATTTCCCGCCGTGCATTGCGCGAAATCACGTCGTTACGTCATTCGTTGTTTGAGTAGCGTCGTTTACGGACATTTCTATTCCCGAACGAGTTATGGAAAAAATAAAAAATAAATTTAATTTGACGCGGGAACGACGGCCATACTTAACATGGGCTACGCACCGTTAGACCAGCAAAAAGCTGGTCTAACAGTACGTAAAAAAAAACAGACGTAAGCGATTGCGAAGACCGCTCGTATCTTCGTGGATCGCCGTAAAAATACATTTGCATATCCCGACGCATCAAAACGACGCGAACTCCTCCCAGCGGCCGCCAAAAATATCGCAGAGTAGATCCGAAGGCTTACGAAGACGTAAGCCTCTCGGATCGAAGCCCGAAGCCGCCGTATCATGGTTTGAGGATTCAATCTAGTGATATGGTGCGCGAAATTTGAAATTACCAGTTAGACAGGCGTAATTGCTTTATGAATCTGGGCCAGAGTGTTTAGAGCCGATTTTGGCTACCTTAGTAATACCTACTTGGTGGCCCCATCTGGAGCCTACCACCTGACTTCCCCTTCTCTTTCTATCTGCTCTACTTTTTCCCCATTTCCTAATACCCACTCTCCCTCTTCCCACCCCACCCCCCCACATTAACACCCATTAGGAGGACCCCCCCCTACCCGCCCACCCCCCCATCTCACTTCCCTTTCTCAGCTGCACGAGCATGGACGTCCTTACTGTTATATCGCTCAATGTTAAGGGACTTAATACGCCCGAAAAACGGCGCATGCTGCTGCAGGACATGCGACGCATGGGAGCGGACGTGGTCCTATTGCAGGAGACACACTTTAAAGAATGTCGCCTACCGTTTTTGCAAAATAAATTTTACCCTATAGCACACCACTCCCAATACTCAGAGGCCAAATCTAGGGGAGTATCTGTCCTAATTTCGGCAAGAGTGCCATGGACACCCTTGGATGTCCTGACGGACAGGGAGGGACGTTTCCTCTTCCTGAAAGGCAAGATAGGGGACAAGACAGTGACGTTTGCCAATTTGTACGCCCCAAATACCCGACAAGACGTGTTCCTTAGGAAACGACTGGGACAGCTCGGTCGCTTTACAGAAGGCCAGCTGATAGTGGGAGGCGACCTGAATATCTCCTTAATACCGACAGAAGACACTTCTACGGGGACATCATCCCTGACTCGTGACGCCCTCAAATGTATTGACACTTCTCTACACTCCATGCAACTGGTAGATGCATGGCGGCTCCTGCACCCTGGAGACAGGGACTACACTTTCTTTTCCAAACCGCACCAGACATACTTGAGACTTGACTATTTCCTGTTACCACATGGACAACTAGACGCGATACGGGAGGTCACAATTGGGTCGATCACGTGGTCGGATCACGCCCCGATCACCCTGAAATACTCAATCTTTGATAAAACAGGAGACCGGAGGCCAGTGTGGATGCTGAACGAGAGCCTCCTACAAAATACCGAAGTCATGACGGAGGTGGTGAAAGAGCTGGGACACTACTTCTCTACGAATTCTACACCTGATGGCGACGGGGGGGTAGTGTGGGAAGCTCATAAGGCGGTAGTTCGTGGGCTTCTGATCAAACACGGCGTGTGCCTTAAAAAAGAACGCATGGCACGTCTGACACTGCTCCTTGACAAACTACAAAGTTTAGAACTGAAGCATAAGGTGACACCGAATAGACAGACGGGCGCAGAACTCGACGTTATCCGCGCCCGTATAACGGATCTACTGCACTTTAAGGCCAAAGCAGCACTGCAAACATGCCGGCGCTTCACCTACGAGTCAGGAGATAAATGCGGTAGACTGTTAGCCAACACAATTCGCACGCGCCGACTAGCCTCGTACGTACCCCACGTGCTGTCCCCAGAGGGGCAGAAACACTCCACACCCCAACAAATCACACGAGAATTCCGCCGGTATTACAGCTCCCTTTACAACCTGGCCAAACCCCCCCCCCCTACACGAGACATGACAAGAGACTATATCTCAACGTCCTTAATGCCTTCCCTGTTGTCTGAAGCTAGAGAGAGCCTGGAGGAACCCATTACCCTATCTGAACTCATGTGTGCACTGAAAAGTGCCAAGCCAGGCAAGGCCCCAGGTCCCGACGGCCTTACAGTGGCCTATTACAAAACACTGCTTCCGACGGTGGGTCAACACCTGGTCCGGCTGTTTAATGACCTAGGCTCGGGAAAGTCCTTTCATTGTACCACACTGCAGGCTCAAATTTCTGTAATCCCAAAAGGGGGTAAAGACCCCACTAACTGTGGCAGCTACCGCCCTATATCCCTCCTCAACACCGACCTAAAGCTGTACACCAAAATCTTGGCCTCCAGGTTGCAGAGCCACCTCCCACACTTGATACACTTAGACCAAGTGGGTTTTGTACCCACCAGGGAAGCCCGTGACAATACGCTAAAGGTACTTAATCTCCTTCACTAAGACACCCAGCCTATTCATAGGGACGGACGCCGAAAAGGCATTTGACCGGGTAGACTGGCAATTCATGACGTCCACTCTAGAGCACATAGGCCTGGGGGAGAAAATTAGGAACTGGGTAGCGGCAATATACTAGAAGCCGTCGGCACGGGTAAGAGTTAATGGAGTGCTATCAGAAGATTTCATTATCTCCAATGGGACGAGACAGGGATGCCCCCTCTCGCCCCTGCTCTTCGCACTTGCCCTAGAACCTTTTTTGTGCCACATACGCCAGAATCCCGACATTGCAGGTATACATACAACAGGTGCCCAATACAAGGTATCCGCCTATGCGGATGATCTACTTTTCTCCCTCACAGACCCAAGCACGTCACTCCGGGCCCTTTTACGAGAGTTTGAGATCTATGGCAAGCTATCAAATTTGAAGATAAACATGACAAAATCAGAGGCAATGGGGGTAGGGATTCCACAACACCAACTTACACACCTTAAGAAGAACTTTAGATTCAAGTGGACAGAGGTGGCGCTAAAATACCTGGGTACATACATCCCCCCCTCCCTGGCTCAGCTGTATAAACTAAACTTCCCCCCTCTCTTGACGGAAGTCCGGAAGTTGCTAACACAATGGGCGGGGGGTCTCCACTCCTGGCTAGGTAGATGCAATATACTAAAAATGTCTATTCTACCGAAATTCTTGTACCTCCTCCAGGCTCTCCCGATCCGTATCCCGGGAGAATACTTTCGTCAAATACGCACTGTGTTCTCCCACTTCCTATGAGCAGGAAAAAAATCCAGGCTCCAGAGGGGGATACTTTCTCTCCCCAAATTAAACGGCGGCCTTGCGCTGCCAGACGTCCGAACCTACTACCATGATGCACACCTTGTCAGGTTGATTGACTGGTGCCGACATGGACACATTAAGCTTTGGATGCTGGTAGAGCAAGGTCAAAGCAAGACTCCCCTCCGTCGTGCCCCCTGGTGTCACGCATCGCTCCCTACACATGTTACACGGCATCCTTTGATATGACAGACGATTAAAATCTGTGCAAACCTTCTTGAAAAGCCTTCTCTCTCATCACAGACTTCCCCCCTTAGACCTATTATCGGCCACCCCCTTTTTGAACCAGGCCTACAAGACGGGAAATTCCTTGACTTAGCAAATGCGGACTTGTTCCAAGCATCACACTTTAGTACGGACGGGAGGTGGAAATCGACGGCAGAACTGATGGACCCTGAAGGCGCATACCGTCTAGATTTCATGAGGACACAACAATTACGCCACTTCTTAAACAGCCTCCTGGCCCCTCAGACCGCCCATGTACAGTTGATGACATTTGAGGAACTGTGTAGTGACTCTGGAGTGCTCCCTCATGCACTGTCCTAGATGTATGCATTATTGAACACTCCGTCAGGTGACCATCAGATCCCAGCCTTAGCCAAATGGGAAAGGGACCTGGGGACGCAATTCTCGGCCAACAAAAAACAGAATATAGTTTGCTTCACACATAAATCATCAGTATGCGCCAGAACGCAAGAAACTAACTATAAAATACTTACACTGTGGTATAGGACCCCAGACCTGCTGAGTAAATTATTTCCTGACACTACGGCCACTTGTTGGAGATGCCAACAAGAAAGGGGCACCATTCTACACATATTTTGGTCGTGTCCACGGATCAGGGGCTTCTGGGGAGAGGTACGACGGGTCACCCAGCAATTCACGGGAAGTATTGTTCCGGATGACCCAGCTTACTTTCTGTTGCACGCTAACGACCTATCGCCTGGGGTGTATAAAAAATCGGTGGTGCGTCACCTTTTGGACGCAGCCAAGGCCTGCGTGCCCCTCCTCTGGAAGTCCCCTCACCCGCCATCCATAGCTATGTGGCTCAACAAAGTAGATGAAATCAACCGAATGGAGGACCTGATCCTTTCCAGCCAACAGCGAAGGGAGATGTACTCGGATATGTGGCAATTGTATAACATGTTCAGATTTTCAGAAGAGGGACAGAGGCTCAGGGAGACAGATAGCCTTTTACCAACCCAACCTAATGTAGACAGGTCCCCAATACCTGGGATGACCTGACTGCCCGGGAGATACGTGAAGAACTCCGATACGCCTTTTTGAGGCGCTTTTGGGGCTGGCCCTGCTCGTGCGGCCCACCCCCCCCCCCCTTCCTCCCCCCCTCCTCTGTTACTTAATCTCATTCTGTTCTCTTCTTTACCTTCATTCTTTGCTACTCTAAATTCCCTTAGAAAATGGAACATAGTTTGGGAAGCCGGCTCGTGGGGGCCTAGTTACCGGGTCAAGACATGAGAGGTATTTACCCCTGTATGAGACTGTACAATCTCTTGATATGCACCCGACAAAGGGTAGTTTCTGTTTCTAAATGTTATGATTGTATGATGAAGGCCCACGCGGCCTGGCTTTTTGATGATAAATAAAAAATTAAAAAAAAAAATGACAAAAAAATGCAGCATGTTAAAAAAAAAAATTGTCGTTTTTTAGAACCTGAAAAATGATGTGTAGCCCACACACGATAATTTAAAATGACGTTTTTGAAAAACAACGTTTTTTCCATGCATCAGGCTTCGTTCACATCTCTGTGTTCTGATTCGCAGGCAGATTTGACGTGATTCCGTCCGCAATTCAAAATAGTGGCTAATTGCGGGATGCATTCCCTGTGGCTTCCAATGGCATCAACGCGGTGCGATTTTACCGCGATCTGGCAAGGTGACTGTAACGGCATGACCCGTGACAACCAAAGACTTTGGAAGGATGAGAGATACTCCTGTGCTGGCGGCACTAATAACTCCTGGGTCTAAGTCCACCCTGTGCCCTTTTGGGTGTAGGGTGGCTAATAGGATCATAATTCATGTATTACATGAGATGGGACATTAATAATAATTCATATGGCAGGATACTGAGATATTAAGGTGTTCCTACTAGACATCTGCTTTTAAAATGCTAAGTGACCCGGCTTGTGAAAGACATTTCATTCTGTTGAAAGGTGTTAATTACATCGGCTCCTGGAAGACCTTTTCATTGTGTGATTCATTGTGTTTAAAGCCCTGTGTTAACGTCTCTCTTCAGATGTATTGAATTAGCATGCCAATTATATTTAGCAAAGGAATGTATTGCTGCTCAGGTGTGGGTCCCTTTGTGGATTGAGGTCAAGGCATTGTGTAATTGTATTAAGGAATGTGATAGATCTCGTCAGAGTCGGTGCCGAAATGTCTGCTAGAGAATTAGCCCAAGTGTGAATAGGGGGGTGGAGATTGCATTGTCCTGTGATTAACTGTAACATCTTGTACTGTATAAAAAGCTGAGAAGAAACCATTAAAGTGTTCATACATTTTGGAAACAAGTACAGAGCAGAGTCTCGTCTTGATTATGGGAAATAGAATGGATCGTGTATGCAAGATTGTCGCAGTGTGTAGGATAAGCTTGTCATGTGTGGATGGAAGGTTGTAAACGGTGGTGATCGTTACAATGACAATCGCAGTACATTTGAGCAAACAGAATCTTGGGATGCCTGTCGCCCAACAGAAGTACAAGAGCTACTTTTGGAGCGATAGGCATCCTGTGATTCCGTTTGCATGATTTTACCACAAATGTCGCTCTACAAATTGCAGCAAAATCGCGTTTTAGGTTGCTATTGAAAGTAAGACGAAATGCACAGGCGAATTTGCCACAATATCGAATCATGGGCAGAATCGCGACGATTCCGCCCAATATTCAGAACGCTGAGATGTGAACGAAGCCTTAAAGTGAGAATATTAAACAAACAACTCATCATTTACAAATAAACATTTCTGACATTTCCCCCCAAAAAATCAGTGACCAATATAGCCACCCTTCGCTCATCTTTAATAATATCAGCCCATACCAGTATCCCACCTCCACTGGTGTCTAATTCAAGTGAAGCGCTGTGCCTGTTACTGATCCAGCCACAGGCCCATCCATCTGGTCCGTCAAGAGCCATTCTCATCTCATCAGTCTAAAAAAGCCTTTGAAAAATCTGTCTTTAGATATTTCTTGGCCCAGTCTTGACATTCCAACTTATGTGTCTTGTTCAGGTGTGGTCAGGTTTTAGCCTTTCTTACCTGGGCCATGTCTCTGAGCACTGAACACCTTGTACTTCTGGACACTCCAGGTAGGTTGTAGTTCTGGAATATGACAGCACTGGAGGATAATGGGTTCCTGGTAGCTTGATTCTTCTCAAATCTTTGTTAGTTGATTTGTGTCTTTTTTTTCTTAACACAATTTTTGTAACCCTGTTGACTATTTGCAACAAAATGTTTGATGGTTCTGTGATTACGCCCCAATAGCTTAGCAATTTCAAGAGTGCTGCATCCCTCTGAAAGACTTTTTAAAATGTTTGACTTTTCAGAGTTAGGTAAATAAATTTTGTGGGTTACACATTTTGCCTGAGGAAAAGAAGCTGCCTAAAAATTATGCACACATTGATATAAGGTATTGATCTCCTTAGACCACACCCTCTCTCATTACACAAATTCACATCATCTGATTTGCCTAAATCCAATCCATTCAAGTTTATACAGCTTGGAATAGGACAATATGCATAAAAATTATGATTTGTACAAAAATACTTACTTACCTAATAATGGTGGACACATTGTAGTTGGTCGTTGGTGGTGAAGAGTATGGTGAGGGAGAGAAATTTGTAGTGTGAGTAAAGAGAAGGCTCCAAAGAGACAGTGGAGACTTTTTTTGCTTCAAATATGTACCTTGTGAAATGTTTGCACAAGGGGTAGAGTGGCTGTCGACTACCTCTTTACATGTGGCTCGGCATTCATTTCTGCTGTACTCTATTGTTATCTAGAGGGTTAAAGAGCAGGGTACATAATATTTTGACATGTACCAGTATATTTGAAAAGTTGCCACCTGGTCCAAATCTGAAGAAAGCAAACTATTTTATCTTGGCTGATGTGGATTAGCTCTTCCATGGCATAGATTGAATTTATCAGAGAGAACCAAACAGCAGATTCCGCAACTGTAGGATACGTGTTTTGGCCACATTCAACAACTGGGGTACTAGCGAGCAATTATAGCGTGTAATATTCATAGGGATTTGATGCAGATGCAAAAATTGGGAATTTTAACAGAGATCAGACAAAATGAAAAAATTAAGCACTTAGGGCTAGATTCAGGTATAATCATGTAATTTTGTGTTGGCGTAGCGTATGCTGTTTACACTACGCCGCCGCAACTTTTACGGGCAAGTGCTGTATTCACAAAGCACTTGCCTGTAAAGTTGCGGCGGCGTAGCGTAAATGGCCCGTCTTAAGTCAAATTGGGCGGGTAGGGGGAGTGTATTATTTAAATAACGCACAAACCCGCGCCGAACGTACTGCGCATGAGCTGGCCGTGAATTTATCCCAGTGCGCATGCTCCAAATCACGACGCCAATACGCAATGTAAACGATGTGAACGTCACTTACGCAAAGCCCTATTCGCGAACGTTTTACGTAAACGACAGGAAAAAAACGCTGGCACGCCGTCCATACTTAACATTGACTGCGCCTCATACAGCAGGGGTAACATTACGACGGACCTACGCTAACGCAAACGACGTAAAAAAAAAATGCGCCGGCCGGGTGTACGTTCGGGAATCGACGTATAGGCTCATTTGCATATTTTAGACGGGAACGCCACCTAGCGTCCAGCCTAAATATGAAAATAAGATACGACGGAGTAAGAGACTTACGCAAGTCAGATCTAATGGAAATCTATGCATAACTGATTCTATGAATCAGTTGCATAGATAGGAGGGCTCAGACGCAAAGATATGACGGCTTATCTGGCCTTGACTAAGCACTAGTTGAGTGCGAAATGCGTCGGCTGTCCTGTTTTTGTGGTTGCTGTGGTTGTACAGGTTTTATTTTTACATTAAAGACAACTTTTTCGATTGAAGTCCTCTTGGAGTGCGGCAGTCCATTTTCCTTCTCTTCATTGCCTTATCTGGAGGTAAGCCGTCGTATCTCTTTCCTGAATCTGGCCCTTAGTGTTTTGTTTAAAAAAAGAAAAAAAAAAAACACTGTGCATGATAGAAACTGGTCCACAATCATATAAACAAAACAAAGTGAGATATACATAGAAATAAAAATACATATAGAGAACTGACGCATTTCAATTCTTGACACAAATCATTAACAACTTATAGAACCAATGGTTACTGTATATACTCGTGTATAAGCCAACCCGAGTATAAGCCGAGGACCTAATTGTACCACAAAAAATGGGAAAACGTATTGACTCGGGTATAAGCCGAGGGTGAGAATGCAGCAGCTACTGTAAGCAGAAAAGAGGGTCAGCAGTGCCCATTTGCATGCTTCACTATGCCCATTGCAACCTCACTGTGCCATACATCACTGTGCCCATTGCAGTCTCACTGTGCCATACCTCACTGTGCCCATTGCAGTCTCACTGTGCCATACCTCATTGTTCCCATTGCAGTCTCACTGTTCCATACCTCACTGTGCCCATTACAGTCTCACTATGCCCGAGTACCTGCATTCTTGACAGGCGTCCATTTTTTAAAAGTCGCAGCTTCCTCCTGGCGTTCCATTCCGTGATAGGCATTTGAAACTGTGTTCCGCCTATCACAGAGGTCCACTCATCCTCGGACTCAGTTTCCCAGCAGACACTGTATTCAGTGTTCCTCCAATCACGGACATTCTTTCATCCTCGAACAAGAGGATGTCCGCGATTGGCGGAAAACTGAACACAGTGTCTGCTGAGAAACTGTCCGAGGATGAGTGGAACTCCATGATAGGCAGAACACAGTGTCAAATGCCTATCATGGAACAGAAGGCCAGGAGGAAGCCGCGACTTTAAAAAAAAATTAACGCCTGTCAAGAATTCAGGCACTGACTCGAGTATAAACTGAGGGCGGTTCTGAAAAATTTGGCTTATACTCGAGTATATACAGTTCATAATTCCTAAATACAGAAAATCCCCCAAAAGAAAAAAGTTCAGGCTATTGGAGCACAAAGGTCACTATGGAGTTTCCCATGCTTAGAACTGTCCCTGCACAAAGTGTAATTTCTGAAGGAAAAAAAGCAATTTAAAATCACTCGCGGCTGTAATGAATTGTTGGCTCCCGGAAATTCATAGAAAAGTCATTCATAAAAAATAAAAAAAAGCATGGGGGTCCTCCCAAATTCAATTACCAGGCCCTTCAGGTCAGGTATGGATATTAAGGGGAACCCTGCATCAAATTTGAAAAAATAAAATAAAAAATTATGTGGTCTGGTCTGGTGTGGATTTTAAGGGGAACTCCACCCCAAATGGAAAAAAAATGGTGTGGAGTTCCCCCAAAAATCCACACCAGACCCCTTATCCGAGCATGTAACCTGGCAGGCCGCAGGAAAAGAGGGGGTGAGAGAGCGCCCCCCCTGAATCATACCAGGCCACATGGCCTCAACATTGGGAGGATAAGAAAAAACAGAAAACTGCGCTAAACCAAAAAAATATAAGAAAACTAGAAGGCAGCGGCAATCGTGTGAAAACACAAAGTAGTACAATATGGCAAAACCGCGCTCATAAAAGCAAAAAAACAAACAGAGTAGGTTAGATGAGGACTGCTAGGCAACAATCTCCTGTGTTTGAACAAATGATATAACCTGGAGCATCATTCATTAGCATAGGGTGATGCTCAAAAGCTCTCCTGTAAGTTAAAAAATTAACAGTACATAAAAGTAAACATAAGATAATGTGTATCCCAGAATGTGTTGATAAGGGAAATAGCACAAGCGTTCATATAGTCCTTGTAATTGCTGTGTTGAAGTATATTGAAAACAGTATCAGGAAACAAAACAGCGGTAAATCCTAATGGTTCACACCACCACAGTGACGAGATGATAACATCAAAGTGATCCCTTCACCAAAATAAGGGGGGGCCGCTTACCAGAGGGCAAGCTCAATGAAGCAATTGGCTATAACCCAACCGCGGCCTTTGAAATCTTGGATGGTTCCTGGATACGACTTCCAGCAGATACCAAGGCTAGCGGTACTCACGGATATCGAATATAGGTGGAGAGAGAAGGATGGACCAATAGTGTGATTCCGTTTAAACAAGGAGGATTTATTAAAACAAAAAATGATACTCACATTTTGACAAAGTATCAAAAGCATATAAAAACAGATCGCCGGCCGGCAAACAGATCGGAGCCCTTCCTCCGTACGTGGTGACGTCACTGCACGTCCTCCCAGACGCGTTTCGTCATCAAAAGGACGTTATCAATGGGTTGGGCTATCGCAGTAAGGTCACCAATTAAATACCTAGTCCTCATTGTGAAGTGCCTAACAACCGCGGCCGAGGCCGCCATCTTAAGTATGGTAAAACTGCCCATACCTCGCGTTTGGAAGGACACATCCGTGGATTAAGTAAGGCGAATATTCTACTATCGCTAAAAGCTAAAATTAAAAAAGAGTACAAGTTCTAATCCAAATACCGGAGCAATTAAGCCCTAGTCAGGATAAAACGGAAAATTTATAGCATTGAAAGGAATTTTTCGTAAGAGAATGGATATCCAGCTATCAGTACATAGAGAACTGCTGTAACTAGATAGCACTCGGTGATGCCCGCAACTGCTGTTAAGTCTAGCACCCTCTATAGGAACTATAAAGGAATGCCACCCTGGCTTTAAAAGCAGATCCAGCTCATATTGGAGCTAGTTGCGCGGAGTTTGACAGAAGTATATGAATTAGTCCTACCTCCAAAATCTTAACTGAAAAGTGACACAATCCCATTCTACCTCAACCTGTGTGTGTGTATACGAGTTTATTTGTGCAAAAAATGAGAAATATATATATGAAATTCTATCATAATAATATATACATAAAAAATCATGCACATAAATAGTTAATTGAATAAGAATAAAAATAAATAAAATAGATAATATTATAAAAAATGTGTATAAACAGTTTTTATAGGGAAAAATATTGCCTACGGACTCAGAATTAACCCAAGTCGTCAGGTCTACAACCATATTTTCCCCTGTTAAGCCTACTAACTAATGCAGGCCTGGGCTGCCTACTAGGCTAATTTCACCCTATATGCTGATATAATTGGTGCTGAAATTGTGAAAAGTGAATCGTTCTTCAATTAAAGAGAGAGCATATTCCTAATTGAAGTGTAGTGCTTAAAAATAATAATAATAAGTGAAATTTTTTTTTTTTTTTGGAAAATTTTTTGAAAAAATTGATCCCTATATAGGGTCCCTTCTATTCCTATCAAATTAAACTAAGTCGATCTTTTATAAAAAATGCAACTCCTATACCTTTATAGGTGCCTTAATACAATAACATAATACTTCTAAAGGGGAGGAGATCTTTAAAGGCTAAACATTGAGAATTAAAAAACATATATAAGGGAGACGGTTGGAGAGGGCCTCTGTTGGTGCACTTCACAGTGAGTTTACAGAGATAAAGTAAATTATTATGCGTTATTAATAAATGCATTAATGTCAGTCTCTATATTCAACCCATGGGGGGTGTAGGTCTTGAGTCGATATATCCACCCCATTTCCATCTTTGAAATCTCCCTTACTAGGTGACTCCCCCTCCAATGGGGCTTAAATTTGTCTATTCCCAAGAAAAGGGTGTTGGACGGGTCTCGATGATGTTTGAGTTTATAATGATTGGAGACAGAATGATCTTTAAAACCCGACAAGATATTTGTAATATGCTCATTCACGCGAACTTGGAAGGCCCTCTTAGTACGGCCCACATATTGTAGGCCGCATGGGCATTGCAATAAATATACCACACCTGTGGATGCACAAGTGATACATGGCCTAATCTTATGTTCTCTACCTGTGACTGTGGAGGAAAAGACGGTCACGCACCTATGTGGGTTTGAACTCAGACTGCAGACTCTGCAACGTCTACATTTGTAGTAACCCTGCAATTGGTTGAAGAATCCAATGCCCCTATTAGGAGGATCAATCACATTTTGTGCTACCATATTTCTTATGGACTGGACCCCTCTAAATACAACACGTGGTTTGGGGGGCAGGATACCCTTCAGCAATGGGTCATTCTTGGCTATATGCCAATGTTTGTTTATCAAATGAGTGACAGCCCTATGCTGTACAGAATATGTGGTGATAAACGGTACCCCTTTAGGGAACATTACCTCCTCTTCGGTCACCTTATCACGCAAAAGGTCCTCCCTCAGAGTGCCACGGACGTCAGATAACGACCTCTGTAGTGCATCCTGGGAATAGCCCTTTTCTAAGAAGCGATTAGTTAAAACGGAGGCTTGGGTCTCGAACTGTCTACGATCGGAACAGTTTCTCCTCAGTCTGAGGTACTGGCTTTTAGGGATGGCTCTAAGCCATGGTTCGTGATGGCAACTATCTTTCGGAATGAAGGAGTTCCTATCTGTCTCCTTAAAGAAGGTAGATGTAATACATTTTCCCTCTTTAACCTCAATCTTAAGATCCAAGTAGTGTACTTCAGTCTGACTCGCTTCATATTTTAATTGAATTCCCCTTTGATTATTATTGAGGGACTCAATGAACATGGCCAGGTCATGTTGGGCCCCTGTCCATAGGAGGAGGATGTCATCTATATATCTAGCCCACAGGACCACCTGGAGCAAGTCCCCTGAGTAGATGACATCCTCCTCCCATTTGGCCATAAACAAATTGGCCAAACTGGGGGCATATTTAGCCCCCATGGCGACCCCCGTGTCTTGTTTATAGAAATTATGGTCAAACCAGAAATAGTTTGAGGCGGCCGCAAATTTAAGTAGGGACATTACAAACTCAATCTGTTTTGTCTCTAATCCTGAATCCCTCATTAAAAAGCACTGAACAGCTTCAAAACCCAATTGGTGGGGGATTATTGTGTATAAAGAAGCTACATCTATGGTTGCCATCCACATATCAGGAGTCGGACTGCATCCAGACAGAATATTAATGATATGTCTGGAATCCTTGACATATGAAGGAACCTTTTTCACCAGTGGCTGGAGATAGAAATCCACATATCTGCCCACCCGGGACGTAATGGAGTCAATACCACTGACTATAGGGCGACCCGGGGGGCAGATTGGGTCCTTATGCAGCTTCGGTAAATAGTATATAGTTGGTGTACGGGGGGGCCTTAGGTAGGAGGTATAGTTTCTCATTAAAGGACAAAATGCCTTCATGGTAACCCTTCCATAAGAGAACCTCCAAATCCTTTTTAAACCTCCCCTTAGGGTCACTTGGTAAGACAGTATAAGTGTCTGTGTCATCAACAATTTTGTGCATTTCTCTGAGGTAATCCACTCTGTCCAAAATGACAATCCCTCCCCCTTTGTCGGCTGGTCTAATAACCAATTCCTTATTTGTACACAAGGAGTCTAGACCTTCCTGGAGGGTTTTGTTAAGTTTGGCCTTCTTGATCTCGATAGCCTCCAGGTCCCTAACCAGCACATCACGAAAAACTTTCAAAGATGGAGCCAAACCCCCCGGAGGGTTGAATAAGGATGCATTCCTCAAACCTGAGTGCATGTAACCATTGGTTGGTGTAGTATTGACATATGAATTTCCAATCATATAGCGTTTGATGCTAAGTTTCCTAATAAATCTATGTATGTCCATGTAAGTTTCAAATTTATTCAAACCCTTCGGTGGTGCAAATTTCAAACCCTTATCAAGAAGAGCTTTTTCAGAGTTTGACAAGGACTTGGAACTTAAGTTAAAAATGCCCTGACCTTCTACGTTTTTGTACGCTTTGAGTGCCCTATATCGCCTCCCCCCTCTGCACCCTCTCCTCGTTCGCCCTGTCTTTTGGTGCCCTGATTGGGTCTGTGAAAACCCCAATGTGAAGAGCCGCCAGGGGCCAGGGAACCACCTGGCCAGCTAGAGGCACCCTGTGGTTGGGATAAGGGGGGTGCAAACCACGCACTTTCATTAATCATGGGGTGCTGGGGTCCATCTAAGGCTTGGTATCCCTCTGGGCCTACCTTATCGGTGAGAGGAAAGAAGTTGTTTGAGGTGGGGATGTTAAACTCCCACCCCGAATTCCCTCCTGAATGGGAATAAGCTGGGGATGAATGGTCACCCTCTCCTTGTTGAAACTGTTTCCAACCGTCCCTATTGGCAGTCTGGAAACCCTGACCTCGGGGTTTATTTTGGTTCCAACCCCCCATCTGGGGGGGTGGTCCATAATAATTAGGTGGGGGACCATGGTTATAGGTTCCCGAAAATTGGGGGGCCCCCTGACCATATGAGGGCCCACCACCTTGATTAGGCCTAAAATTGGTTACCTGAGCCCCTACGGGGCGTCCCTGGTTTTTACCAGGGGGTCCTCTAGAACCTCCTTGACCTCTCCGTGGGGATTGTCTGGCTTGCAAACCCCCTGTTTTAACATTAGAAAAATTCCTTTTAGAACCCAAAGGGACCTGCTGTTGACTCGCAGGAAGGGGAATAAAGCCTAAGTTGTTGGAAACTTCCATGGCATTTGAATTCAACCTAGCTTGTTCATCCAGAAGTTTTTTTTGCCAGTTGAAGACTAAATTGGTCTGATAGTCTTCTAAATCCCTATTAAATTTATTTTTCTTTTTCACTCTTTGGTCTTTGTCCTCTTTTTCTAGAAGACCAAGCAAAGTAAGTGACTTTTCTTTGTATTCCCCCATTTCTTTAGCGGGATCAAGCTTATCTTTAATGATTTTGACTTCCTCATCGATCCTCGCTAGTTTCAGGGTCTTCATCTCAATCAGAAACTGAAGGAAGGTTACACCTGCAAGATTGAAATATTTAAACCAATCTTCCAGGTCAGAGTCCCCTTTTTGGGGGGTACCTCCCACCTAAGGCTGCGAGGGACCATACCATGTTTAAAGCGGATGGTTCACCATAAATGAATATTAAAAGCCAGCAGCAACAAATACTGCAGCTGCTGACTTTTAATATTAGGACACTTACCTGTCCTGGAGTCCAGCGGCGTCCGCAGCAGAGGATGAGCGATCGCTCGTCACCCTGCTGCTCCCCCCTCCATCCACGGCGAGGGAACCAGGAAGTGAAGCGCTCCGGCTTCACTGCCCGGTTCCCTACGGCGCATGCGCGAGTCGCGCTGCGCCCGCGATTGGCTCCCGCTGTGTGCTGGGAGCTGAGAGTTCCCAGCACACAACGGGAAAAGCCCGTCTTTTGCCCGAGACTGCGGGCCGGAAGTGGGTGCGGATACCTGTCTTTAGACAGGTATCTGCACCCCCCTCCCCCCTGAAAGGTGTCAAATGTGACGCCGGAGGGGGGGAGGGTTCCGATCAGCGGATCTTCACTTTAGGGTGGAGATCCGCTTTAACGTATGTTTCCAAATACGCTATATCCCACTTAGTATGATTCTCAGAGATGAGAAGGTTTTTGAGTCGGGTAAATAAAACCCCAAGGTCACCCTCATCATCTTTGTAGGATTCAAAAACGCCATCAATATTTAACTTAGTGGCCCTAAATTCAAAGACATCCATAATGGCTTTGTACCCGGAATAAACCGGGGGGTAAGCTGCAGTAATAGTATCAGAACCAGAACACAAGAAAAAACAGAAAACTGCGCTAAACCAAAAAAATATAAGAAAACTAGAAGGCAGCGGCAATCGTGTGAAAACACAAAGTAGTACAATATGGCAAAACCGCGCTCATAAAAGCAAAAAAACAAACAGAGTAGGTTAGATGAGGACTGCTAGGCAACAATCTCCTGTGTTTGAACAAATGATATAACCTGGAGCATCATTCATTAGCATAGGGTGATGCCCAAAAGCTCTCCTGTAAGTTAAAAAATTAACAGTACATAAAAGTAAACATAAGATAATGTGTATCCCAGAATGTGTTGATAAGGGAAATAGCACAAGCGTTCATATAGTCCTTGTAATTGCTGTGTTGAAGTATATTGAAAACAGTATCAGGAAACAAAACAGCGGTAAATCCTAATGGTTCACACCACCACAGTGACGAGATGATAACATCAAAGTGATCCCTTCACCAAAATAAGGGGGGGCCGCTTACCAGAGGGCAAGCTCAATGAAGCAATTGGCTATAACCCAGCCGCGGCCTTTGAAATCTTGGATGGTTCCTGGATACGACTTCCAGCAGATACCAAGGCTAGCGGTACTCACGGATATTGAATATAGGTGGAGAGAGAAGGATGGACCAATAGTGTGATTCCGTTTAAACAAGGAGGATTTATTAAAACAAAAAATGATACTCACATTTTGACAAAGTATCAAAAGCATCTAAAAACAGATCGCCGGCCGGCAAACAGATCGGAGCCCTTCCTCCGTACGTGGTGACGTCACTGCGCGTCCTCCCAGACGCGTTTCGTCATCAAAAGGACGTTATCAATGGGTTGGGCTGTCGCAGTAAGGTCACCAATTAAATACCTAGTCCTCATTGTGAAGTACTGCTGAACTGCTGTAACTAGAT
Organism: Rana kukunoris; assembly: GCA_029574335.1. Classification (NCBI taxonomy): domain Eukaryota; kingdom Metazoa; phylum Chordata; class Amphibia; order Anura; family Ranidae; genus Rana; species Rana kukunoris. The sequence goes on from CM056059.1 coordinate 242,575,641, forward strand.
AGCACTCGGTGATGCCCGCAACTGCTGTTAAGTCTAGCACCCTCTATAGGAACTATAAAGGAATGCCACCCTGGCTTTAAAAGCAGATCCAGCTCATATTGGAGCTAGTTGCGCGGAGTTTGACAGAAGTATATGAATTAGTCCTACCTCCAAAATCTTAACTGAAAAGTGACACAATCCCATTCTACCTCAACCTGTGTGTGTATACGAGTTTATTTGTGCAAAAAATAAGAAATATATATATGAAATTCTATCATAATAATATATACATAAAAAATCATGTACATAAATAGTTAATTGAATAAGAATAAAAATAAATAAAATAGATAATATTATAAAAAATGTGTATAAACAGTTTTTATAGGGAAAAATATTGCCTACGGACTCAGAATTAACCCAAGTCGTCAGGTCTACAACCATATTTTCCCCTGTTAAGCCTACTAACTAATGCAGGCCTGGGCTGCCTACTAGGCTAATTTCACCCTATATGCTGATATAATTGGTGCTGAGATTGTGAAAAGTGAATCGTTCTTCAATTAAAGAGAGAGCATATTCCTAATTGAAGTGCAGTGCTTAAAAATAATAATAATAAGTGAAAAAAAAATTTTTTTGGAAAAAATTTAGAAAAAATTGATCCCTATATAGGGTCCCTTCTATTCCTATCAAATTAAACTAAGTCGATCTTTTATAAAAAATGCAACTCCTATACCTTTATAGGTGCCTTAATACAATAACATAATACTTCTAAAGGGGAGGAGATCTTTAAAGGCTAAACATTGAGAATTAAAAAACATATATAAGGGAGACGGTTGGAGAGGGCCTCTGTTGGTGCACTTCACAGTGAGTTTACAGAGATAAAGTAAATTATTATGCGTTATTAATAAATGCATTAATGTCAGTCTCTATATTCAACCCATGGGGGGTGTAGGTCTTGAGTCGATATATCCACCCCATTTCCATCTTTGAAATCTCCCTTACTAGGTGACTCCCCCTCCAATGGGGCTTAAATTTGTCTATTCCCAAGAAAAGGGTGTTGGACGGGTCTCGATGATGTTTGAGTTTATAATGATTGGAGACAGAATGATCTTTAAAACCCGACAAGATATTTGTAATATGCTCATTCACGCGAACTTGGAAGGCCCTCTTAGTACGGCCCACATATTGTAGGCCACATGGGCATTGCAATAAATATACCACACCTGTGGATGCACAAGTGATACATGGCCTAATCTTATGTTCTCTACCTGTGACTGTGGAGGAAAAGACGGTCACGCACCTATGTGGGTTTGAACTCAGACTGCAGACTCTGCAACGTCTACATTTGTAGTAACCCTGCAATTGGTTGAAGAATCCAATGCCCCTATTAGGAGGATCAATCACATTTTGTGCTACCATATAGATAACATCCTCCTCCTATGGACAGGGGCCCAACATGACCTGGCCATGTTCATTGAGTCCCTCAATAATAATCAAAGGGGAATTCAATTAAAATATGAAGCGAGTCAGACTGAAGTACACTACTTGGATCTTAAGATTGAGGTTAAAGAGGGAAAATTTATTACATCTACCTTCTTTAAGGAGACAGATAGAAATCCTTCATTCCGAAAGATAGTTGCCATCACGAACCATGGCTTAGAGCCGTCCCTAAAAGCCAGTACCTCAGACTGAGGAGAAACTGTTCCGATCGTAGACAGTTCGAGACCCAAGCCTCCGTTTTAACTAATCGCTTCTTAGAAAAGGGCTATTCCCAGGATGCACTACAGAGGTCGTTATCTGACGTCCGTGGCACTCTGAGGGAGGACCTTTTGCGTGATAAGGTGACCGAAGAGGAGGTAAAGTTCCCTGAAGGGGTACCGTTTATCACCACATATTCTGTACAGCATACTCATTTGATAAACAAACATTGGCATATAGCCAAGAATGACCCCTTGCTGAAGGGTATCCTGCATTTACGGGGGGCCTTAGGTAGGCACTCTGAGGGAGGACCTTTTGCGTGATAAGGTGACCGAAGAGGAGGTAAAGTTCCCTGAAGGGGTACCGTTTATCACCACATATTCTGTACAGCATAGGGCTGTCACTCATTTGATAAACAAACATTGGAATATAGCCAAGAATGACCCCTTGCTGAAGGGTATCCTGCCCCCCAAACCACGTGTTGTATTTAGAGGGGTCCAGTCCATAAGAAATATGGTAGCACAAAATGTGATTGATCCTCCTAATAGGGGCATTGGATTCTTCAACCAATTCTTCAACCAATTTTCCAAAAAAAAATTATTTTTTCACTTATTATTATTATTTTTAAGCACTACACTTCAATTAGGAATATGCTCTCTCTTTAATTGAAGAACGATTCACTTTTCACAATTTCAGCACCAATTATATCAGCATATAGGGTGAAATTAGCCTAGTAGGCAGCCCAGGCCTGCATTAGTTAGTAGGCTTAACAGGGGAAAATATGGTTGTAGACCTGACGACTTGGGTTAATTCTGAGTCCGTAGGCAATATTTTTCCCTATAAAAACTGTTTATACACATTTTTTATAATATTATCTATTTTATTTATTTTTATTCTTATTCAATTAACTATTTATGTACATGATTTTTTATGTATATATTATTATGATAGAATTTCATATATATATTTCTAATTTTTTGCACAAATAAACTCGTATACACACACAGGTTGAGGTAGAATGGGATTGTGTCACTTTTCAGTTAAGATTTTGGAGGTAGGACTAATTCATATACTTCTGTCAAACTCCGCGCAACTAGCTCCAATATGAGCTGGATCTGCTTTTAAAGCCAGGGTGGCATTCCTTTATAGTTCCTATAGAGGGTGCTAGACTTAACAGCAGTTGCGGGCATCACCGAGTGCTATCTAGTTACAGCAGTTCTCTATGTACTGATAGCTGGATATCCATTCTCTTACGAAAAATTCCTTTCAATGCTATAAATTTTCCGTTTTATCCTGACTAGGGCTTAATTGCTCCGGTATTTGGATTAGAACTTGTACTCTTTTTTAATTTTAGCTTTTAGCGATAGTAGAATATTCGCCTTACTTAATCCACGGATGTGTCCTTCCAAACGCGAGGTATGGGCAGTTTTACCATACTTAAGATGGCGGCCTCGGCCGCGGTTGTTAGGCACTTCACAATGAGGACTAGGTATTTAATTGGTGACCTTACTGCGATAGCCCAACCCATTGATAACATCCTTTTGATGACGAAACGCGTCTGGGAGGACGCGCAGTGACGTCACCACGTACGGAGGAAGGGCTCCGATCTGTTTGCCGGCCGGCGATCTGTTTTTATATGCTTTTGATACTTTGTCAAAATGTGAGTATCACTTTTTGTTTTAATAAATCCTCCTTGTTTAAACGGAATCACACTATTGGTCCATCCTTCTCTCTCCACCTATATTCGAAATCCGTGAGTACCGCTAGCCTTGGTATCTGCTGGAAGTCGTATCCAGGAACCATCCAAGATTTCAAAGGCCGCGGCTGGGTTATAGCCAATTGCTTCATTGAGCTTGCCCTCTGGTAAGCGGCCCCCCCCCTTATTTTGGTGAAGGGATCACTTTGATGTTATCATCTCGTCACTGTGGTGGTGTGAACCATTAGGATTTACCGCTGTTTTGTTTCCTGATACTGTTTTCAATATACTTCAACACAGCAATTACAAGGACTATATGAACGCTTGTGCTATTTCCCTTATCAACACATTCTGGGATACACATTATCTTATGTTTACTTTTATGTACTGTTAATTTTTTAACTTACAGGAGAGCTTTTGGGCATCACCCTATGCTAATGAATGATGCTCCAGGTTATATCATTTGTTCAAACACAGGAGATTGTTGCCTAGCAGTCCTCATCTAACCTACTCTGTTTGTTTTTTTGCTTTTATGAACATTGGGAGGATGCTTTGGGGGTCTGTGACCCTGTTAGTCTGTGGCCCATGTTGATGTGAACAAGGGCCTCATCCCCACAACCCTTGCCCGGTGGTTGTGGGGGTCTGCGGGCAGGGGGCTTATCGGAATCTGGAAGACCCCTTTAACAAATGGGACCCCCAGATCCTGGCCCCCCCTATGTAAATTGGTAATGGGGTACATCCAGCGGTGGTAATCCACTCTCGGTCTCTGCTCCAACACTGTCAGTATCCTGCGACGGGTGATAACCTCTCCGCCAGGAAGATCTCTTCATCCAGGTCCGGGATCCAGTGCATGCATCGTCGCCTGTCTCCACCGGAGACAGCATGGCGAATAAAGCGGTTTCAGCCAGTGACAGCTCTTATGTAGGTAAGGGCGGGGCCACCCGTCACTTGACCTCGTCCCCCTCTGACGCAAGGGAGAGCCCAGACTTCCCCAGTGATGTGACGGGTGCGTCAGAGAGGGGCGGGGTCATGTGATGGGTGCCCCGCCCTCACCTACATAACAGCTGTCACTGGCTGAAGCCGCGTCAATGTAGTCTGCTTCCATAATGTAGTTCCTGCAGAGACGGCAGAACTGACTTTTAGGAATATTATTTATCCACCCAGGGTGATGGCAGCTGTGATGGTTTAAGTAGGAGTTTCCTGCTGTAGGCTTAGTATACTTTTGAGATAATATTTGTCTATCTTTATAATATAGTGTTAGATCTAGAAATGATAATTGTTGGGGATCGTGCTCTGAAGTGAAAGATAAACTGAATGTGTTATCTTCTTTAGGTATTGGTCGTCTTGGAGGTGTGTTTGCAGTCATTATCATGTTGGAACACTGCCCTGCGGCCCAATTTCCGAAGGGAGGTGATCATGCTCTGCTTAACCACTTTGCGCCTGCGTTATAGACAAAAGACGTCTACAGCGTGGGGCTCAATTGCCAGGAGGACGTCCCTGGATGTCCTCCTGTTTACTAGTTACCTGCGCACTGCCGGGGGCACGCATCAGGGAAAATCTGTGCCCGTCATGTAATGCGGGTGCTGATGCACATGCCTGGCAGCCGCAATTTCCGCCAGGTACCCGCGATTGGCATTTAAAGAGCCAGGGACGTGGGCAGAGGCGTACCTAGAGCATTTGGCACCCGGGGGCAGATCCTATATCTGGCACCCCCCCCCCCACGGTAAAATGTAAAATTGCCCCACTGCGTCCCCTGCATCCTTCAATATCTCTATGTCACTACTGTGTACCCCTCTCCACAACTGCACCTCTGGACCCCATTACATTACACAGCACCCTGCACCTCTGGACCCCTTTACATTACACAGCCCCCTGCACCTCTGGGCCCCTTTACATTACACAGCCCCCTGCACCTCTGGACCCCTTTACATTACACAGCACCCTGCACCTCTGGACCCCCTTTACATTACACAGCACCCTGCACCTCTGGACCCCCTTTACATTACACAGCACCCTTCACCTCTGGACCCCTTTACATTACACTGCACTTCTGGACCCCTTTACATTACACAGCACCTTGCACCTCTGGACTCCTTTACATTACACAGCACCTTGCATCACTGGACCCCTTTTACATTACATGGCACCCTGCACCTCTGGACCCCTTTACATTACACAGAACCCTGCACATCTGGACCTCTTTACATTACACAGCACCCTGCACCTCTGGACCCCTTTACATTACACAGCACCCTGCACCTCTGGACCCCTTTACATTACACAGCACCCTGCACCTCTGGACCCCTTTACATTACACAGCACCCTGCACCTCTGGACCCCCTTTACATTACACAGCACCATGCACCTCTGGACCCCTTTACATTACACTGCACTTCTGGACCCCTTTACATTACACAGCACCCTGCACCTCTGGACTCCTTTACATTACACAGCACCCTGCACCTCTGGACCCCTTTACATTACACTGCACTTCTGGACCCCTTTACATTACACAGCACCCTGCACCTCTGGACTCCTTTACATTACACAGCACCCTGCACCTCTGGACCCCTTTATATTACACAGCACCCTGCACCTCTGGACCCTTTTACATTACACAGCACCCTGCACCTCTGGACCCTTTTACATTACACAGCACCCTGCACCTCTGAACCCCTCTACATTACACAGCACCCTGCATCACTATACCCCTTTACATTACACAGCATCCTGGACCTCTGGACCCCTTACATTACACAGCACCTCTATATCTCTACCCCCCCTACAATACAGAACCCCCCCATACAGATACCACCCCCTATAATACAGAACACCCTCCTACAATACAGAACCCCCCTATACAGAACCCCCCTACAGTTCAGACCCCCCTACAATACAGAACACCCCCCTCTACAATACAGAACCCCCCACAATACAGAACCCCCCTATACAGATACCACCCCCTACCCTACAATACAGAACCCCCCCCTCATATACAGTACCCCCCTATACAGAACACTCCCCCCACAATACAGAACCCCCCTCATATACAGTACCCCCTCTCACAATACAGAACTCCCCCCCATTTACAGTACCCCACCATACAGAACACCCCCACACAATACAGAACCCCCCTCATATACAGAACACGACCCCCCACAATACAGTAACCCCCCTATACAGAAACCCCCTCATGTACAGAACCCCCCCTATACTAACACTCCCCACAATACAGAACCCCCCCACATACAGAACCCCCCTATACTAACACCCCCCCCACAATACAGAACCCCCCCATACTAACACCCCCCCTACAATACAGAACCCCCCATACAGAACACCCCCCCCACAATACAGAACCCTCTCCTCATATACAGTACACCCCTCATATACAGAACACCCCCTTACAATAGTGCAGACTGTGACATGACACCCCCTTGCCTTCAGACTCAGCGCGCCTCACAGAGCAGAGCACTTGTACGGAGGAGGAGGGGGAGGCGGCCGCAGCTTCACACTTGGCTGTGTGACTGTCAGACAGAGACAGACACAACAGTATCAGAGCCGCGGGCGTGACGCTGCGCTGCCATGGAGAAGGGGATCATTGCGGCGGGTCCCGGGCGGTGGGTAACACTCGGGTACAGCTCGCAGACCCCCCCTCCCCCCTGATGTTTTACCTAGTCTGCAATGCCTTGCCATCAATCATGCTGTCACCGCGGCCACGCCATGCCTCAGTCGCGGAGTGGGGGGGGGGCGTCTGCACCTGGTGCGGCCCGCCCCCTCCGCCCCATGCTTAGTCCGCCATTGGACGTGGGTCTCTGTGTGTAAACACAGAGATCCTTGTCCTGTCAGGGATAGGAGACCGATGGTATGTCCCTTGTACATAGGGACACTGATCGGTCCCCTCCCCCAGTCAGTCCCCTCCCCACACAGTAAGAATCACTCCCAGGGAACATATTAATCACCTTGATTGGCCCCTAATGTTAACCCCTTTCCTGTCAGTCACATTTATACAGTAATCAGTGCATATTTATAGCACTGTTCGCTGTATAAATGTGAATGGTCCCAAAATAGTGTCAAAAGTGTCCGATCTGTCCGCCGCAATATCGCAGTCCTGACAAAAATTGCAGATAACCGCCACTAGTAAAAAAACAATCATAAATCTATCCCCTATTTTGTAGGCGCTATAACTTTTGCGCAAACCAATCACTATACGCGTATTGCGTTTATTTTACCAAAAATATGTAGAAGAATACATATTAGCCTAAAATTCGTTTTTTTTTTTTAAAGAAGTGGGATATTTATTATAGCAAAAAGTAAAAAATATTGTGTTTTTTTCAAAATTGTCAGTGTTTTTTTTGTTTATAGCGCAAAAAATAAAAACCGCAGAGATGATCAAATGCCACCAAAAGAAAGCTCTTTTTGTGGGAAAAAAAGGATGTCAATTTTGTTTGGGAGCCACGTCGCACAACCACGCAATTGTTTTTCAAAGCGTGACAGTGCTGAAAGCTGAAAACTGGCCTGGGCAGGAAGGGTTAAGTATGTCGCAGTACATGTTGGATTTCACGATTCCCTCAATGAACTGTAGCTTCCCAGTACCATTGGAAGTGGGATATTTATTATAGCAAAAAGTAAAAAATATTGTGTTTTTTTCAAAATTGTCAGTGTTTTTTTTGTTTATAGCGCAAAAAATAAAAACCGCAGAGATGATCAAATGCCACCAAAAGAAAGCTCTTTTTGTGGGAAAAAAAGGATGTCAATTTTGTTTGGGAGCCATGTCGCACAACCACGCAATTGTTTTTCAAAGCGTGACAGTGCTGAAAGCTGAAAACTGGCCTGGGCAGGAAGGGTTAAGTATGTCGCAGTACATGTTGGATTTCATGATTCCCTCAATGAACTGTAGCTCCCCAGTACCATGCAGCACTCATGCAGCCCCAGACCATGACACTCCCACCACCAGGCCAGACACACTTGTCTTTGTACTTCTCACCTGGTTGCCGCCACACACGCTTGACACCATCTGAACCAAATACGTTTATTTTGGTCTCATCATCCAGTAATCCATGTCTTTAGTCTGCTTGTCTTCAGCAAACTGTTTTTTTTTACAGATTTTCTCATGCATCATCTTAAGAAGAGTCTTCCTTCTGGGACATCAGCCATGCAGACCAATTTTATGCAGTATGCTGCGTATGGTCTGAGCACTGACAGGCTGATGGCCCACCCCTTCAACCTCTGCAGCAATGGATATGTCGCTGAGCATGTGCACTCAACTTCTTTGGTCAAACATTAGACATGTGCACAGAAATTTTTTTCGTTTTTTTTTGTTCCGTTTCGTATGGTCCCGTCTGTTCGTTTCCGTTCGTTTTTCGTAAGACGCCCAGTTTTCAGTTCGTTCCCGTTCGTTTGTCGTACGACGTGATTTTTTCGTATTCCGATCGTTTCGTATTTCCGTTACCGTTTTATTTTCGTACATGCGGGATGATTCGTTATTCTGTTTAATTCATGTTCGTTTCTTGTTAGACAATAATTATCGTGAATTTTCGTCAATTTGCATTCTGTGTATCTTGAATGCTTTTCTTTTGTTACTGTCAGTTGTATGTTCATTGTTCAATGACATCTATAACAAAAGAATTTCATTATGTATATTGAATGAATTCCTTTTTCTGTTTTCTGTGTATTCAAAATACTGAAGGCAAATTTTGTGTTATAGGTGTCATATCAACATATACGAAAATAACAAAAGAAACGGGTTCAAATGCAAATCTTTTGTTTATGTTTTTTTTGCATGGCCAGAGAGTTAGGCTGGCCATACATGATACAATTTTCTGTGCAATTTTCTTTAGATTTACCTTTAACTATGTAGTGCAAGGGCCTGCCTGATTGCATACAATTGAAAGTGTTGTTTAGTTTGACCTCATATATGGTTTTTGGTAAATCTAAAAGAAAATTGTACAAGAAAATTGAACATGTATGGCCAGTATTGTTAAGCCCCATACACTTGGTCAGACTATTTTAACAACAAACATAAAAACGATCGTTTTCCGATCATTCTCAGAAAATTCGTTCGTTTTTAAACTGCATCAGAAAACCATTTTTGGGTTCAGAAGTCTGGCCAACTGATCTCCCTTCAGATGAAAATACACAGAAAAGTTTATTAGGCTTTACTGTACAAGTGTATTCACTACTCAGCATAAAAGAGAAGCTGCTTTCAGTCACTGAGGCTGGCCATACATGTTCAATTTTCTTGTACAATTTTCTTTTAGATTTACCAAAAACCATATATGAGGTCAAACTAAACAACACTTTCAATTGTATGCAATCAGGCAGGCCCTTGCACTACATAGTTGAAGGTAAATCTAAAGAAAATTGCACAGAAAATTGTATCATGTATGGCCAGCCTAACTCTCTGGCCATTAAAAAAAACATAAACAAAAGATTTGCATTTGAACCCGTTTCTTTTGTTATTTTCGTATGTTGATATGACACCTATAACAAAAAATTTGCCTTCAGTATTTTGAATACACAGAAAAAAGAAAAAGGAATTCATTCAATATACATAATGAAATTCTTTTGTTATAGATGTCATTGAACAATGAACATACAACTGAAAACGAACACAAAACGGATTCAAACAAAATACACAATGCAAACCTCTTGATACAGATTTCATTTCTTTCTCGTACATCACGGGACACAGAGCAGCATATTCATTACTATATGGGTTATATGGAGTACCTTCAGGTGTGGACACTGGCAATCTCAAACAGGAAGTCCCCTCCCTATATAACCCCCTCCCATAGAGGAAGTACCTCAGTTTTTTGCCAGTGTCTTAGGTGTTGGTCACGGAATAGCTTTGCCTCCACATCCTTGGGATTAAGGCGGGCTAACCGGATCTGTCCAAGGAGCCTCAGTGCCAAAGTGGACAGTACCCGGGCCCCAAACCGTGGGGTTTTGCCTATAATGCTACTCTCTAGAGGGCTGGACCCTGGGCCCAGGACTTGGAGTTTTTCTAAACCAAAAGATCCTGTTTGCCAGGGTGCTGTATAGGTCCAGGACAGCGGTTCCTTCCAGGACCCTAGTGCCTGAAGGTCTACTACGCTACCCACGGAGATGGGAGAAGATTGGACCGTTTTGAAAACGTCCTGCGGCATGGAGCAGGAAAGAGGGGAGCCTGCGGGACTTGGTTCGACAGCAGGCTCTCCAGGGAAGATCTTAAGGGGGGTAGCCTGAGTATGCTCTGCATTGGCACCATGGTCACTATGTCTGATGGACAGGATGCCCTTAAATGTCCCCCCCCCATCACTTGATCCCCCTACCTATCTATGTATGTTTGCTAGCTACCTGCTGCTCGCTGGTTGAAGATCTTTAAAAAAAAAAAAAAAGACAGATCTGTCTCTAGGCTAAAGGGACTCCTTAGGGGCCTGTTTTTAGCCTTACCTAGCCGGGATTCAAATCTGCCGCCTGATGCGTCCTCCAGCCTGCATTCCTGGGCTCCAGAGTGCGTCTCCTCCTGGGCTCTCCTCCCCCGACAGTCGCTCGCGCGCGCGCATGCATATAGAAACATTTTCGTGCCGTTCGGGAGGGGGGGAGGGGGGCGGGGAGCGTGACTGCAGTATAGAGTGGGCGTGCCTTCAATTGCTGTTATACACAGCAGGCGCGTTCTTAGCTCAGTTCAAAGCTGAGCTGGAAGAGAGAGGACGTAGAGCTGGCAGCACAGTGACTCCCGGTGGCGAGAAGGGGTACTACATGCTGGAGTCAGCTCCAATACTTTTGTTAAGCCAAAAATCCCCATGGCAACAGGTTGAATGCTGGCAAACATGTTGGGGGTGGGGCTGTATGTTGTGAAAAACAATAATATAATAAAGGAAAACATACTGAGCCCCACCGTTTTTGGGCATTAGTGATCCTATTGTCCCCTAAACCTTATTTTTTTGTACTCCTGGCTATAACAGTCTGTTGTTGTAGGCGGAGTCCCTCGGTTTTGTATTATGGCTTCCAAGGGTTTAGGAAAAAAAAATAAAAAAAAAATAAAAAGAAAAGGGCAAAGACAAAGGGGTTCCTCCTCTGGTTCTGATGATATGCCAATACTTTCCCCACAGGTTATTCCTATAGGGGTCACCTTGGATAAGCCATTAAGGGGGTCTGGTGCTGAGGCTGGCCCAGGTCGGCCCAACCCTGTGTTATCACAGAGGAGATGCTAGCCGTCACCCTAGGGGGGCTAGAGAAAAAAAGTTAACAGCTATGATCGCTGGCTCTTTTTCTGGCAAGAAGCGGACTAGATCCCCATTGCCAAAAGGTGTATCCTCGGATGCTGAGATTCTCTCTCCGGAGGAATTAGAATTTCAGGAGGACCGGTTGGAACCTAGAGGAAGGATCTACCACTGAAGAATAGTTTTCAGCCTCCCAGACGGAGAGTCTGTGGGTCCAGTCTTTGACAGAAGGTCCGCTCGGCATTTAATTTGCCATTTCCAGAGCCTCAGGTTCCTGCGGTATCCTCTTTGGGTTCTTTTAAAAGCGCCTTTAAGCAACACAGCTTTTCCGGTCCATCCTCTGTTAGAGGAATTGGTTTTTCCAGGATTGGGACGGCCGGACAGAACTTTTTCTGCTGCCTAAAGCTGACGATAGGGTAGTCTTTATGCACGTCTGCCAGGAAATATTGTGCTTTCAGGCACTCTTTCCCCTGACCAATTGCTCTTTAAAAGGGCCCGGATGGCTCAGTCGGTAGAGCATCGGACTTTTGGTCTGAGGGTCCAGGGTTCAAGTCCCGGTTCGGGCGCTGCTTTTCAACTACCCGTGAGGTCCTTGAGGCCACATCACCCTGAAAGGCCCGATCTCGTCTGATCTCGGAGGCTAAGCAGGGTCGGGCATGGTTAGTGCCTGGATGGGAGACCGCCTGGAAGGTTTCCTGCTGTTTACCCTATGGAAAATACATTTTTCTAAGAAAGGGGCGCTCCCAACTGTGGACGCAGCCATCTCATGGGTGAATAAATCATTAACTGGCCTGAGGGGAAACATACAAATGTTTAAGGTCCCGGTCGATAAACGTTTAGAGACACTTTTTCTAGCATCCTTTGCTATGGCAGGAGCAGTGGTACAGCCAGCAGTGGCTGCAATTGGAGTTTGTCAGGCGTTAAAGGACCAGACAAAACAGATGCTTAAAGACATCCCTGCCCAAAAGGCAGAGGAGTTATTGGATATTCCCAGAGCTCTGTGCTTTGCGGTAGAGGCTATAAAAGACTCCATCCAGCAGGCGTCTCGTTTGTCACTATTTTTAGTGCATATGAGAAGGCTCTTATGGTTGAAGAGCTGGGCGGCCGAGCCCCATGCAAAAGACTACTGGCAGGTTTTCCCTTCCATGGAAAGATCTGGATAAATACATTCAGACTGTTTCAAGTGGCAAAAGTACCCTTTTACCAGTCAAAAGAAGTCCGGGGTCCTGCGTTTAAAAGGCAGCTCCCCCCTGTTCCGGGGCCCTCAAATTCCAGGCAGTATCGGACCTCCTGCGCGATCAAACTTTTAACAATGGATCGCAAGGACAGGCCTCTGGGGGCAAGGGGCCATGGTATCGATCCCCGACAGAGGGGGTCCGATCATCTGTGGCCACAGGCTACAGATTAGAATTTCTAAAATTTCCTCCACAAGGAAGGCCTCAATGCGGGCGGCATTGGATCATCTGCTTTACCAGGGCATGATGGTAGAGGTACCAGCCCAAGAACAGGGGCTAGGTTTCTATTCCAATCTGTTTGTCATACCAAGGCCCATCGGCGATGTCAGACTAATTTTGGACCTAAAAGGTTTAAATGCTTACCTAAGGGTTCGCTCTTTCCGGATGGAATCCGTTCAGTCAGCAGCCGCCACACTCCAGAAGGATCTGGCTTCTATAGACATAAAGGATGGTTACCTTCATGTACCAATCTTTCAGCCACATCAAATATTTTTTTTTTACGCTTCGCAGTGATACAGCGTCACTTCCAATTCGTGGCGCTCCCCTTCGGGCTGGCTACGGCCCCCGGGTATTCACGAAGGTCCTAGCTCCAATTCTAGTCAGTCTAAGGATCCAAGGGGTCTCGGTCCTAGCATACCTGGACGACCTCTTAATCATAGATCACTCGTTTCCTTGGTGGAAAGCGCAATAGCCCTCAGGGTTCAGTACCTCGAGAGGTTCGGCTGGGTCCTAAACCGGGGAAAAATCAGCATTTCAACCTACAAAGCAGTTGGAATATCTCGGCATGAGATTAGACACAGAACAGAAGATGGGGTTCCTGCCCCTGGTAAAGGTCGAGGCTATCAAAAGATTGATTCAGTTGGTTCTAAGCAAAAGAGAACCAACTATTCGCCTATGTATGCAATTACTAGGCAAACTAATGGCCATGTTCGAGGCGATACCGCACGCTTCCACACTCGCGTCCTACAGACAGCAATTCTAGCAGCTTGGAGCAAGGGAGCAAAGGCCTTGGAGTTTCCTTTGACGCCGTCATTAAAGGTCCGGCAGAGTCTATGCTGGTGGTTAAACCCTCAGAACCTTCTGAAGGGGAGTCTTTCTGCCCAGTGGTCTGGAAGGCTGGAGAGCGGTCTTGAACGGGTTCACTCGCCAAGGAAATTGGGCAGAGGCGGAGAGGCAGCTGCCCATCAATGTCTGGGAGATCAGAGCGGCTCGGCTAGCCCTCCTGGCATAGACATCCAGATTACAGGGGTCCTCGGTGAGAAGTCATTCAGACAATGCCACAGCGGTGGCATATATGGGAACCACCAAGGGGGAACCAAGAGTCAAGCCACTCAGAGAGAGATGAGCTTGGTTTTTCGGTGGGCAGAGGTTTATGTACCCTGCATATCGGCGACATTCATTCCCGGGGTGGACAACCGGCAGGCGTACTTCCTAAGTCGCCAAACCCTGTCGCCGGGGGAGTGGTCTCTGCATCCACAGGTTTTTCAGACAATCTGCCAGAAGTGGGGAGTGCCAGACGTGGATGTCATGGCATCAGGATTCAACAAGAAGCTAGACAGGTTCATGTCTCGAACGAGGGACCCTATGGCCTGCGGAACCGATGTGTTGGTTTGCCCGTGGCATCAATCATAACTTCTATATGCATTTCCCCCGCTGCAGTTACTACCCCGCCTGTTGCGCAGGATCATAGCACAGGCCGGTTATCCTGGTAGACCCAGCTTGGTACCGGAGGGCATGGTACTCACTAGTCCTGAAATTGGCAGCGGGAGGCCCTTGGACTCTTCCTCTATGGCCAGACCTACTCTCACAAGGCCCGATCCTCCACCCTGCATTACGGCGTCTAAATTTTGACGGCCTGGTGGCTGAATCCCTGATTCTCAGGGGTAGAGGTCTGTCTAGGCAGGTAATCCCTACCCTCATTAAGGCTAGAAAGCCGGCCTCCAGGGTAATTTGTTACAGGGTTTGGAGGGCCTATGTAGGCTGGTGTGAGTCTAAGAGATGGTTTTCCCGCAAGTATACCATTGATAGAGTATTAAGTTTTCTCCAGCTAGGAGTGGATAAAGGCCTGGCATTAAGCACGATCTAGGGACAGATTTCAGCCTTATCAGTGTGGTTTCAGAGGCCGCTGGCCGCCCACTCGCTGGTTAAGATCTTCGTACAGGGAGTCTTACGTGTTAATCCTCCGGTCAAATCACCACTTTGTCCATGGGACTTAAATCTTGTTCTGTCAACTCTACAGAAACAACCCTTTGAGCCGTTGGCTGAGGTACCTTTGGTTGTACTGACTAGAAAGTCGGTATTTCTGATCGCCATAGTTTCGGCCAGGAGAGTATCGGAATTGGCAGCCTTATCTTGTAAGGAACCATATCTCATTTTACATAAGGATAGGGCGGGTTTCCGTCCTCATCCTTCCTTTCTACCAAAGGTTATATCCAGTTTCCACTTGAACTAGGATGTGGTACTTCCATCCTTCTTTCCAAAACCCACCTCTAGAAAGGAGGGGTTGCTGCATACGTTGGATATTGTCAGGGCCATAAAGGCCTATCTTAAAGCTACAGAGAAGGTTCGGAAAACAGATGTGGTGTTAGTTTTACCGGAAGGGCCCAAGATGGGTCAGGCAGCTGCTTGATCCACCATCGCAAGATGGATTAAACAATTAATCGTTCAGGCCTGTGGTTTGAAGAGCTTGCCTCCTCCTTTGTCGGTAAAGGCCCATTCTACCAGGGCCATGGGCACCACATAATCAGATCTCTATGGCTCGAATATGCAAGGCAGCAACGTGGTCGTCAGTCCACATGTTTACAAGATTTTTATCAATTGGACGTAAGAAGGAATGTGGATACAGCCTTTGGGCAGGCAGTACTACAGGCCGCGATTCAAGCTCCTCAGGATCTGAGGGGGCTCCCTTGATTTAGATTTGAGATTTACATTTCTTGTCTAAGTTGGATTTACTAGTATTTGAGTATACCTCTAAATTAAATCCTTTTTTGGAAGATGTCTCCCTCCCCTCATTAAAGCATTGCTTTCGGACATCCCATATAGTAATGAATATGCTGCTCTGTGTCCCGAGATTTTTTAATACAGCTTACCTGTAAAATCTTTTTCTTGGAGTACATCACGGGACACAGAGCTCCCACCCCTCTTTTGGGGAACATTTTTGGGAGGCATACTGCTTGCTACAAAACTGAGGTACTTCCTCTATGGGAGGGGGTTATATAGGGAGGGGACTTCCTGTTTGAGATTGCCAGTGTCCACACCTGAAGGTACTCCATATAACCCATATAGTAATGAATATGCTGCTCTGTGTCCCGTGATGTACTCCAAGAAAAAGATTTTACAGGTAAGCTGTATTAAAAAATCTCTTTTTTCGTTATTTTGCCATTTTCGTTTTGTCGTTTTTTCCCGTCGGATCGTTCGTTCGTATTTGCGGTCGTTCGTTATGCGGCTCACCCGTTATCCCGTCGTTTTCGTATTTTGGTGCTTTACCGTTTTCGTATGTACACATTATCCCGCGGGTACGAAAATGAAAATTTTCGTACGAAAATAACATTCGTATGAACGGGAATGCACATATCTATCAAACATGGCAAGGCCTGTTTTGAGTGGAACCTGTCCTGTTAAACCACTGTATGGTCTTGGCTAGGGATGAGCTCCGCGTTCGATTTGAACGTATGCTCGACTCGAACATTGTCTGTTCGTACGTTCGACGAAATTCAAACAAAATGGGATGTTCACGCCAAATTCAAGTGATGCGCAACGGCCCATAATTCACTGCGGCATTGCGCGCTGATGATTGGCCAAACATGCACTATGACCCTAAATGTTGGCCAATCACAGCGCGCAAAAATCGGAGAGCCATAATTGGCCAAAGCCAGGGTGGCTTTGGCCAATTATGGCACAGGACTTTAGCACATGCCCCACACTATATAGGGCCGCCTGCTGGGCGGCCTCGTGTAGTGTGTTCCAGCGCTGAACAGAGATCGGTCAGAGAGACAGAGAGATAGTCTTTTTAAATAGCTAGATAGAACAGGCAGGCTAGTCAGTTTAGCTTAATTTACAGTGTGTAGAGGATATATATACATCTCTAGGAGTTGTACATGTATTTATACACTGTATAGCTTAGCTAGATCTGCTATTCCTATTTGTCAGGCAGTAGATTGTGCTAGCTGCAGTGTTCTAACGTGTTGTATTGCCAGTGTGCTGTGTAGTAGCACCTAAACGTACTTGGTGTTACTGTACTTGTCCAGTTTAATAGCACTTAAACCTATTTGCTGTTAATCGCACTTGTGCTGTGTAGTAGCACCTAAACGTACTTGGTGTTTCTGTACTTGTCCAGTTTAATAGCACTTAAACCTATTTGCTGTTAATCGCACTTGTGCTGTGTAGAAGCACCTAAACGTACTCGGTGTTACTGTACTTGTCCAGTTTAATAGCACTTAAACCTATTTGCTGTTACCGCACTTGTGCTGTGTAGTAGCACCTAAACGTACTCAGTGTTACAGTACTTGTCCAGTTTAATAGCACTTAAACCTATTTGCTGTTACCGCACTTGTGCTGTGTAGTAGCACCTAAACGTACTCTGTGTTACAGTACTTGTCCAGTTTAATAGCACTTAAACCTATTTGCTGTTACCGCACTTGTGCTGTGTAGTAGCAACTAAACGTACTCAGTGTTACAGTACTTGTCCAGTTTAATAGCACTTAAACCTATTTGCTGTTACTGCAATTGTGCTGTGTAGTAGCAACTAAACGTACTCAGTGTTACAGTACTTGTCCAGTTTAATAGCACTTAAACCTATTTGCTGTTACTGCACTTGTGCTGTGTAGTAGCAACTAAACGTACTCAGTGTTACAGTACTTGTCCAGTTTAATAGCACTTAAACCTATTTGCTGTTACTGCACTTGTGCTGTGTAGTAGCACCTAAACATACTCGGTGTTACAGTACTTGTCCAGTTTAATAGCACTTAAACCTATTTGCTGTTACCGCACTTGTGCTGTGTAGTAGCACCGAAACGTACTCGGTGTTACAGTACTTGTCCAGTTTAATAGCACTTAAACCTATTTGCTGTTACCGCACTTGTGCTGTGTAGTAGCACCTAAACATACTCGGTGTTACAGTACTTGTAGTAGCACCTAAACGTACTCAAGGAATACAACCTGCCCAAGAACCGCCTAATCTGTGACATGCCCACCAGATGGAACTCTACATTGGCCATGCTGCAGCGGCTGCACACGCAGAAGAGGGCCATCAATAAGTACCTGTGCCAATATAGCAGCAGAACTGGGTCCGGGGAGCTTGTTTTTTTTTCCTCACGCCAGTGGGCCTTGATCAGGAATGCATGCACTGTCCTGTCACCATTTGAGGACGTCATCGCTGCTCCAGCCAGTCACATCGCCGGAGCGGCGATACACGGAAGGGACTCGTAGGCAACATGGTGGCGGCGGCTGAGGGGAATGAGGAGCGCTTCAGGGGCTTCGATCTCAGGTAAGTCATTCATAATGAGCTAGTATGCTATGCACGCCTTTCTCTTGCAGGTTTTTTTTTTTTTTCAGAAAAACAAGAGGGTTTACTTCCTCTTTAAAAATAATACCAGACCCGCTGTTTTTTTCCAAAATGTTCTATTACTGGCATTCTTTTGTTTACATTTCAGCTGTCAGTGGGGAAGCCCGCTGACAGCTGATGAGTCATTGGTTGTTAAGGATGCGGCGGCCAGCTTCCCGGCCTACTGCTTAACAACCAGCTATTCTTCACACAGAATTCGAACCGATCATTTTTCGAGTGATCGGAATGTGAATAGTTCTGAAAATGTGTAATTCATTAAAAAACAAAACTAAACAAGTTACAAAGTAAATCAACAAAATAATGGACTAGAATTAATAGGTGTCTACTACGCATTACCACATTGGAAGACCAAAAGAAGGTGGGGCTAGTGCAGAAAGCCTTTACATTGCAAATTCTGGGATTGGGGAAAGAAGCCTTGTTGTGCATCATGAATAAAATGAATTCATACTCTTAACAGACACAGCCATGGGCGTCCGCTGAAATTTTTTCAGGGGGGGGGGGGGGGGTGGCGCTTTGGTAGCAGCGATACATAGTCGCATTTTACCCTTTCTTCGACCGCAAGCGGGGGTTAAAAGTGCCCCCCCCACGTTAAAATGTAAAAACACCCCACTGTGCCCCCTGCATCTTTCAATATCTCTTTGTCACTACTGTGTACCCCCTCTCCACAACTGCACCTCTGGACCCCTTTACATTACACAGCACCTCACAGCTCTGGGCCCCTTTACATTACACAGCACCCCACAGCTCTGGACTCCTTTACATTACACAGCACCCCACAGCTCTGGACCCCTTTACATTACACAGCACCCAACAGCTCTGGACCCCTTTACATTACACAGCACCCTGCACCACTGGACCCCTTTACATTACACAGCACCCTGCACCACTGGACCTCTTTACATTACACAGCACCCTGCATCACTGGCCCCCTTTACATTACACAGCACCCTGCATCACTGGCCCCCTTTACATTACACAGCACCCTGCATCATTGGACCTCTTTACATTACACAGAACCCTGCATCACTGGAACCCTTTACATTACACAGCACCCTGCATCACTGGACCCCTTTACATTACACAGCACCCTGCATCACTGGATCCCTTTACATTACACAGCACCCCTTTTCCATGACTGAAACACTACACTATATTGACAGTATATTTATTTCAGGTCTAAAAGAGGAACCTTTTGGAATGAGGGACAAATGGATTTTATTCCAGAAGAGGGACAGGCACTCTAAATAAGTGACAACTAGAAACGATGCCGTAGTCTACAGATTAGTGTTGTGTTTGCTCTGCTAAAAACACATCAGAAAATAGTTTAGTGTTACCTGTGGCAACAGATGTTGGAACAAACAAAGCACAGGCCTGGTAAACGATATAAAATGGCACTCCCCTCCCTCTGTCCTCTGGCGCACGTATCGTATGTCACGGAGCTGGGTCTGTGTGCAAGGTCCCGCCCCCTAGTTTGGCTTGTGTGATAGGCGGAACACTAGAAGATGGGAGGGCGGGACCTTGCAAACAAACCCAGCTCCATGACATAAGATACGAGCACCGGAGGACAGAAGGAGGGCAGCGCTGCAGTCGCCGCATAAAGCGGCCCCAGGGCCAGTTCAGCCCTACTCCTGGCTCTCCCTGACGATTCCAGGGGGGGGGGGGGGCAAATGACCCCCCTTGCACTATGGACACAGCTGCATCAAACATAAGAGAGGAAGATTTTGTTCCCTATTCATACTTGAACACAGTCTTCGGGTGAGCTGCGGTGCTTTGCAGAAATCTGCAACATGTCTGCATTTTTCTATCCCTGCCACAGTTCACTCGCAGCTCTATTTATTGCTGCTGTGCTCAGAAATGAATCAAATGTCACACTGGGGTAGATTTACTGAAACTGGTGCAGAGAGAATCCAGTGCAGTGGTGCATGGTAGCCAATCAGCTTCTAAGTTTAGTTTGTTCATTTAAGCTTTGACTATAAAACATGGAAGCTGATTGTTTTTTATGCAGAGCTACAACAGATATTGCACATTTCAGTTTTAGTAAATAACCCATACTGTGACTAGAGTTGCCACCTGTACGGGAGTGACCCGGACAGTATGGGTTTTGACACTTGTGCCAGGGTTTCTGTCCTTCTGAAACCCAGACACAGCAGCATACCTCCTGTCCCAGTCAGTGTGGGAACTCAGTGTGTGTGTGTGTGTGTGTGTGGGGGGGGGGGGTTCATACTTCCTATCCACGCCAACATCTCCCCCAGGATATTTAATGCAGCGCTAATGATTTCAGAAGGATTGCGACTTCACTGCAGAGCGCTCTCTCCCTCCCCTTCAGTGCAACGTTGGTAATTCCTGACGACTGCAGCTCACTGCTGTGCACTCTCTCTCCCCCACTGACCTCCGTCAATACAGGGCTTATGAAGCCTGAATGGACTGCTTCCCTCTGCAGCCACGCCAGAGCCGCTAAGCAAACATCAGTGCCGCTACATTCAGAGCCGCTATGTTGTATCCTCCCTCCGACTTGCACCAGAGCCCCTGCTCAGTGTTTTCCAGTGCTGCTTGTACAAATATACAGGTGGAGGTGGAGCTGCAGGCTGCTGCTGATCCTGCCAGAAGGAATGTCTGCAGTAGTTTGTTCAGCAGGGAATGTGGGGAGCAAAAGCGACTCTAGGGGGCCTGACCCCCCCAACATTATGCTGTGCCCCACCATGTGCCCCCCCAAATTTTTTTTTTTTTTTGCTTTTTTTTTTTTTTTGTATTTTTCTCGGGCCGCCCCTGGAGTAACAGTCTCTCCTGAGAGGAAGAGCATCCCCAGTCAGCTCTGCGGGGCATTCATCCCCCTCCCTCTGCTCGCTGACACTGCATAATGCAAGCATTCACACAACCACAGCCGCCCGATCTGCTCCTTCCCCTGCATCCTCATTGGCACGGAGAAGAGTGAGTTGCAGAAAGGACTCCATGAGCACTGTGGGGGAGGGGGGGCCCAAGCCTTCATCTCAGTTACTGAAAAAACAGACTGATTTCTCCCGTCCTTAGGACAGGAGAACCAGCCTGTAAATTCCGAGAGTGGTTACTGCAAGCTGAGCCGAGTGTCAGTCTATGACACTCTTTACAGCCCAGCGAGTCCAGCCACCCCCCCCACTCTCCTCACATACGAGCAGGGAGGAATACAGCTCCTCCTCCTCCTCCTTTCAGTCCTGCCCACACTATCTCGGTGTGCTGTATCTGAAGAGAGGGGATGTGTGTTCAGGAAATATGAAAATCAGCAGCATGTGTGTGAATGATGCCTGAGATTCTAGCCTGGACCGTGGGTAAATGTGTGCACTGCAGACTGCAGTACACTGTAATCACTGAACTGCATTATTTCCATCCCTTCTCTCCCCCATCTGTCTCCCTCCCCTCTCCTGTTCTTTCAAGACATTCACAATTTACTTTCTGTAACGGTCACCATCGTTTACGATATTCCATTCCATCGCCCCACGACAGCTTATCCGACAGTCCGACAGACATCAGACACGACCCTTTTCATTTCCCAGAATAACCGAGGCAACACAAGCTCTGGTACTGGTTCCAAAATGAATGAATGAATCCTTTAATGGTAACTTAGCTTTCTTATATACAGTACAAGCATGTTACAGTTAATCACAGGGACAAAGACACACTCCACTCACACATCACACAATGAGGGCTTCATACACATTCTTTTAGATAATGACATTCCGATGAGTTAATTACTACTCATTACCCAGACGGTCTGGCTCCGCATTTAGAGGGGTTAATTACTACAGCTTGACAAGTCACATTCCACATCTTAACAGTGTCATTAGCATACACAATAAACAGGTCTTAGGAGCAGACCTAATTAGCACAATGGACACAAAACAGTATTAGCATCACACAATGGAATGTCTAGGAGCAGACTCAATTAACACCTCAAAAGCATGTGTTCCCACATTGAATGAAAACACTCTATTGACCTGTCGGAGTCAGACTTTAACAACTTGTTGTCAGGGATTCTAGATGGACCAGGACTGTGTGCCTACACTGAGGAGACCAACACTGTATATAGTGGAAAAAGGTGTTTATTTACAAAGGTGAGAAAATAAGTGCACGAATAACACAAAAGCTATATACAAGTTCAGGGAGAATGCAATACTCATAAGCCAAAGCCAAGCCGGGGTCAAATACCAGGAGATCATTCAAAGAGGCTGCAGACAGGGAAGGGGCAGGAAGGAAATGTCCAGGAGAGGGATCGGGATCGGGATCAGGTCAGGACAGATCGGATCAGGTCAGAGGTCCAAAGCAGGTTCAGGGTCTGGTTAGTAAACAGATACCAGGGCGAGTTCTGTTTGAACTCGCCGGGTATATATAGGGAGTGTCTTAATTACGTTCAAGTCACACCTGAATGTAGCAAAGGCCAGGTGTTCCACACTGCCAGGGTCCATCCGCTGGTGGAGGTCAGTACTGCATCCCAAAGGTGATATACCAGCAGGGGGAAGTTCCCCTGACAGCTCCGAACTGCCAGGAGACCCCTGCTGGTGGGACGCAGCACTGCAAGACAGAATATCAATAGCACCAGCGGATGGACCTTTTCCTGACACTTGTATTATTTAAAGATATCCTGCAAAACATGAATTATCAGTAATGTCCCATCCCATGCAATTTATCATTATCATTTCTCAGTCACCCTATGCCCAAAAGGGGCACAGGATGACCCTAGACCCAAGAGTCATTAGTGATGCTGGCACTCGAGTACCCCCATCCTTCAAAAGTCTCTGGGTGTCACAGGCCATTCTGTTACACTTTCACTTTCAGTTAGGCAGGTAATATACAGTGCAGATTTCTTTCCTACATCCACAGATTGCCGGAAAGAAACTTGCATGATTCCCCCATCAACACAGACAGTGCTGACATGGGAATATCCCTCCTGCCCAGCAATTGTATTCTCCCTACAAACAGTGATTATCACTAGTGGCTATACAGCAACCACTAGTTAAAGGTTCAAATCTCAGCCAGTTCCTGCTGAACCAGCGGAGATTTAAACTGTCTATGGCTGGTCTTAGCTCTTAGGCAGCCCATACATTGATAATTTTTTTTAAATCAACTATTAGGTTGAATGAAAAAAAAAAAAGATCCAATTCCCCCATCTACACATTATAGGTGGATGGGGGAATCCTCCCAGTGTGGACCAGTGCTGGAATAACCAGAGTTGCTGTCCTGTCCCGGCTATTCACAGCACTGGGCTCTGCCTCCTTGGCAGCGGCGGCAGCACATTGGAACCCAGTGCTGGTTATGTTATGGGGCTGATGTACAGGAGGGCCAGCACAATTTGTTGTTAGAGATGGGCTGGGCATGTTCAAAAATCCACATGCCAGAGCCTGCCAGGAAGCCCACACTGCACAGCGCTAATCACAGGCAGTGAGAGATTTCCCGGTCCGCAGCTCTGCACAGATCAGGAAATGTCTCACTGCCTGTGATTAGCACTGTGTGGTGTCGGCTTCCTGGCGGCATTGGGCTTGTGGAATTTCAAACACACCCGAGCCCATCTCTATTGGTTGTAGACAGTTGAGCTCCCTGCAGGTTGCTTAGCAGCAGTGGAGCCTTCTCTGACATGCTGATCGGGATGCAATCCAGGTGATGCTCCCAGTCAAATCCTAGTGTTAAATATCAGAGATTTTATTGATCAAAGCCCACACTTTACAGGCATAGAGCCCACACTTTAGAGGCATATAGCCCACACTTTACAGGCATAGAGCCCACACGGCTGCGGAACATACGTTTGATTTTATATATATATATATATATATATATATATATATAAAATCAATGTGGTTATACTCTTGATGCTAATAAATACTGTATTTATTAGATCTGACTGGGAGCATCACATCCCGATCAGCATGTCACCAGAGAAGGTTATACAGCATTACTGCTGCTTGGTGACCAGCTGGGGGCTCAGCTCTCTATAACCAATAGTGCCAGCCTTCTCCTGCATGCACCTATAATGTCACCAGCACTAGGTCCTAATGGACTGCCGCGGCTGCCAAGGAGACAGATGCCAGACCAGCGCTGTCAATAGCAGGGACAGGACAGCGGGGGAACCCCACAGTGGCAGAACACCAGGGCTCGGTGGCAAGACAACCTTTGCAACCCTGAAAGTTCTCCCACTGCTTTGGACCCTTATATTTTCTTGGTGTGCTGGTGACATATATCTCTTGTTTTCTGCCACCCTGGGGGGCCCCAGTATAGTAGGAAGGGAGCTCACTGCAGAACATGTAAAAGGGCCCGTTGTGGGATCGTAGTAAAGGGCCCTAGGAGATGTATATATAAATATATGTATATATAAAAAAAAAAATATATATATATATATATATATATATAAAATATATTTGCATTTTATAGTTGGCCCCCCTACTTTTGTCCCTGTCCCCCCATGTGCCCCCCCTAAATATGAAAGCTGGAGAAGCCACTGGTGGGGAGAGGGGAGTTGCTGGGGTTTTGTGCGATAATGACGCTTGTGTGCAGGGACTTGAGACTGGGGAGGGGGATATGAGAACTCAGAACAGTATCTGCAGCGTGGTGGCCAGGACTAGTGCTGTGCAGCTAAGTTCAGTTGCTCTATGCATGCCACTGCACAGCGGACTTGTACATACTCCCCCGTGCCATACACATTGCACTCCTCTCCTGCACATACTACAGAGGTGTTCACTGTAACTGCAGCAGATCATTTTTATTATTATTATTATTTTTATTTATTATTCATTTAAACCACAGAGCACCGGTGACAAAACACATTTGCACATACTACACACCACCTGTTGGAAGGCAACATGATTTAATATCATATTTCTGGTATTTCACTCCCTGGTTGATACAGGCAGATGGCCTCAAGTTGGAATGTAACCAGTTACGCATCAAAGCTTTGTAGAACAAAAGCCTGGCTCCTGTCTGGCTGGTGCGAAATAAATATGTTGTTTTATTAAGAAGTGTATTTGTTTTCATAGCTAACCTTATATTACTGTTCTACCAACAGTAACATTATCAGAGTTTTATTAGACTAGCTATCTATAGGAATAGACAATTAATACATATGTGCAATAAGTAGAGGGAATCGGTAACCACCCTCGGAATAGTTATTTATTGTAGCAATTTACTTCACCACCATACACTCCACACTAGGGATGAGCCAAACACCCCCCTGTTCGGTTTGCACCAGAACCTGCGAACACACCAAATGTTCGTGTGAACTTTAGAACCCCCTTAGGCCGCGTACACACGAGGAGACATGTCCGATGAAAACGGTCCGACGGACCGTTTTCATTTGACATGTCTCCTGGGATATTTTGGTCTGATGTGTGTACACACGATCAAACCAAAATCCCCACGGACAGACAGCGCGGTGACGTGGCGGTGACGTTGACGCCGCGACGTCCGCAAACCAGGAAGTAAAATGCTTCCATGCATGCGTCAAATCCATTTTGGAGATTTCGGTCCGCTGGTTAGGCGTACTAACCAGTGGACATGTCCGACGGACAGGTTTCCAGTGGACAAGTTTTAAAGCATGTTTTAAAACTTTTGTCTGCTGGAAACCTGTCCGCTAGGCCATACACACGATCGGATATGTCTGCTGAAACTGGTCTGCAGACCAGTTTCAGCAGACATGTTCGATCGTGTGTACTCAATATTAAAGTCTATGGGACTCGAACATTTGAAATCTAAAGTGCTAATTTTAAAGGCTATTATGCAAGTTATTGTCCTAAAAAGTGTTTGGGGACCTGGACCCTGCCCCAGGGGACATGTATCAATGCACAAAAAAAGTTTTAAAAACTGCTGTTTTTTCGGGAGCAGTGAATTTAATAATGCTTAAAGTGAAACAATAAAAGTGAAATATTTAAGAAATGTCACAGCTTCAGCAGCGTCATTCGCCGGGCTCTCTCCGGTGGACACAGGTGGCCAGCGATGCTGCGCTGTGCATCCCGGACGATCTTCTCATCGCTGGACCAGAGAGGAGATCACTCGTCGCTGGATACTGACAATGTTGGAGCGGGGAGTGGGGACCGAGTGGATTACCACCGCTGGATTATTTTTTTTTATTAATAAAGGACTTTTTTCCACGGTGTGTGTTTTTTACAACTATTTATACTTCATTCGTGAAATGGTAGGGGTACAATATATCCCATTACCAATTCACATATGGGGGCAGGGGATCGTGGGGTCCCTTTTGTTAAAGGGGTCTTCCAGATTCTGATAAGTCCCCGCCCGCAGACCCCCACAACCACCGGCCAGGGTTGTTGGGATGAGGCCCTTGTCCCCATCAACATGGGGACATCCTCCCCATGTTGAGGGCATGTGGCCTGGTACGGTTCAGGAGAGAGGGGGGCCACACTCTGCCCCCCTCTCTTTTCTGCGGCCAGCCAGGTTACGTGTTTGGAATAGGGGTGTGGATTTTTGGGGGAACTCCACGCCATTTTTTTTAAATTTGGGGTGGAGTTCCGCTTAAAATCCACACCAGACCTGAAGGGTCGAATGGATATTTGGGGGGAACCCCACGTCATTTTTTTTTTAAATTGATGGCGGGGTTCCCCTTAATATCCATACCACCAGACCTGAAGGGCCTGGTAATTGAATTTGGGGGGCCCCCACATTTTTTTTTTATATGAATGAATTCTCTCTGAATTGCCAGGAGCCGACAATTCATTATAGCCGCAAGTCAGTTTTAAATGTCTTTTTCTTTCATAAATGACACTTTGTGCAGGGACAGTTCTAAGTACGGGAGACATGCAATATTTCACATCCTTACTTTACACCCCCCCCCCAGGTACGAAATTTAAAGGAATATTTTACTTTTATTGTTTCACTTTAAGCATTATTAAAATCACTGCTCCCGAAAAAAATGCAGTTTTTTAAAACTTTTTTCTGCATTGATACATGTTCCCTGGGGCAGGACCCAGGCCCCCAAACAGTTTTTAGGAAAATAACTTGCATATTAGCCTTTAAAATTAACACTTTCTCCCATAGACTTTAACAGGGTGTTCCGCGGCTTTTCGAATTTGCCGCGAACACCCCAAATTGTTCTTTGTTCGCCGAACAGGCGAACATGCAATGTTCGACTCTCTTGTACATACTACCCCATGCCATACACTTTGCACTTCTCTCCCGCACATACTAGTCACCTCCATACACTCCGCACTCCTCTCCTGCACATACTACCCACCGCCATACATTCCGCACTTCTCTCCTGCACATACTACCCACTGCTCTCCTGAACATACTACCCACACTCCTCTCCTGCACATACTACCCACCACCGTACACTCTGCACTCCTCTCCTGCACCAACTACCCACCACGATACATTACGCACTCCTCTCCTGCACATACTACCCACGCCATACACTCCGCACTCCTCTCCTGCACATACTACCCATCACCATACACTCTGTACTCCTCTCCTGCACATACTACCCACTGCCATACATTCCACACTTCTCTCCCGCACATACTACCCACCACTATACACTCCTTACTCCTTTCCTGCACATACTACCGACCACCATATACTACGCACTCCTCTCCTGCACATACTACTCACCTCCATACACTCCACACTACTCTCCTGCACATACTACCCACCACCATACATTCCTCACTCTTTCCCTGCACATACTACCACCACCATACACTCCGCACTCCTCTCCTGCACATACTACCCACTGCCATACATTAGAAACTTCTCTCCTGCACCCACTACCCACGCCATACATGCCACACTCCTCTCCTACACATACTAATCACCGCCATACACTCTGCACTCCTTTCCTGCACATACTATCCACATCCATACACTCCACACACACTCCTCTACTGCACACACTACCCACCTCAATACACTCCACACTCCTTTCCTGCACACACTACCCACCACCATACACACCGTACTCCTCTCCTGCATATACTCCGCACTCCACTCCTGTACATACTACTGACCACCATATACTACGCACTCCTCTCCTGCACATACTACCCACGGCCATACACGCCACAAAGCTGTCCCAGATCTTTTACAATCCTATAGTGTATTCTACAAAAATAAAAAAATACTTTGTGATGCTAAAGTGTTTGGGTTTGGTTTGGAGAAAAGGTGGCAACCCAAACTGTGACATTCAACAAAATAAAACATAAAAACAGTGTTCTACACTTTAAAACTCCAAGGCACCACCGACCAGAACAGATGCTTCCTTCACAGTAAAACGCATGAAGTAAACAGGCTTTCATCATCTGCCATAATGTTGAACATACAGAGGCAGATGCATTAAACTCACGTGTGGTGTAGTAAATACTAATATTAACAGTTTTAGATGATATTTCAGATACAAATACAGTATAACTGAATAATATTTATAGGTAAAGTTAATTCAAGAACTATCCGATTGCCTCTTGAGCGATCAGGAAGGAATTTTTCCCCCCTGCTGGAGAAATTGGATCATGTATTATTGTTTTTTTTTTGCCTTCCTTTTATATCAACTGTGGATATAGGATTGTGTAATTTAAATGTTTTCGATTTTTGTGTGTGTGTTTTTTTTCTCTGTGAATTCCACTGGGTGGACTTGTATTGTGTGTTATACATTACAAATTGTAATATATTTCACATTGACTAGTACTTACAGAATTTGTTGATTGTTATATTCCTTCAAACAAGCATGCATTTTGTAAAGTCACTTTTTGCAGACTTGGAAATTATGCCAACCAACAATACTGCAGAATCAATCACAATGGTTGTCTCTGTAAGACCTTTTAGAGTCAATATATCCAAGTTGATGGCCAACACATTTCCCTGGCTGACTGGGCAGTGATATGAAGGTCTGATATAATGTTAAACCAGGTTCCATATCAGCATCGAGTCAACCTGTATTCAAATTCCTTAGAGGAGCATGCGAGTGCAGCAATATATATTCTGTCACCAATCAAAGGAGTAACCATCAATGACAATATAATACCTAGGGAAACTCTTTAAATTGAAGTAACCTTGGTGGTTGCTCTAAAAAAGACATTCTTCATTGCACGCAATGAATTTGGGTTGCTTTTCAATAAATGTGGGATATAATTTAGGGAAGGTCTAGAGGAGGTAAAAAAATTGAAGCTTATCTATTGGTTCTGAAATCGTGTTGTAAAGAAGCAAAGAAGAATGATGTATGTGTTAAAACTGACCTGGAATTTGAATCTGTTCACCCAAAAACATCAAAACATCTTAAATTGTATGTCATTCTTGGCTTAACCACTTTAGCCCCGGACCATATTGCTGTCCAAAGACCAGAGCACTTTTTGTGATTCGGCACTGCGTCGCTTTAACTGACAATTGCGCAGTCATGCGACGTGGCTCCCAAACAAAATTGGCGTCCTTTTTTCCCCACAAATAGAGCTTTCTTTTGGTGGTATTTGATCATCTCTGCGGTTTTTATTTTTTGCGCTATAAACAAAAATAGAGCGACTATTTTGAAAAAAATGCAATATTTTTTACATTTTGCTATAATAAATATCCCCAAAAAAGATTTAAAAAAACATTATTTTTCCTCAGTTTAGGCCGATACGTATTCTTCTACATATTTTTCGTTAAAAAAAATCGCAATTAGCGTTTATTGATTGGTTTGCGCAAAATTTATAGCGTTTACAAAAAAGGGGGTAGTTTTAAGGCATTTTTATAAATATTTTTTTTTTACTAGTAATGGCGGTACTGCGATATTATGGCGGACACTTTTGACACATTTTTGGGACCATTGGCATTTTTATAGCGATCAATGCTATAAAAATGCATTGGATTACTATAAAAATGCCATTGGCAGTGAAGGGGTTATCACTAGGGGGCGGGGAAGGGGTTAAGTGTGTTCCTATTTGTGTTCTTACTGTGTGGGGGGGGTGGACTCACTAGGGGGAATCATTGATCTTCCGTTCATACATTGTATGAACGGAAGATCAGCGTTTCCCCCGCTGACAGGAACGAGAGCTGTGTGTTTACACGCACAGCTCTCATTCCCCGCTCTGTAACGAACGAGCGCGCGTGCCCGGCGGCGATCGCGCCCGCCGGGCACGCGCGCGCGCCCCCCGCTCGCCCCCGAGTCCCCCGCCGCCGGGCACGCGCGCTCGTTCGTTACAGAGCGGGGAACGAGAGCTGTGCGTGTAAACACACGCGCCCCCTAGTGGCCGCGAAAGTCCCGACGTAGAGCTACGGGCTCTCGCGCAGGAGTGCCGACCTGCCGCCGTATAACTGCGGCGGCTGGTCGGCAAGTGGTTAAACTGTAAAGATAATTTTTTTACCTTAAAGTGGAGTTCCCCACATTTTTTTCATGTTTGGTTGTGCTGCATGCCCTTAGTGCGTAGTTTTCAGAATAGGCAATATTTTTTATTTTTTGGATGGTAAATACCTTTTCCCCCGTTTTTATCCATCATAAGGCAATTTGCAAGGGTTCCTGGGATATTGGCGTCATGTATCCCATGGCTCCTTGCCAATCGCCTCTTACCAAAAGCTCACATTTTTTCTAATTCTTATAAGCTAAATGTGTGCAGGTAGAGAGAGAGGAGCTTTCTGAAGTCATCAGTGAAGTCAGGGTGGGTGGGACAGAGAAGCTATCGATTGCCAGTCAATTATTTGGCGTCTTAAGGAAGGGGGCGGAGCCGCATACACGTAGCGGCCCGCCCTGACCCCATCCTATTGGCTGGCGATCGATAGCTGCTCTGTGCCGCCCACCATGACATCGCCAATGAATACTAAAAGCTCCTCTCTCTCTCTCCCTAGATTACAAGACAGTGTCACACACCTGTCACTTTGTAGAGCAATATGCAATGTCGAGCCGCGCAGGAGGGAGAGAGAGAGAGGAGATTTCAGAGTATGAATCGGCGATGTCGGGGTGGGCAGGACAGAGCAGAATGCCAGTCAATAGGATGGGGTCAGGGCGGAGCCGCATACATAAATAATTGGCTGGTGTTTAATAGCCGCTTTGTCCCGCCCACCCCGATATCGCCAATGAATATTCTGAAAGCTCTCCCTGCACAAAGTTATATTATAAAACAGTGTCACACAAAACAGAGCTTACAAGACCAATATCTGCTCAAGAAACGTCAGTGGTGCCAGATGTGCAAAATTTAAATAAATAAAGAAAGTAATGATTTAAAAACAACATAAGAATGGTGTCACCCTGTTTCGGTCCACACCCACTATTAATGCCAGTGCATTACCTGCCTAATGTGACTTCTCTTTCCTCTCCTCCCTGTGTTGTGATTGACAGGTTGCTATAGCATGGGGGCAGGAACTTCCGCAGACTCGAGATTGCCATAGAAACCTGTCAGGAAGGACTACCTCCCTGAGGCATTACTGACAGGGCTGTCTTAATAACATCATGGGACCCTGGGCAAAGTAATGCTCTGGGCCCCTACAATGGAGACAGTGCAGGTTAACAGACATTAAGTAGGTAGGAGGCAGACAAGTGGAGCTTCCCCTTTTGGTTGGAGCTCCGCATTAACTACATGAACAATCATTCTGTACAGCAAAGAAACAGTGGGGAAAATACTACATACTAAGTAACAAAGCTGTCCTGTGCTTTTGCTGGAACCCACTTTCAATATACACAGCAGGGCTGTATGAGGGGCATGGCAACCAAAAGGGCTATGGGAGGTACAGGCACACTGTACGTAGACACATCATCCTGTAACTCCAAGCAGTAAAGAGACACTGCTATTTGATGTTCACTACACACACTCACATGCCTCCATGCTATGGGGAAGATTGAAGACCAGAGGCTGTGTGGTCATATGTAAAAAAGAGGCTGTAGGATGACAATAGTTTTGTCTGATGCTTCCGATTATAAAGAGACCCCTAAACCTTCTCAAATAGTATCCAAAAACATCATGAAAGATCTGTGACACTAACTAGGATTAGAAATTAGGTGACTGATTTGGATGAAGATTTGGATGAAGAGATCTGAGACAAGGCGATGGCAGAAAATGTAGGAGGTGGGGTCAGGTATGCCATTTAGAATGATAAGAATGATAGAGTGCTATAGCTAAGGATAAGGTCTTTCCAATTATACTAACAGGAGAGCATTCTGGAGGCAGGCTTCAAAGGCTCTAAGTGATTTTGTCTTAAAGTTTTTGCCCACATTAAAGTGGTTGTAACCTAAAGTGGTTGGCCCCTTGTATAACCTAAAATACCTGGCTGATCCTGCCTGCTTTCCCCCTTTCACGGTTTATCGTGGCTGCTGATCCTTGACACAGTGGTCAGTTTATGTGCCTCCATCATCTGCTGTCTTATCTCTGTCCTCTCTCCTATTCTCTCCCCCTCCCCTCCCTGCCTTTAAGCTCGTGACAGTGCCCGCCCCTCCCCTCCTGCTTCTATCAAAACCGCAATGCCATTCCTACAATCAGCTCTGCTATAATAAATAATGTCCCCAGTGTATGTGTTTTTTTTTAAAGTGCCGCAGTACCTTATTTCATATCGCCGCTCGGCGGTCATGTGACCAGCCACCTCTCTCCTCTTCCTGGCTGATGTCAGCAGGGGTTTCTCAGCCCCTTCCGATTTGCTGTCAGATCAAGAGAGGTGAGAGGCAGTCGGCCAACTGAGTGCTGAGCAGCATTAAAAAAAAAAAAAAAAAACATACACATTGGCCTAACAACCACTTTAAATGAGAAAAATGTATATGCCGCTACTAACTACTGTGTCTAGGGTATCCACCATGTAATTACAGTTCTGATAAACGTACCATAGAACAGATAGGGGGTGCCCTGACATTATGTGATATCTTCCATAAAACATTATTAAAATGATATCTTATACTCACAAAAGTGCATACAAACTCAATCCACTAGTTACAGATAACCAACTGTCAAATTGTCCAACACCATATAATCACTGCCCCACATGTACATTATGGCTTACACGCTTTGAGAGGGCAAACCCCCATTCTCAGAGCTCTATGAGATTTTAGAAGAATGAGATCTTTAATTATACACCAGAAGCTCTCCACTGTTAGCCCATTCCACTTGCTTCTCTCTAGGTGGGACAACAAACAATAAACTAAGGCCGGCCATACATGGAGCATATTTCTTTCCTACAACCAATTCACTAGATTCCTCCATCAACAAAGATAGTGTTGAGGCGGGAATATCCCCTGCCAGGCCATTGTCTTCTCCTGCGGGGAGGTGGGGGAAGCCGTCTCCACCAAGGTTGTTAGGAAAAGGCGATGTCCGCCGGGTACCCGCGATCGGCGGTTACACAGACAAGGACGTGGATCTGTGTGTGTAAACACACAGATCCACGTCCTGCCATGGAGAGGAGACCGATGCTGTGGGTACATAGGGACACAGATCGGTCACCTTCCCCAGTCAGTCCCCCCCCCCCCCACAGTTAGAAACACTATGCAGGGCACACATTTAACCCCTTCCTCACCCCCTAGTGTTAACCCCTTCCCTGCCAGTCACATTTATACAGTAACAGTGCATATTTATAGCACTGATCGCTGTATTAATGTGAATGGTCCCAAAAATGTGTCAAAAGTGTCCGATGTGTCTGCCATAATGTCGCAGTCCCAATAAAAATCATAATTCTGTCCCCTATTTTGTAGGCGCTATAACTTTTGCGCAAACCAGTCGCTTATTGCAATATATATTTTTTTTTTACCAAAAATATGTAGAAGAATACTTATTGGCCTAAACTGAGAATTTTTTATTTTATTTTTTTAAAACAAATTGGGATAGTTATTATAGTAAAAAATATTGAGCCATATTCAGAAAGTATTTACGTCAGCGTATCAAGAGATACGCTGCGAAAAATACTAAGAATAGCCGGCGTATCTTTTTTTGCTATTCTGAAAAGAAGATACGCCGGCTTTCTTCTAAGATACGAGCGGCGTAAGTCTGTTACACCGTCGTATCTTAGTTGCATTATTACGCTGGCCGCTAGGTGGCGCTTATGGCGGTATTCGCGTAATATATGCAAATTAGCTATTTACGGCGATTACCGAACGTACGTCGTAGTTTACGTCGTTTGCGTAAACGTTCGAGCGGCGTAAGGTTACCCCTGCTATAGGAGGCGTAGCCAATGTTAAGTATGGACGTCGGGACAGCGTCGAATTGAACGTCAGTTACGTCGTTTGCGTAAATCGTTCGGGAATGGGGCTCGACATTAGTAACGTTCACGTCGTTCTCATTGAGGAAAAGCGACGTGATCTCACGCATGCGCACTGGGAACGTCCAAAAGAAACGTGAATTACGTGGGGTCATGATTCATTTACATGAATCACGCCCCCTCGTCAGACATTTGAATTGCGCGGCCTTACGCCGCCACACATACGTTACGTCGCTGTAAATAATGGCGCAAGTTCTTTCTGAATAAAGAACTTGCGTAAATATTTACAGCGGCGTAAAGTTTTGGGGATACGTTACGCCAGCAGAAAGATCCACTGATCTTTCTGAATCTGGCCCATTGTGTTTTCTTTTCAAAAAATGATGCTCTATTTTTGTTTATAGCACAAAAAATAAAAACCGCAGAGGTAATCAAATACCACCAAAAGAAAGCTCTATTTGTGGGGAAAAAAGGATGTAAATTTTGTTTGGGAGCCACGTCGCACGTCGCACGCGCAATTGTCAGTTAAATCGACCCCAGAAGCTGAAATTTCACCTGGGCAAGAAGGGGGTATATGTGCCCAGTAAGCAAGTGGTTAAGGGGAAAAAGCTGTTTAAACCTGCCTGGTCCTATGTGATAAAGTAATTGCCCCCTCCCATGCTGAATAATGAATAAACTATGATTAACCACATTTTTTTGGAAAGTTGAGTTAAGTTTCACTTACTAAACACACCTTCCCCGTTCTTCTCTGTGGCAGTGACACTGATCGTCTGTTCCCTGATATAGATAGGGAACGACGATCAGTGACGTCAAGCCTACAGCCACACCCCCTACAGTAAGAATCACTCCCTTAGGGCACACTTAACCCCTTAGCGCCACCTAATGGTTAACCCCTTCACTGTCATTGTCATTTTCACAGTAACAGTGCATTTTTATAGCACTTTTCGCTGTGAAAATGACAATGGTCCCAAAAATGTGTCAAATGTGTCCGATGTGTCCACCATACTGTGGCAGTCATGAAAAAAATCGCTGATCGCCGCCATTACTAGTAAAAAAAAAATTATTAACAAAAATGCCATAAAATTATCCCCTATTTTGTAAACACTGTAACTTTTGCGCAAACCAATCAATAAACGCTTATTGTGATTTTTTTTTACCAAAGATAAGTAGAAGAATACGTATCGGCCTAAACTGAGGAAAAAAATGTTTTTTTTATATATTGTTTGGGGATATTTATTATAGCAAAAAGTTAAAAATATTGATTTTTTTTCAAAATTGTCTCTCTATTTTTGTTTATAGCGCAAAAAATAAAAACCGCAGAGGTGATCAAATACCACCAAAAGAAATCTCTATTTGTGGCCAAAAAAGGACGCCAATTTTGTTTGGGAGCCACATTGCATGACCGCGCAATTGTCAGTTAAAGCGACGCAGTGCGGAATTGCAAAAACAAGCAAGGTCCTTAACCTGCATAATTGTCCAGGTCTTAAGTGGTTAAGCAGTATTAAACATTTACAGTATTATATTGTACCTTACAAATTCTTAGATGTGAGAGCTGCATTAGTTTCCTTCTTTAGGCTTTCTTTCCTCTATTTTCATCTAGTAATCCAGCCAGCAACTATGTTGTTTTTCACACCACAAACTCTCCACCAGAATGTAACAGTTTACATGAATGGGACAAACCATTTAACATTTGGAGGGGGGATTAAAATGATCAGCTTTTATGTATTCATGCAAAACCTTTATCCCATAAGGAAAAAATAAACTGCTGTAACTGATTATAAAGTGTGAACTGGAGTTGGCTTCAATTTGTTAAAGGTCAAAGGTTCAGAATGACAATGCTGGTGTCTGCTGTGGCTCCTAATCTTATTCCTGAAACAGGAGGTATTTTACTGACCAGATCATCAGGTAATAACAAAGGGACATCGGTGGTAGATTCATTGTCAGACCACCAGGCTACCTGGATGTTGGGACCAACCTACTATGTGGTATGTACTACCATGCTCCAAGGGCCTTTTGGCTACTATGGATATAACATACACACTATGCTAACGGACATCATTTAGTGCTCTAATGATTGTCCTTGCTATGTATCTATTAATAGGGCTTATTGGACGTAACCCCTCCTACATATCTGGGCACGCACCTGAATCACTGCGTCCAGTTTGAGGACTTGGGGATACCTAGAGGCTAGTGAGTTTACCAACTTAGCGGTTCAAGAGGAGCTTTAAACATACGCCTCTTTTGTAAGCTTTGAATACTTACTATGGTTATGATGTATTACAGGTCCTTTGACCTTTTTATTCCACAGCTGTAAACTGATAGTGGGCTTACGCAAGGTATGATATTATATTATGTAAAATATCCCAGCAACCTGCAAATATGTACCCATCTGTAGCTACAGCAGATATAATCTATTTATGGAATACTTAGCTAATATGCTATTCTCTTGGCCTATCCTCCCCCCTTTCTCTTCTCCTCACTAGATGCTAACGTTCCTTATCTACCCTCTTCTACGTAGAATGAGATGTTCTATATACACACACAAGGTGTGACATTTACAGGTATGTGCCCTAATTAGGTATATTTTTTACTTATATAATTTCCCCCACAAATATATATAGATAGGATGGGTTTCATATCTAAATTTTCTTTATAATCAGTGACCTTTCATGGTTGATGCCACACTTTTTATGGGGGTTCTCACTTGATGTTCCAGCACCTGCCCAGGGAGCTATTGTTCTGGTGCTATTCTGTGCTGAGATGGGTTCCACACTGTGAATGCATGGTTATAATAGTTGTGGATGTAGATTAATAATATGTAAATCTATGAATAGTATGTAAATGTGATTGTTTTTCTCTAGATGAGTGCTGTATGGTTTTCATGAGCCCTGATGAAGCAAAAGTTGACGAAACACGTCGGTGCATGAAGACCTATTTAAAGGATAACTAAAGGAATTTTTTTTTTAGCTAAATAGCTTCCTTTACCTTAATGCAGTGCTGTTTTTATGTTCTCATTGTTCGTTTTTGCTTTGAAGTAGCTGTAATACATCTCTGATCTCCACACTTCCTGCTTGTCTGGCTCCTTATGAAAAATCTCATGGCAGCTTTTCACTGTGGTCCAAGCTGTGTCTCTAAAACTCCTCAGACCCAATCAGATTCATTTTAAAAACAAAACACTGCCCTGGGATTCAATTTAAAAACAAAACACTGCCCAGGATTTGTTTGTTTTTGTTCTGTCTCTCTCTCTACTAAACATAAACACAAAACCTTTTTAAAAACGAAAGTGAAACTAGAGGCATATTATATGATTGATTTTTATCTATTTTTAATCATTTTTAAAAGGGATGAGTTAACTTTTATGTCTCTATACCCTGTAAACAGTCATTTCAGCAAAAAATGTTTTTTCCTTTAGTGATCCTTTAATCAACATTCATCTCTGGTGTACAAAATACACAGTGAATCTTATCAGCACTATTGATGTTTTTAGGTACGTGAGACATATAAATCATTTGAATTCTCTTAATCTTTGTTATCAAATAAATTGTATGATTTTTTTTTTTAATTGTATGATTTTTCAGTACAAATTGTTTGCTCCTTGTGTGGTCTGTACAGTCTGAAACGTATTTTCCCATTTTTCATAAGAAAACAGAGGGGGAAAGCCAAATAAAAGAAAATGAATGCAGTCTAATGATTGTTAAGCTGCAATTTATTACATTTTGGGTTTATTAGCACTTTAAAGCATGTTCATGTTGCTTTCACACATATCCTGTATTAATACTAATGATGTCCTTTCCACAAGTATTGTAGCCTTTGATTCTCACTGTAGAATAGAGAGTAAATCCTGGTGTATGCTAAAAGACTGCAATCTAGTTATCAATCAAACTTACAGGGTTATATGGGAGACAAGGTGTATCCAACTGTAGCAAATTATTTATTTTAAAGTATATCGATATCAAAAAGTTTTCAATAGAGTGGGAAATGATTACAACTGCTGTCAGCAAAAAAAAGTTGTCCCCAGGATAGGATGTGAATGCAAATCTCTCTAAAGCTGGGTACACATCAAAACTCGGTCAAATCAGCAAACACTGGCTGAATTTCAATCTGTGTGTGGCCCTCTCTGTCTGACAGAAGTCGATAGGTAGATGGATTATTGTCGAATGTGACGGCTGGAAAAATATCATATTAGCAGTCAATCGGCTGCAGAGCTGATTAGTGTATTCTGATAGTAGAGTTCTAGGGTCAGAATACAAAAACACAGGGAGGATTTTTCCATTCACCTTGTTTGTGTGGATGGGGGAATCCACAACCTGCTGGCAACAAAGTATTAAGAAAATGCTATTTTATGATAGGACATCTATAACATCTGTCAGATTTTTTAATGCTGTCATATTCTCTACTGTCGATTTTCAATCACAATCACCTTTCTGATAAAACATTGTCCCCAGAACAGAAAGTGAGGGCAAAATCTCTCTAAAGGAGTCCCAGATGACAGTATAATTTTTGCATTTTATCCAAAACAAACAAAAGGTTTGGGGTACACCACTTGAATGTGGAGGTGCTGCATGCATCCCTGTGACAACAGTCCCTTTTCTGTCTATTAGGACACAGTGGCTACACAGACACAGCTGCTGCTCCCAGTGTTACAAACATGTGTGCTGATTAACATCTTGTGTGAATGAAGCCATAGGAGAAGCGGTATAAGTGATTAGCTTTTCCTCTGTCGCTTTGCTTTCTCTTCCCGTCACCATGCTTCCTGTCAGCATATTAACTGTCTCTTTGCTAAAAAAACATTTAATTATGTACTAATATTTACAAAAACGTTTCCAATGTCAGATAATATAGTGATAAATAAAGCCAACGTTGAAACACAGTTATACATTATTACTCATCTGTATGGGCTCTCTCTGCAACATGTTTGGGAAAATTGCATCCACAAGGTATCTGTGTATGTCACTCTTTGTTTATGCCTGGCTGTCAATGTTTGTGCATTATATTTGATTGATCAGTTCATGTAAGGCAGTTTGTTGTCTTAGTAAATATACTCTTACCTTGGCCTTGGAAATGATGTGGTCTTTATATGGCATTGGTTACCAATCAGTGATTCCAAAATACTTATCATGTACCTGGATGCTGAGCCCGAGAAGTTGAGGGTGGCCTCTTGCACACTTTGCATCCAAGCCCCCCTGGAATTTGAGACAGACAGCTAGGACAATGGAAGGGCGCAGGTGCCAGGAATCTGGAGCTTTGGACTTGAACTTGGGAATGCTGGTGTTAGGCAAGCAGAAGTGCAGCGATGAGGGCACCCAAGTTCAATCAGACCAGTAAAGAGTAGAGTAGGGACACAAGCAGAGTTCAGTAACAGCTGGGCAGGAGGACACCAAATCATGAGCAGAATCAAGGACAGGGATGAGCACTGGTTGGCAACTGACAGGCAAGTGAGGAACAGGATAGGCAGAATTTTGGTCAAGAATCCAGGCCTAGGTTGCCAAAAAACATAGGGCCAGATTCTGAAAGCAGTTACGTTGGCGTATCTCGAGATATGCCGCGTAACTTCTAAGATGCGCCGGCGTATCTATTTTCTGTATTCAGAAAACAAGATATGCCGGAATTTTGCTTAGATACGAGCGGCGTAAGTCTTTTACGCCGTCGTATCTTAGTTGCATATTTACACTGGCCGCTAGGTGGCGCTTCCGTCAATTTTCGCGTTGAATATGCAAATGAGCTAGATACGCTGATTAACGAATGCACTTGCGCCCGGTCGTCGTATTTTACGTCGTTTGCGTAAGCGTAATTCCAGTGTAAAGTTACCCCTGCTATATGAGGCGTAGGTGAGACGTACTCAATGTTAAGTATGGACATCGGGACAGCGTAAAATTTTCCGTTGTTTACGTCGTTTGCATAAATCGTTCGCGAATAGGGCTTTGCGTAAGTTACGTTCACGACGAAACCAATGAGTACCTGCGGCGTAATTTTGAGCATGTGCATTGGTATACGTCCACGGACGGCGCATGCGCCGTTCAGAAAAAAGGGTCAATTACGTGGGGTCACGATTCATTTACATGGATCACGCCCCCCCACCTGCCTATTTTGAATTAGGCGCGGTTACGCCGGCCCATTTCTGCTACGCCGCCGTAACTTTGGGCGCAACATGTTTGTGAGTACAGCACCTGCCTCTCAAAGTTGCGGCGGCGTAGCGTAAATCAGATACGCTACGCCCGCACAAAGATAGGCGTCCCTACATGAATCTGGTCCATAGACAGCAGACATAAGCAGGGGTAGTCAGAGGCAGGAAAGACAAAAGCTGGGTCAATAACAGAGTCAATTAGGATTTGGGATCAAGGATACAAACTGAAAGACAATCCAGCAATGATCCCATTAAGGCCTAAGGTTTAAATAGTTCACCACCAGAATAGTATCATGGCAATTTGTAGTGTTTGGCTGTATGACTTAATGTATGGATACTTGTATTACCATTTTTTTTTTGCTCCTTGGTGGAGCATAGGATCTGGCACACCAATCAACTTTGCTTGCAGCATTTACATGTACTGTAGCCCTTCCCTTCCCATTTCTAGGTCTTGTAATATTAGTATTTATAATTATATGGTATGTCCAGGCAAAACGTTCTATTATAAATTATGGATAGAATAGCGTGGGATTTGAACTAGTTAGTAAGGAGGTGAATAACAAAGTAAACACTACAAGGTTGAGATCTTGTATAACTTTATTCATATCTTTCTACTTTAGAACAAAAATAGATAATGTTTTTGCTGACCAACCTTTTTTTTTCATGA
The DNA here is from genome assembly GCA_029574335.1 of Rana kukunoris. Classification (NCBI taxonomy): domain Eukaryota; kingdom Metazoa; phylum Chordata; class Amphibia; order Anura; family Ranidae; genus Rana; species Rana kukunoris. The sequence goes on from CM056059.1 coordinate 242,616,908, forward strand.
TAATGTAAAATTAACTTAATAAAGCATATACACCTCTTTAAACATGTGCAACATCTGTCATGTATAGCATAGGCAGAAGTATTTCTACTTCACTGGCAGTGAGATAAAAACAGCAGAGCAATATTTCACTGCAGGTGCCTCAAATTCAAACTGCAGGTTTCATGCTATAGGATTACTAACCATATCCCAAAGAACATCAACGCCTGGAAGAGTTCTAGTTTGAAGCCCCATGCTGCAATCATAGCAAACTATAAGCACTCAAACACATAACTCATACTTACTGTTTATACAGTCTCTGCTAGATTTTTCCATTGAACACTTTGCTTTTGAATTTCAGTTAATCGACTTTCTAAACTTTTACTATGACATGTATAAGAGATGCACTCTACATATTAGGGTTTTTTTTTTTTTTTTTTCTTTTTTTCTTTTTTTTCCAGTGCTCTTATTTGCCATACCAACTCTAGGTAGGGGCGGGCTTTAGGTCCTCACCTGTCCTCTGCCTGGTGATTAGCACACCTGGGCTCCCTTTCAGGAGACCTTAAATTTGTAGATAGGACTGCAGCCATGCAGAGTGCCGTGGAGTTGGCGCTGCAGCTTCCCAGGTGTTTGCAAATGCTTGCAACTAAACCTCTGTTTTTACTTACATCAGTTAGACAGTTTAATTTGGTTTAGTGCTTTTTGGTTGACAATTCTGAGCCTGGTCACATGGTTACTTATAATTTATTATCCATGTTTATATTTAATTGCATATTTGCTAAAATCGCATCTCATTCAAAGTCCCACTTTTACCATTTTTATCCACTTACAGGGATGGAGGCCTATGGCAAGATTGCTATATGCCTCATTCAAAGTCCCAACCCCCCTCTTTTTAAAAATTTACAACACGTTTCTGTTACTTTTCATGTTATTTTTTTCATTTGTGGTTTTGATATTCAGTATTTTAGCGAATTTATAAGTAAAATACTACCAGGATGCAGTGCTAGATTTAGAACTCAAGTTTGGGGGTCTCTCAAGATAGAAATTAAATTATATTAATAATAAAAAATGAACAACAATGAATGATAGACAGCATTTGTTCTAAGAAAAATAAAATAAAAGTTAGGTTCTGAAGAAGACACTTGTCTGATTTTTTTTTTATCTCCATTTTATTGACTGTAAGAATGCACATTTCACAGGTAACTGGAACTGGCAAGTCATACATCACAGTTATGCATCACACTACAATATTTACAAAAAGTCTTTCTTCTTGCACTTAGCATATGAAAAATCTTTAACTACCTCATCAAACTGTATCATCTTGAGGACACTGCTCTCGATACCCAGGAGGCGCAGAACACTTAGGGGTTGATTTACTAAAGGCAAATAGACTATGCACTTTGCAAATCCAGTTGATCCAGAGCTTAGTAATTGAGGGGGAGCTTTGCTGACTTCTATCATCCAATCATGTGCAAGCAAAAATACATTTTTTTAAAACTTATATTATATATTTATAAATTATTGCCATAAAAAGTGTATGGAACATGGGTACTGCACCAGGGGACAATGCAAAAAAAAAGTTTTAAAAACTGAAGTTTTTTCAGGAGCAGTGATTTTAATAATGCTTAAAGTAAAACAATTAAAATGAAATATTCCTTTTACCACTTCCCGCCCGGTCAATAGTAAATTGACATCCGGGAAGTGGTAATCCTGAAGAAGTACCAGTTGAAAATTACAAACAGATTCTACTTAACAACAAACCTACAGTTCCAGTCTTGTTTGCACTGCCTGTATACTGTTGTTCAAAGTATAAAGGGCCAAAGGGGCTTGTAATGACCTGGGGGAGTGGGGGGAAACCCATGCTATTTTTCTCAATGATTTTCATCCATATTGCAGGGACCAGACATTATATTAAAGCCGCAAGCAGTTTTAAATTGCTTTTTTCTTATAGTACTCTCATTTTGTGCAAGGACAGTTCTAAACACGTGCCACTACTGTAGACACCCAGCAGGTACGATATTTAAAGGAATTTTTCATTTTTTTTCACTTTAAGCATCATTAAAATCGCTGCTCCAGAAAAAACAACAGTTTTTAAAACTTTTTTTTTTACATTAATACATGTTCCCTGGGGCAAGACCGACAATAACTTGCATATTAGGCTTTAAAATGGGCACTTTCGAATTTGAACGTTCGAGTCCCATTGACGTCAATGGGGTTCTAAATGTTCGTGCGAACATTCGGTCCGTTCGAAGGTTCTGGTGCGAACCGAACAGGGGGGTGTTTGGCTCATCCCTAGTCAGGAGCAAAAAAACTCATGAATAGTGAAGCTCAAGTGGGGAAAGTGTGAGAATGGTTCTACTAGCGCAGTCTACTTCTTGCTTATCCAGGCTTTGTTTCACACTACTAGCTCCACTCCCCATATACAGTATAATGGACATCTGCTAGAAATACAATTTGCCACTTTCTGCAAGTAGGAAAGGAGAGGCCCAATTTAAGGGGAAAAGGGTTCCTTCCCTTCTTACATTCTTGTATCAGCAGTTATCTTCAGTCTACACACTTAGAAATTTGAGTTTCACAGCACAGCACGGGGGGGGGGGGGGAAATGGTGGCATCAATCATCAAGTCAGCAATAGCACAGGTACAGATTAAACATTTTCATCTGTGGTATCAGTTGCAAATCATCATGCAATGCATCACAGCATAAGAGCATTAACAAAAGTTGTGCTGTCATCCTTATATAGTTCTCTCTGATGTTTGCAGTTATTTTTATTATTGCCAGCTTTTGCTCCATTTAAAACATAGTGTATCTCTTTGTTCAATAGTGGGTGGTCCGCTAACAATGGGAGACTTACCTGAATAAAAAACTAGGTAGTACCTACAGTATATACATACTAGCAATTCAGGCACCTCAGAAGAATTTAGGGTTCCATCACCCAGCTGGAATATGGAGGAAAATAATAAAAGTTTATTATTTTCCTACGGTGAAGTACGAAAAACTAAATATATGCGAGCAAGGCTAAACAGGAGTTGAAATAAAAATAGAAAGAGAAAAAGAATTAAAAAAAAATAAAAGCATGAAAAAGATAGAGAGGAAGGAAAATATAAAGAAGGCGGGATGAAAGAGTAGAAGGAAAGAAAGATAGCCTACCTGTCAAATTTAAACATCAGTAAGCAGTGAACTGTGTCGCTAAACTTGTATGGTATTCAAGATTCCCAAATACTTCACCCATGGTTCCCACATTTGGTCAAAGTGAGTAGTTTTCTCCAATATTAAACCAATCCTTTTTTCCTGTTCCATTACCCATGTGACTTTTCTTTTCATATATAATATAGAAACTGTCATTTTTTTTCCAGGCAGCTGCTATAGTAATTCTAGCTCCTATTAGGATAAATAATATTAGTCGTCTGGTAACCTTATGGGCCTGTGGTATAAATCCATTCAGTAAAGCAATCACTGGAGACTGATGTACAGTATATTATACCCGTGATATGTCTTATAATATGAAATACTTTATTCCAGAATCCTTGTATCCTTGGACATTCCCACCATGTATGAATCATAGATCCAACCCCTTGACACCCTCTAAAGCATAGAGGTGACAAAGAGGGATATATAGAGGCCAATTTAAGGCCTCCATAAGTGAAACATTGGTAATGCCCTTCATGGATCTATTAAAATTAGCATACCAATCTTTCAAATCCCATTCATTCTTAGGGAACGAGCTTCGCGTTCGATACGAACGTATGTTCGACTCGAACATTGTCTGTTCGTATGTTTAACGAAATTTGAACAAAAGCGGTCGTTCGCGCCAAATTCGAGTGACGCAAAACGGCCCATAATTCACTGTGGCATTGCACGCTGATGATTGGCCAAGCATGCTGTATGTCCCGCATGCTTGGCCAATCACAGCGTGCAAAAAACGAAGAGCCATAATTGGCCAAAGCCTGGGTGGCTTTGGCCAATTATGGCTCAGGGCTTTAGCACACGCCCCACACTATAAAAGGCCGCCTTCCGGGCGGCCTCGTGTAGTGTGTTCCGGCTTGTTATTGAGAGCAGTTAGAGAGACAGAGAGATTGTCTATTTAGATAGCTAGATAGAGCAGGCTAGTCAGTTTAGCTTTAATTACAGTGTGTAGAGGATATATATACATACAAGAGTTGTACATATATGTATACACTGTATAGCTTAGATAGATCAGTTCTTCCTAATTTACTGGCAGGCAGGTGATTGTGCTATTTAAAGACGTTATCACACGTATAGACACCCAGCAGGTACAATATTTAAAGGAATTTTATTTTTATTTTTTTAATTTAAGCATCATTAACCACTTCCATACTAGCGCCACCTAATGGTTAACCCCTTCACTGTCATTGTCATTTTCACAGTAACAGTGCATTTTTATAGCACTTTTCGCTGTGAAAATGACAATGGTCCCAAAAATGTGTCAAATGTGTCCGATGTGTCCACCATACTGTGGCAGTCATGAAAAAAATCGCTGATCGCCGCCATTACTAGTAAAAAAAAAATTATTAACAAAAATGCCATAAAATTATCCCCTATTTTGTAAACACTGTAACTTTTGCGCAAACCAATCAATAAACGCTTATTGTGATTTTTTTTTACCAAAGATAAGTAGAAGAATACGTATCGGCCTAAACTGAGGAAAAAAATGTTTTTTTTATATATTGTTTGGGGATATTTATTATAGCAAAAAGTTAAAAATATTGATTTTTTTTCAAAATTGTCTCTCTATTTTTGTTTATAGCGCAAAAAATAAAAACCGCAGAGGTGATCAAATACCACCAAAAGAAATCTCTATTTGTGGCCAAAAAAGGACGCCAATTTTGTTTGGGAGCCACATTGCATGACCGCGCAATTGTCAGTTAAAGCGACGCAGTGCGGAATTGCAAAAACAAGCAAGGTCCTTAACCTGCATAATTGTCCAGGTCTTAAGTGGTTAAGCAGTATTAAACATTTACAGTATTATATTGTACCTTACAAATTCTTAGATGTGAGAGCTGCATTAGTTTCCTTCTTTAGGCTTTCTTTCCTCTATTTTCATCTAGTAATCCAGCCAGCAACTATGTTGTTTTTCACACCACAAACTCTCCACCAGAATGTAACAGTTTACATGAATGGGACAAACCATTTAACATTTGGAGGGGGGATTAAAATGATCAGCTTTTATGTATTCATGCAAAACCTTTATCCCATAAGGAAAAAATAAACTGCTGTAACTGATTATAAAGTGTGAACTGGAGTTGGCTTCAATTTGTTAAAGGTCAAAGGTTCAGAATGACAATGCTGGTGTCTGCTGTGGCTCCTAATCTTATTCCTGAAACAGGAGGTATTTTACTGACCAGATCATCAGGTAATAACAAAGGGACATCGGTGGTAGATTCATTGTCAGACCACCAGGCTACCTGGATGTTGGGACCAACCTACTATGTGGTATGTACTACCATGCTCCAAGGGCCTTTTGGCTACTATGGATATAACATACACACTATGCTAACGGACATCATTTAGTGCTCTAATGATTGTCCTTGCTATGTATCTATTAATAGGGCTTATTGGACGTAACCCCTCCTACATATCTGGGCACGCACCTGAATCACTGCGTCCAGTTTGAGGACTTGGGGATACCTAGAGGCTAGTGAGTTTACCAACTTAGCGGTTCAAGAGGAGCTTTAAACATACGCCTCTTTTGTAAGCTTTGAATACTTACTATGGTTATGATGTATTACAGGTCCTTTGACCTTTTTATTCCACAGCTGTAAACTGATAGTGGGCTTACGCAAGGTATGATATTATATTATGTAAAATATCCCAGCAACCTGCAAATATGTACCCATCTGTAGCTACAGCAGATATAATCTATTTATGGAATACTTAGCTAATATGCTATTCTCTTGGCCTATCCTCCCCCCTTTCTCTTCTCCTCACTAGATGCTAACGTTCCTTATCTACCCTCTTCTACGTAGAATGAGATGTTCTATATACACACACAAGGTGTGACATTTACAGGTATGTGCCCTAATTAGGTATATTTTTTACTTATATAATTTCCCCCACAAATATATATAGATAGGATGGGTTTCATATCTAAATTTTCTTTATAATCAGTGACCTTTCATGGTTGATGCCACACTTTTTATGGGGGTTCTCACTTGATGTTCCAGCACCTGCCCAGGGAGCTATTGTTCTGGTGCTATTCTGTGCTGAGATGGGTTCCACACTGTGAATGCATGGTTATAATAGTTGTGGATGTAGATTAATAATATGTAAATCTATGAATAGTATGTAAATGTGATTGTTTTTCTCTAGATGAGTGCTGTATGGTTTTCATGAGCCCTGATGAAGCAAAAGTTGACGAAACACGTCGGTGCATGAAGACCTATTTAAAGGATAACTAAAGGAATTTTTTTTTTAGCTAAATAGCTTCCTTTACCTTAATGCAGTGCTGTTTTTATGTTCTCATTGTTCGTTTTTGCTTTGAAGTAGCTGTAATACATCTCTGATCTCCACACTTCCTGCTTGTCTGGCTCCTTATGAAAAATCTCATGGCAGCTTTTCACTGTGGTCCAAGCTGTGTCTCTAAAACTCCTCAGACCCAATCAGATTCATTTTAAAAACAAAACACTGCCCTGGGATTCAATTTAAAAACAAAACACTGCCCAGGATTTGTTTGTTTTTGTTCTGTCTCTCTCTCTACTAAACATAAACACAAAACCTTTTTAAAAACGAAAGTGAAACTAGAGGCATATTATATGATTGATTTTTATCTATTTTTAATCATTTTTAAAAGGGATGAGTTAACTTTTATGTCTCTATACCCTGTAAACAGTCATTTCAGCAAAAAATGTTTTTTCCTTTAGTGATCCTTTAATCAACATTCATCTCTGGTGTACAAAATACACAGTGAATCTTATCAGCACTATTGATGTTTTTAGGTACGTGAGACATATAAATCATTTGAATTCTCTTAATCTTTGTTATCAAATAAATTGTATGATTTTTTTTTTTAATTGTATGATTTTTCAGTACAAATTGTTTGCTCCTTGTGTGGTCTGTACAGTCTGAAACGTATTTTCCCATTTTTCATAAGAAAACAGAGGGGGAAAGCCAAATAAAAGAAAATGAATGCAGTCTAATGATTGTTAAGCTGCAATTTATTACATTTTGGGTTTATTAGCACTTTAAAGCATGTTCATGTTGCTTTCACACATATCCTGTATTAATACTAATGATGTCCTTTCCACAAGTATTGTAGCCTTTGATTCTCACTGTAGAATAGAGAGTAAATCCTGGTGTATGCTAAAAGACTGCAATCTAGTTATCAATCAAACTTACAGGGTTATATGGGAGACAAGGTGTATCCAACTGTAGCAAATTATTTATTTTAAAGTATATCGATATCAAAAAGTTTTCAATAGAGTGGGAAATGATTACAACTGCTGTCAGCAAAAAAAAGTTGTCCCCAGGATAGGATGTGAATGCAAATCTCTCTAAAGCTGGGTACACATCAAAACTCGGTCAAATCAGCAAACACTGGCTGAATTTCAATCTGTGTGTGGCCCTCTCTGTCTGACAGAAGTCGATAGGTAGATGGATTATTGTCGAATGTGACGGCTGGAAAAATATCATATTAGCAGTCAATCGGCTGCAGAGCTGATTAGTGTATTCTGATAGTAGAGTTCTAGGGTCAGAATACAAAAACACAGGGAGGATTTTTCCATTCACCTTGTTTGTGTGGATGGGGGAATCCACAACCTGCTGGCAACAAAGTATTAAGAAAATGCTATTTTATGATAGGACATCTATAACATCTGTCAGATTTTTTAATGCTGTCATATTCTCTACTGTCGATTTTCAATCACAATCACCTTTCTGATAAAACATTGTCCCCAGAACAGAAAGTGAGGGCAAAATCTCTCTAAAGGAGTCCCAGATGACAGTATAATTTTTGCATTTTATCCAAAACAAACAAAAGGTTTGGGGTACACCACTTGAATGTGGAGGTGCTGCATGCATCCCTGTGACAACAGTCCCTTTTCTGTCTATTAGGACACAGTGGCTACACAGACACAGCTGCTGCTCCCAGTGTTACAAACATGTGTGCTGATTAACATCTTGTGTGAATGAAGCCATAGGAGAAGCGGTATAAGTGATTAGCTTTTCCTCTGTCGCTTTGCTTTCTCTTCCCGTCACCATGCTTCCTGTCAGCATATTAACTGTCTCTTTGCTAAAAAAACATTTAATTATGTACTAATATTTACAAAAACGTTTCCAATGTCAGATAATATAGTGATAAATAAAGCCAACGTTGAAACACAGTTATACATTATTCCTCATCTGTATGGGCTCTCTCTGCAACATGTTTGGGAAAATTGCATCCACAAGGTATCTGTGTATGTCACTCTTTGTTTATGCCTGGCTGTCAATGTTTGTGCATTATATTTGATTGATCAGTTCATGTAAGGCAGTTTGTTGTCTTAGTAAATATACTCTTACCTTGGCCTTGGAAATGATGTGGTCTTTATATGGCATTGGTTACCAATCAGTGATTCCAAAATACTTATCATGTACCTGGATGCTGAGCCCGAGAAGTTGAGGGTGGCCTCTTGCACACTTTGCATCCAAGCCCCCCTGGAATTTGAGACAGACAGCTAGGACAATGGAAGGGCGCAGGTGCCAGGAAGCTGGAGCTTTGGACTTGAACTTGGGAATGCTGGTGTTAGGCAAGCAGAAGTGCAGCGATGAGGGCACCCAAGTTCAATCAGACCAGTAAAGAGTAGAGTAGGGACACAAGCAGAGTTCAGTAACAGCTGGGCAGGAGGACACCAAATCATGAGCAGAATCAAGGACAGGGATGAGCACTGGTTGGCAACTGACAGGCAAGTGAGGAACAGGATAGGCAGAATTTTGGTCAAGAATCCAGGCCTAGGTTGCCAAAAAACATAGGGCCAGATTCTGAAAGCAGTTACGTTGGCGTATCTCGAGATATGCCGCGTAACTTCTAAGATGCGCCGGCGTATCTATTTTCTGTATTCAGAAAACAAGATATGCCGGAATTTTGCTTAGATACGAGCGGCGTAAGTCTTTTACGCCGTCGTATCTTAGTTGCATATTTACACTGGCCGCTAGGTGGCGCTTCCGTCAATTTTCGCGTTGAATATGCAAATGAGCTAGATACGCCGATTAACGAATGCACTTGCGCCCGGTCGTCGTATTTTACGTCGTTTGCGTAAGCGTAATTCCAGTGTAAAGTTACCCCTGCTATATGAGGCGTAGGTGAGACGTACTCAATGTTAAGTATGGACATCGGGACAGCGTAAAATTTTCCGTTGTTTACGTCGTTTGCATAAATCGTTCGCGAATAGGGCTTTGCGTAAGTTACGTTCACGACGAAACCAATGAGTACCTGCGGCGTAATTTTGAGCATGTGCATTGGTATACGTCCACGGACGGCGCATGCGCCGTTCAGAAAAAAAGGGTCAATTACGTGGGGTCACGATTCATTTACATGGATCACGCCCCCCCACCTGCCTATTTTGAATTAGGCGCGGTTACGCCGGCCCATTTCTGCTACGCCGCCGTAACTTTGGGCGCAACATGTTTGTGAGTACAGCACCTGCCTCTCAAAGTTGCGGCGGCGTAGCGTAAATCAGATACGCTACGCCCGCACAAAGATAGGCGTCCCTACATGAATCTGGTCCATAGACAGCAGACATAAGCAGGGGTAGTCAGAGGCAGGAAAGACAAAAGCTGGGTCAATAACAGAGTCAATTAGGATTTGGGATCAAGGATACAAACTGAAAGACAATCCAGCAATGATCCCATTAAGGCCTAAGGTTTAAATAGTTCACCACCAGAATAGTATCATGGCAATTTGTAGTGTTTGGCTGTATGACTTAATGTATGGATACTTGTATTACCATTTTTTTTTTGCTCCTTGGTGGAGCATAGGATCTGGCACACCAATCAACTTTGCTTGCAGCATTTACATGTACTGTAGCCCTTCCCTTCCCATTTCTAGGTCTTGTAATATTAGTATTTATAATTATATGGTATGTCCAGGCAAAACGTTCTATTATAAATTATGGATAGAATAGCGTGGGATTTGAACTAGTTAGTAAGGAGGTGAATAACAAAGTAAACACTACAAGGTTGAGATCTTGTATAACTTTATTCATATCTTTCTACTTTAGAACAAAAATAGATAATGTTTTTGCTGACCAACCTTTTTTTTTCATGATAATGTAAAATTAACTTAATAAAGCATATACACCTCTTTAAACATGTGCAACATCTGTCATGTATAGCATAGGCAGAAGTATTTCTACTTCACTGGCAGTGAGATAAAAACAGCAGAGCAATATTTCACTGCAGGTGCCTCAAATTCAAACTGCAGGTTTCATGCTATAGGATTACTAACCATATCCCAAAGAACATCAACGCCTGGAAGAGTTCTAGTTTGAAGCCCCATGCTGCAATCATAGCAAACTATAAGCACTCAAACACATAACTCATACTTACTGTTTATACAGTCTCTGCTAGATTTTTCCATTGAACACTTTGCTTTTGAATTTCAGTTAATCGACTTTCTAAACTTTTACTATGACATGTATAAGAGATGCACTCTACATATTAGGGTAAATTTACAACATGTTTCTGTTACTTTTCATGTTATTTTTTTCATTTGTGGTTTTGATATTCAGTATTTTAGCGAATTTATAAGTAAAATACTACCAGGATGCAGTGCTAGATTTAGAACTCAAGTTTGGGGGTCTCTCAAGATAGAAATTAAATTATATTAATAATAAAAAATGAACAACAATGAATGATAGACAGCATTTGTTCTAAGAAAAATAAAATAAAAGTTAGGTTCTGAAGAAGACACTTGTCTGATTTTTTTTTTATCTCCATTTTATTGACTGTAAGAATGCACATTTCACAGGTAACTGGAACTGGCAAGTCATACATCACAGTTATGCATCACACTACAATATTTACAAAAAGTCTTTCTTCTTGCACTTAGCATATGAAAAATCTTTAACTACCTCATCAAACTGTATCATCTTGAGGACACAATGCTCTCGATACCCAGGAGGCGCAGAACACTTAGGGGTTGATTTACTAAAGGCAAATAGACTATGCACTTTGCAAATCCAGTTGATCCAGAGCTTAGTAATTGAGGGGGAGCTTTGCTGACTTCTATCATCCAATCATGTGCAAGCAAAAATACATTTTTTTAAAACTTATATTATATATTTATAAATTATTGCCATAAAAAGTGTATGGAACATGGGTACTGCACCAGGGGACAATGCAAAAAAAAAGTTTTAAAAACTGAAGTTTTTTCAGGAGCAGTGATTTTAATAATGCTTAAAGTAAAACAATTAAAATGAAATATTCCTTTTACCACTTCCCGCCCGGTCAATAGTAAATTGACATCCGGGAAGTGGTAATCGTGAAGAAGTACCAGTTGAAAATTACAAACAGATTCTACTTAACAACAAACCTACAGTTCCAGTCTTGTTTGCACTGCCTGTATACTGTTGTTCAAAGTATAAAGGGCCAAAGGGGCTTGTAATGACCTGGGGGAGTGGGGGGAAACCCATTCTATTTTTCTCAATGATTTTCATCCATATTGCAGGAACCAGACATTATATTAAAGCCGCAAGCAGTTTTAAATTGCTTTTTTCTTATAGTACTCTCATTTTGTGCAAGGACAGTTCTAAACACGTGCCACTACTGTAGACACCCAGCAGGTACGATATTTAAAGGAATTTTTCATTTTTTTTCACTTTAAGCATCATTAAAATCGCTGCTCCAGAAAAAACAACAGTTTTTAAAACTTTTTTTTTTCCATTAATACATGTTCCCTGGGGCAAGACCGACAATAACTTGCATATTAGGCTTTAAAATGGGCACTTTCGAATTTGAACGTTCGAGTCCCATTGACGTCAATGGGGTTCTAAATGTTCGGGCGAACATTCGGTCCGTTCGAAGGTTCTGGTGCGAACCGAACAGGGGGGTGTTTGGCTCATCCCTAGTCAGGAGCAAAAAAATTCATGAATAGTGAAGCTCAAGTAGGGAAAGTGTGAGAATGGTTCTACTAGCGCAGTCTACTTCTTGCTTATCCAGGCTTTGTTTCACACTACTAGCTCCACTCCCCATATACAGTATAATGGACATCTGCTAGAAATACAATTTGCCACTTTCTGCAAGTAGGAAAGGAGAGGCCCAATTTAAGGGGAAAAGGGTTCCTTCCCTTCTTACATTCTTGTATCAGCAGTTATCTTCAGTCTACACACTTAGAAATTTGAGTTTCACAGCACAGCACGGGGGGGAAAAATGGTGGCATCAATCATCAAGTCAGCAATAGCACAGGTACAGATTAAACATTTTCATCTGTGGTATCAGTTGCAAATCATCATGCAATGCATCACAGCATAAGAGCATTAACAAAAGTTGTGCTGTCATCCTTATATAGTTCTCTCTGATGTTTGCAGTTATTTTTATTATTGCCAGCTTTTGCTCCATTTAAAACATAGTGTATCTCTTTGTTCAATAGTGGGTGGTCCGCTAACAATGGGAGACTTACCTGAATAAAAAACTAGGTAGTACCTACAGTATATACATAACAGCAATTCAGGCACCTCAGAAGGATTTAGGGTTCCATCACCCAGCTGGAATATGGAGGAAAATAATAAAAGTTTATTATTTTCCTACGGTGAAGTACGAAAAACTAAATATATGCGAGCAAGGCTAAACAGGAGTTGAAATAAAAATAGAAAGAGAAAAAGAATTAAAAAAAAATAAAAGCATGAAAAAGATAGAGAGGAAGGAAAATATAAAGAAGGCGGGATGAAAGAGTAGAAGGAAAGAAAGATAGCCTACCTGTCAAATTTAAACATCAGTAAGCAGTGAACTGTGTCGCTAAACTTGTATGGTATTCAAGATTCCCAAATACTTCACCCATGGTTCCCACATTTCGTCAAAGTGAGTCGTTTTCTCCAATATTAAACCAATCCTTTTTTCCTGTTCCATTACCCATGTGACTTTTCTTTTCATATATAATATAGAAACTGTCGTTTTTTTTTCCAGGCAGCTGCTATAGTAATTCTAGCTCCTATTAGGATAAATAATATTAGTCGTCTGGTAACCTTATGGGCCTGTGGTATAAATCCATTCAGTAAAGCAATCACTGGAGACTGATGTACAGTATATTATACCCGTGATATGTCTTATAATATGAAATACTTTATTCCAGAATCCTTGTATCCTTGGACATTCCCACCATGTATGAATCATAGATCCAACCCCTTGACACCCTCTAAAGCATAGAGGTGACAAAGAGGGATATATAGAGGCCAATTTAAGGCCTCCATAAGTGAAACATTGGTAATGCCCTTCATGGATCTATTAAAATTAGCATACCAATCTTTCAAATCCCATTCATTCTTAGGGAACGAGCTTCGCGTTCGATACGAACGTATGTTCGACTCGAACATTGTCTGTTCGTACGTTTAACGAAATTTGAACAAAAGCGGTCGTTCGCGCCAAATTCGAGTGACGCAAAACGGCCCATAATTCACTGTGGCATTGCACGCTGATGATTGGCCAAGCATGCTGTATGTCCCGCATGCTTGGCCAATCACAGCATGCAAAAAACGAAGAGCCATAATTGGCCAAAGCCTGGATGGCTTTGGCCAATTATGGCTCAGGGCTTTAGCACAAGCCCCACACTATAAAAGGCCGCCTTCCGGGCGGCCTTGGGTAGTGTGTTCCGGCTTGTTAATGAGAGCAGTTAGAGAGACAGAGAGATTGTCTATTTAGATAGATAGAGCAGGCTAGTCAGTTTAGCTTTAAATACAGTGTGTAGAGGATATATATACATACAAGAGTTGTACATATATTTATACACTGTGTAGCTTAGATAGATCAGTTCTTCCTAATTTACTGGCAGGCAGGTGATTGTGCTATTTAAAGACGTTATCACACGTATAGACACCCAGCAGGTACAATATTTAAAGGAATTTTTTTTTTTTTTTTTTATTTAAGCATCATTAAACTCACTGCTCCTGTTTAAATAAAAAAATGAAAGATTCCTTTAAATATTGTACCTGCTGGGTGTCTATAGCTTGCCTGTGAAAACATCTTTGAGAACTCGGGTCTTGCCCGAGGGAACATGTATCAATGGACATTTTTTTTAAAAACGATCACTTTTTCAGGAGTCCTGCGCCTGAAAAAACAACTGTTTTAAAAAAAAAATTCCATTGATACATGTTCCCTGGGGCAAGACCCGGGTTCTCAAAGACGTTTTCCAATAATAACTTCAATATTGGTCTTTAAAATGAGCGTTTTTGAATTCGAACGTTCGAGTCCCATAAACTTCAATGGGGTTCTAAATGTTCGCGCGAACGGTCGGTCTGTTCGAAGGTTCTGTTCTGTTCGAAGGTTCTGGTGCGCACCGAACGCGGGTATGTTCGGCTCATCCCTATTTATTCTAAAGATCCCTCTCCCAAGCCAGCATATGAGGTAATTTATGTTAAAGTTGCTTTTCTTTATGAGAAAAATCTTCTAGTAGTTTTAGGCTTATGATAAAAAAGCTTTTTTTTTCAAGATTTTCTCTGTTTTTTTTTTGGAGTCTAGGTCGTTTTGAGAAGCCCAGAATGAATGCAAATTTTAACATCTGAGTGGCAGGTCACCAACAGTTTCAGTGACTTAATTAGCCTAACATTGAAACTTTGAATCTGAGATTCAAACAATTCTGTGGCAAGATTTGAACTACAGAGTGCACATGATTCTTGAGTTACAAATGTTTCATACTAAGGTTTACAACAAATTCCAACTGTGAGCTCAAATCTGATAAAAAGGAAAAGTGGCAGCATTTTGACACTATGTCAGAGAAGTGTTGTCATCAAACTAGGAGATGTCCTGAAAGATCCTGTGGTACACATTAAAGGAACAAATGTCAGTATTCCTATGAATATAGGTTTATGGCACTCTAGTTTGTTGTCTAAGAAGAATGTATTTTTACAATATTTATGATATGACAACTTCTTAATTGCTAGTTCTGTAGTTTTTAACACAAAAACAGCTGCCTGATAACTTGGCTATTTAGTTGACTGATACGAGACATTCCTTTAATACTATTCAGTTTACCAGGATGAGTTTTTAAATTAAGTAGTGCCCTGTGAATAACTAATGTTAAGTCAATATACTGTATATGTTGTATGATAGAATCCCTTGTTGCTCAAGCCTAGTGCTGTTTGCAATATGCATTGTACATACCAGTGCAAAGAAATCCTAAAATGTACATTGTTTTGAAACTATAATCCATGCGCAGTGTGTGCCCGGCTGTGAAGCCACAGCCGGGCACCCACAGTAGTGATGTCGGCACCGCAGAGAGGAGGGGGAGACGAGCGGGGCTATGTTCCACCGCATCACTGGACCCTGGGACAGGAGATTGTCCGGTTATAAAAAGTCAGCAGTTTCAGTATTTGTAGCTGCTGACTTTTAATATTTTTATTTTAGTAGGAAAGTTACTTTTAAGTTCACCTTTACCAAAAAACTGTCTATGCAGATATGGGGCCTGTGTAGATAAAAACAAACTGTGCAGCTCTGACTTAATTTGAATAATGCCCTTTCTATAGGTGTAGGCCATTTACATGCCTCGTGAAGCTTGACTAGAGTGAAAAGTAGGGGAACACAATAGTGACCCCTACCCATTGGACTGAGAACCAACTCAAATAAGCAGTTTAAAGTTCAAATTATTTGATTGGTTACTTATCTGTCATGTGATTTTAAAACTCTTCTGGAAAGTTCTGCAACTTTTCAGGAGGCCCAACAGACCTATAAGATCAAAAAATAAATATAAGAGACATCAGACCAATGGCAGCAGCTGAAGAAGACATATCCCTCCCTCCCCTTGCCGTGGTTCTTCATTATGTTGCTTTGTCCCTTCTGCAGAAGGGTACATTGGTAGTACTGGTGTATTCATTTTAGGTTTGAGCTTTAACCTCCCTGGCGGTATGATTCTTTCAGATTTTAGGTGCTGAAAGCGGTACCATTATTTGCAAGGAAATTTGGCGTTTTATACTGTAGGCCTGTAATTCTTAGGAATAACTTACTTAAATCTGACCAAACAAAAGTCTAATAGGCATGACATTTAAAAAATTTTTTTTATAAATTATAATATCATAAATAATTATAAATAATTATAACAAATAATAATATAATTATAGTAAAAATTATTCAATAATGTAATGAAATCAAAAACACTGAAATTTGCTCAGTTGCAGAATTGTCGCTGTAATTTTTTTTTTTTTATGACGAATTTCCCCACAAATCGCTATCGCTAAATTCTGCAAGTGATTATAGTTTATTATCGCTGTTTTTTAGCTGATCTAAAACCATTTTTGACATAAAGGGACACTTTTGGTTGCTATGGACAATCTACAGTTTGCAGGGAGAAAGAACACTTTTTATTATATAAAAGGACATGTAGGGCACTGGGCAGACCACTAGGGACAAGGGGGGTGTGTATTTTTTACATACAGTACTGTAATCTATAAGATTACATTGTACTGTATGTAATGTGTTTGTTTACTTTTTTGAATATGGCGCCCTTTCTCCGCCCCCGTGCGTCGTAACGTCGCAGGGAACGGAGATCGGCGGCACACGGGGACGCTGTGTGAATCGAGCGAGCACCCGCTCGCTCACACAGCGTGTTGGCATCGCTGGATCCAGGAACAAGGTAAGTAAACCCTGTCTGTGCACTCAGCGAGGCGAGCCCGAGTCTGACTCGGGGTTACCGATCGCAGCATGAAAATGTAACCCCGAGTCAGACTCGGGAATACCGCCAGGAGGGTTAATGGCTGAACCATTGGCATGCTATTAACATTACTTATGGTGGTATGATTATGAATAAACAATTTATCGTTCTAAAAAAAAACTAGTTTATTATTATAAATTTGGTACAGGTGAGTGTGTAGCGCTAAGTATAAATATAAGTGGTGCACAAGGTCACTAACAATATACAACAAATAAAGTGGAATGGTAATAATAAGTCCACCGATAAAACAAATGGTGAAAGTGTCCGTCACAAATGGATGAAGAATATCACAATAGGGTGTCATGAAGCTGTATGAAACATCCTTTGGCCAGTGCTTTCAAACAAATGGTGTAAATGGATACTCTTACCCAAACTGTTGGACCCGGTTATACACCGGGTCAATCAGGCATGGATAATCCAAACAACAGATGGATTGAATAGTTGAAGGAATCCAGAGGACTTCTGGGTAAACCTGGATGGACACTGGGTGACGACGACCATACTTCCCACCTGGCGATCGGTCTGATGTTAGAGTTCCAGTCGTGTAGATGGACCACTCAGCCAAATAGATAGATGGGAAATCCAGAATCACTTGATGGTTTTAGTAAGCAGTGCCCCGTTGGGGGTGAGGAAAATCAAACAAAGGAACCCAAAAAATTCCCATCCAAAGAACATGGAAAAAAAATAAAAAATGGGGCCTCCAATAGTGCAGGTCAAAACTGAGTGGGTTTTAATTAATAAAAACCAACATACAAAGAATAAAAAGTGATCACAGTTCAAATAAGAAGCAACGTGGTGAGTGGTGTACCCTGCCCGATGCATTTCGTCCAATATGGGCTTATACTGGGGCATCTATGTTTCACATATATATATATATAATAGACATAAAAGACCTAGAACCAATAATTAACCAATCAATCAATCAGGATTACACTTAAAAGGTCTATGATTTGAGGAGACCAGTCACATGACAGGCTGGGCACCAAATCCTGAACATAGAACCAATGATATTGTGCGCTGGGAATCACTTCCTGGTTGGTGATGACTCACCAGTTCTACCCGGAAGAAACTCACAACAGCACACAGCAGTGAGCATGTCAAAAAGCATGCGAAAATTGGATAAATAAATCACGTGGCCTTTCTTTTTTTTTTTTCTTTTTCTTTTTAAAGTGTATTTTGTGCGTGAACTCGAGAGAGAGGAGCCGGACTGAAGGAGTTGGCAGTAGGCAGACCCTCCCCCCGGAGGCAATCGCCATCCTTCTCCATGCCCCCGGTGGCAATGGCGGGTGTGAGGGGGGCCTCCCACTCACCCCACCCTACCTGCTCCACTTGGGAGCCCGACTGGGGCCCAATGGGACCCCAACGGGGCAGAGGGACTCCCCCTATGAGGGAGTGAGGGGGTCTAGCCCACCCAGCCAGCCCCGTAGGTCCTTCGCCTCTCATTTTTAGGAGACCGCATGGCCAATGTGCGTGCGTGGTAAACCAATTTCGTGTGCGTGCAAGTGTGGTAGTTTTTGTGGGGGGGGGGGCGTACTAAGCACAGGCGTACCTTGCATAGTACACCCACCGGGAGCCGGGCTGAGACCACCAAACTCAATTCACATGTAGCCGAGACCGGGATCCGAACCCTTGGCTGCAGAGGTGAACGGCTTGTCAGCGCAGTGCCAATCACGTTGAGCCACCACAGCTCCCTACGTGGCCTTTCTTATCCAATCGCTCATTTGTTATACAACAACTTCCGAGTCAAAATCCAGATGCCCACAAATGACAGCAAATGGTGCAATAGAAAGGTCACGTGGGAAGTGAACCAGAACGGTACCACCCCTCATCCTGACAATGCACGTCCGCCACCTGTCAGCTTGAATTGCCGCGCACGCAAGTGAACATGTGTCAGATCACATGATAGGTACAGGTGACGCCATGCCCCCCAAGCCGGAAATTCAGCCGGAGCTACGTCACGCAACCCTGGTCATGTTACTGCACGTCCACAACGCGAGTAGTACCGAGTGTATGCAGTAGAAGTAACACCGTTTTTGGTGATTGACCAATTTGTTCCCCATTGGAGGGGGGAATACCGCGTACAGGGGGTGTCCCGCCTAGAAACGTATTGGATTTATGAGCTCAAGACCTACTCACCATTTGCCATGAATGTCGAGTGGGACATTAACTCTCTTATTAATTTAGATTAATTGTTTGGTAAATTATTATCTCTACTTTCACCCTTTCTTTTTCCTTTATATTTATATTTTTAGCGCTTTTTCCTACTTTAATTCTTAGATGTAGTTATACAGACTAGTCTTGTTTGAAGCTTATTGTATGTCAGTTCACTTAGTTTTATTGAGGTTGATGTTCTATGTTCTCCCTACTAGAGTTGAGCGGACACCTGAATGTTCATGTTTGACGGGTTCGGCCAAACTTCGGAAAAAAGTCTGGGTTCGGGACCCTGCACCCGAACCCTATTGAAGTCAATGTGGACCCGGACTTTTGACTACTAAAATGTCACTAAAAGACTAAGGGAAGGGGCTAGAGGGCTTCAGATGGCAGCAAAATGTTGATATGAGCATGGCAAGTACTCTGAAAATAAATGTGTTTAGGGAAATAACTTAAAATAACATAAAAAAATAAAAATAAAAATAATAATCTTGACAAGCAGGAACCTTCCCCAATGATGGGACACTATTCCTCCCGCTGATAACAATGATGAGGCACTATTTCTCCTACTGACACAAATGATGGGACACTATTCCTCCCAATGATACCAATAATGGGGCACTATTTCTCCCACTGACACAAATGATGGGACACTATTCCTCCCACTGATACCAATGATGGGACACTATTCCTCCCAATGATACCAATGATGGGGCACTATTTCTCCCACTGACACCAATGATGGGGCACTATTTCTCCCACTGACACAAATGATGGGGCACTATTCCTCCCAATGATAACAATGACGGGACACTATTCCTCCCACTGATACCAATGATGGGACACTATTCCTCCCACTGATACCAATGATAGGACACTATTCCTCTCACTGACACCAATGATGGGGCACTATTTCTCCCACTGACACAAATGATGGGGCACTATTTCTCGCACTGATACCAATGATGGGACACTATTCCTCCCACTGATACCAATGATGGGACACTATTTCTCCCAACGACACCAATGATGGGGCACTATTTCTCCCACTGACACAAATGATGGGACACTATTCCTCCAAATTATACCAATGATGGGGCACTATTTCTCCCACTGATACCAATGATGGGACACTATTCCTCCCACTGATACCAATGATAGGACACTATTCCTCTCACTGACACCAATGATGGGGCACTATTTCTCCCACTGACACAAATGATGGGGCACTATTTCTCGCACTGATACCAATGATGGGACACTATTCCTCCCACTGATACCAATGATGGGACACTATTTCTCCCAACGACACCAATGATGGGGCACTATTTCTCCCACTGACACAAATGATGGGACACTATTCCTCCAAATAATACCAATGATGGGGCACTATTTCTCCCACTGACACAAATGATGGGGCACTATTCCTCCCAATGATACCAATGATGGGACACTATTCGTCCCAATGATGCCGATGATGGGGCACTATTTCTCCCACTGACACAAATGATGGGACACTATTCCTGCCAATGATACCAATGATGGGACACTATTCTGGTGCAATTAGATTTGTGAAGTAGGACTGACTCCTAACTAATTCTCTCCCTATAAGCACAATCAGGAACCTTTCCCTACAGTAGCTAATGCCGAGTATGTTACAGGAACATATGCAATGCTGGTGCAATATTCCGAAATATGTCACAGGAACATATGCAATGCTGCTGCAATATGCAGAGTATGTCACAGGAACATATGCAATGCTGCTGAAATATGCAGAGTATGTCACAGGAACATATGCAATGCTGGTGCAATATGCAGAGTATCTGACAGGAACATATGCAATGCAGCTGCAAGTAGGTTTGTGAAGTAGGACTGACTCCTATATATTTCTCTGCCTATAAGCACAATCAGGAACCTTCACCCTAAATTACAGTATCTAATGCAGATTATCTGACAGGAAAATATGCAGTGCAGCTGCAATTAGATTTGTGAAGTAGGACAGACTTCTATCGAATTCTCTCCCTATAAGAACATCAGGAACCTTTCCCTAACGTAGCTAATGCTATGTAGATTGCTGAGTATTGTAATTCGATTTCTGAAGCAGCACAATCCTATCTAAATGTGTCCCTGAGAAGAGCAGCAGCAGCCTTTCCCTACCCTAGCTAAAGCAGAGTGATGAGCTGTGCTGTGTGCCTCTAGCTTATATAGAAGCTGGGTCACATGCTCGGTCACATGCTGCACTGGCCAATCACAGCCGAGCAAACCAAAATCCCCGCCAGCAGGCAGCGCGCTGACGTGTCGGTGACTTGTCGGTGACGTGGCAGTGACGTTGACGCCACCACGTCACCGCACCAGGAAGTAAAACACT
The DNA here is from genome assembly GCA_029574335.1 of Rana kukunoris. Lineage (NCBI taxonomy): Eukaryota > Metazoa > Chordata > Amphibia > Anura > Ranidae > Rana > Rana kukunoris. The sequence goes on from CM056059.1 coordinate 242,638,250, forward strand.
TCCGCTCATGCGTCGAAACCATTCGGCGAGTGTGCGAGAAGACATGTCTGCTGGTTTGCGTACTAACCAGCAGACATGTCGGGCGGACGGGTTCCCAGCCGACAGATTTCAAAGCATGCTAATATAGGGGTTTAAAGAAGCAATTTTACTCCGGTTGGAATATCCGGAGCACGACATGAAAGTAGCAATTAACAGGCAGTGTATTTACTTTGTGCCTAGAAAGTCACTCCACTGAAGCAGGAGTGGGACTAGATAGTGGCTGATTTTCCTCTGCATTATTAGGGAGAGTTTTCCACTTTTCCAGCAGCCGCAGACCATCCTCCAGAGTAGTTACCAAGAACTCCTTTTCCCCCTTGTTGATTACCAGGGTAGCAGGATAGTTCCATCTGTAAGGAATTTTGTGATTTTTGAGCGGTTTGGTCACAGTCATGAGATTGCGTCTCCTTTTCATAGTATGTGCAGACAGATCAGCAAAAAATGACAGACTCTGCATACATTCAGGAAGATTATCAGCCCGCCTGGCAGCATACATGAGTTTTTCCTTAACTTTGTAATAATAAATTCTGGCGATAGTATCCCTGGGTAATTTTTCAGGAATGAGTTTTGGTTTTGGAAGTCTGTGTATGCGGTCTATAATTATCTCCTCCAGGGGCAGGTCAGGAAGGACCTCTTTTATGATATTGGTCAGAAAGGCATTCAGTTCTGGTGTTTTAACCGAATCGGGAATGCCTCTTATTTTGATATTGTTCCTTCTGGATTGATCTTCGAGATCGGCGACCTTTGACTTTAGCCACACAATATCATCTTCATGTTCATTATGAGCATCCACCATATCATTAAAAGTGTCAGAGAATTCCCCCATTTTATGCTCTATGTGGGAGACTCTGCTCCTGACTTCATCCACTTCTGATTTACACTGTTTCATGAGTTGCAGCATATCTGTGTGAATGGCACCCCTGAGAGACATTAACATTTCTTTTAATGTGGAGTCCATGACGGGCTGATTATTTGTGGGGAATGTAGCTATGGCATCTTGAAACTCCAGCGTATCATCTATTCAAATTCCCCTGTCTCCCTCCTCTGCAGCCTGTGACATGTGTTGTGACACTTTCTGTTTGCAGTGGAAGAAGTTTGTGAATCTGGCTGCTTTTGTGCTAAGCTATGCTGTGGATGTGATCCGGATGGCCAGTCTGGACGAGCCCTTTGAATGTGAAGGAGAGAATGCCTCTACACGCTGCCGGCGCCATCTTGGCGGCTGTTGCGGTCAGACAACGAGTAAAAATCAGTCATCTTACCCAGCGCCGTTCTCTCCTTTTTTTTTCTCATCCCGTCCCTGCCATGTTCCTCGCCTGTAGTGGAGTGAAATCGCCGCTAATCGGTGCCCCGCGTCGCTGAGAAAAGCTCCGGTATGTCCGTTTAGCCGGGAGCTGTGTGATTACGCGTCCATTCGCCTGGCTTGCCGGCTCCGCCCCCGCCATCGCTTTAATTTTAAGAGTAGCATGTATTGATTACATGGGTTCTGTGGCTGACTGAGGTGATTAGACCCACCTGGTGCCTTGACTGTACCTTCATTAGTCAGGGGCTGGGTGGTTGGTATGTGTTTGGTTTTGGAGGGGGTAACACTCCACAATTAGTGTTTCGTATTCTCGGCACTACACATGTTGATTCCAGTTGTCACACACTTCACAAACTTTCTGCAGCTCAGTTTCCTTCACAAGGATCCTGTCACAACCAGACATTTATCAAACTATTCATACAGTCGTACTTACTCAAACTCACACGACTCACACGATTGGGGTTCTACCTCTCTTCACACCCCATCCTTCATCTTGACAAACTAGCCTGTATCAGGACAGTTATCCAGGACTTCATCCTATCGCAAGGGTGTACCAGAAGACAGTTGCAATCCTTATTAGGAATGCTCAACTTTGCTATGAGGATTATTCCTCAAAGGCGGTACTTTATATCACGACTTTTAGTCTTTCTCACACCATTTTAAGATCCAGATCGAGTTCTCAAGCTAGACCCAGCAGAAATAGCAGACTTAGCTATGTGGGACAAGTTCCTCACTTGCCGGAATGACATTTCATTGTTCATCCCGGCAGTATCACAGGTGGTCACCAATGCCACAACATCTACAGGCTTTGAAGCCATTTTTGGCCGCTACTGGTTCGGCCAACCTCGGCCCCCAGACGTTCTTTTAATCCCTGGTTTCACCCAGTCCTCATCACTCTTCGAGCTGTATCCCATTGTGGTAGCTGCCCAGGTCTGGGGCCACACCTGGACAGGACAAACAATGGTCTTCACTACGGACAATCAAGCCACGGCTGACATCATCAATAAAGGCAGATTAAAGTCACTCCCCATCATGTCCTTCCTGCGCAGGCTGCTGCAGCTGTCACTCAATTACCAGTTTAATGTTTACTGCAAGCATGTTCCAGGTAAATGCAATATCACAGCAGAAGCGCTGTCCTGTTTCAACTTTACTTTGTTTTTCCAGCAGGAGCCTGGAACCGACCCAACGACTACTCCTATCACACCCTGGTTGTTGCTGATGATGGACTGAAATCACAACTTGCCAATGCTTATTAACCACTCCTTGGTACGCAACACACTGGAGGCCTATCACACTGCTTGGAACATTTACCGCAAGTTTTATTGCCCCCGGAGCAGCGACAGGTGATGTTAGACACGTCCCGCAGCTGGCCCTTTCTCAGAACACCATTAGGGTATAGCCATTATACCTAGCCAGCATCAAGCATTTACTTACAGGATCCCAAATAAACCATCAGTATTCATGACCCATGCAGTCAGGTCCCTCCTACGGGGCATACAGAAGCACCAGCCCATAGCCAGGGGCCAATGCCTACCTGTCACAAGTGCCATCTTCAGGGACATGCCTAAACTCCTTACTCGTTCTCTGTTTGAGGCTTTTCTCAGACTAGTCATCTAAGTGCCCATTTACTTGGCCTTCTATGGTCTCTTGCAGCTTAGTAAATTTACCAATAACAGCACTGGCAGTCAGACACTAATCAGACGTCACCTGACTCGCTTTCAAAACCATTACACCCTTTATCTTACAGTGTCCAAAACCCAACAAACCAGTCTGGGGTTGACATCAGACTCGTTTTAGACTAACAACACCTGCTGCCTAATGATGTTGCTTGATTGACTACTGTCCCATCTACCCAGCCAATCAGATTATAGCCCATTGCTACCCTTTCCGACCAACCCGCTGAGTGGCAGACAGTTTATCAGGCATGTCAGGATCCTGCTAGGCAACGTGGGCCTTAACCCCAGCTCAGTTCTCCAAACATTCCTTCTGGATTTGAGCAGCTTCTGCTGCATCCCAGCATTAAGTACCAGACCATGTGATGAAGAAGTTAGGCAGATGAAAGTCCGCCTGCTTTGCTACATACATCCCAAATCCTCAGGTGAAAATGACACAGGCCTTCACCAAGCCGGTTCAATAACCACAGAACCAATAAAGAGTTATTCCCCTATCTGAGTCTTTTGCCCCCTTTTCTGCCCTTTTTTCTTGCCATAGCGACCAGACCACCAAGGCACACTTCAGGTCTATTTATGTTGTAAGTCTTGTCACGTGTTTATGTGATCCATATATTTCTTGGTCCATAGGGTCATGACCATAAATAAGGAGGCCAGTATGGTTGCCTGAATTTATGGGAGGAGCCCAGAGGTATTTAAGTAGCCCACTCACCCAAGCTCCTTGTTGGTTCCAGTGCGCGATACCCTCCCTTCTTACGTTTCTCAGGGCACTCAGCACATCCTTCTTCATAATTACCCATTACTTATTTTGGGTATGCCCCTTTTTTTGGCATACTGACCAGACCAACAAGGCACACTTCAGGTCTATTTATATTGCAAGTCCATAACACGTTTATATGATCCACATCTGTCTCGGTCATGACTATATATATATATATATATATATACACAATAAATATACACAATATATATATACATACACACACACACACAATATATATATATATATAGGGCCAGATTCAGGTAGGGCAGCGGTTCTTTATTTCGGAGTAACATAAGTCATTTACGTTACTCCGCCGAAACTTTAGGAGCAAGTACTGTTATTCACATAGCACTTGCTCCTAAAGTTGCGGAGGCGTAGCGAAAATGAGCCGGCGGAATTCAAATTGGGCGGGTAGGGGGTGTGTATTATTTAAAATAGGCACGATCCCGCGGCGAATGTACTGCGCATGCGTCGACTGTCAGTGCGCATGCTCCAAATTCTGTCAATGAACGTCAATGACGTCAATCCCCATTCACGGACGTTTTAAGCAAAGGACGCTAAAAAAAATTAATTTGACGCGATGACGACAGCCATACTTAACATAGAATACTCCACCTAGGGTGCAAATAAACAGTGAAAAGTATTCAGCGCTGGAAAACACAATAAAATAAACCTAACGTATGCAAGCCAGCACTAAGGATAAATTCAAAAAATATTCCCAGAGTACATATACAGTGAAAGAGTGCAGCGCAATATATTAAACTAAAAAACAATAATAATCAGAAAATTATATAATAAGTGTCCAAGTGATAGCAAAAAAGTCCATGTGAAAAGGCAATCCAAACTTCAACGTATATCCAGAAAAAGTGAGGGTGACGATAACACCACAAAGACTTCCACCACCGCATGCAAGATGGACTCTCACCTTAATAATTTGACCTGAGACAGGTCACAAAGCATAACAGCAGTTGTCACAATACAGCCAAATCCTCAGATGGAACAGTGGATCATGGATGGCACCCACACACAGGGCGCATAGGAACCATAAAGGAAAGAAACACACAAACAAGATCTAGTGCTCTCCGTATGGAACCACTTTAATGCTATAAAAATAATATACAAATGGCCACTCACATTATGAAACACTTATGAGCAGAGTGTATGCTGTGTCAGTATCGAGTATACGATGGTGACGATCGGGGTAGCGTCCTGCGTAGCTCCTCCCCTTGCGTACGCGTTACGTCTCGTGGGCGGGACTTCTTCAGCGTCAAGTAGAGGGAGTACAACGGACGTCCCCTTTAGCATATATTATATAGGCCAGCGGGTGATTCAACGGCCAATAGCGTTCCCCTAAGATGCGGCCAATCGAGACGCAGAACGGCAACAACATCCGGGGCAAGACCATAGAGAACACCCGGCCGAGCGGAAGGAAAACATCATGACTACAAAATAAAGACAAACTAGTATACGGGAAAAAAAGGAAATAAAAACCCCTGCATACCACAACAATGTCTTATAAATGTACAGCTCAAAGAAATGAACTATCATGATGTTAACCGCACAATAAAAAATTGTGTATTGTGACAACTGCTGTTATGCTTTGTGACCTGTCTTAGGTCAAATTATTAAGGTGAGAGTCCATCTTGCATGCGGTGGTGGAAGTCTTTGTGGTGTTATCGTCACCCTCACTTTTTCTGGATATACGTTGAAGTTTGGATTGCCTTTTCACATGGACTTTTTTGCTATCACTTGGACACTTATTATATAATTTTCTGATTATTATTGTTTTTTAGTTTAATATATTGCGCTGCACTCTTTCACTGTATATGTACTCCACCTAGGGGCCATGTTTTTCTTTACGCCGCGCATCGTTTACGGAAACGTCGGAAAGTCACTGCGTCGGGCCCGCGTACGATCGTGAATTTCCGTCTCTCGCTGATTAACATATTCTCGCCGTTAATCAGTGGGAACGCCCCGAGCGCCAGTTTTAAAATTGCAGTTCCGATGCGACGGTGAAATACAATTACGCCGCTCGTATAGGAACTCCAACCCGGCGTTTCTTGTTTTCTGCTTACAGAAAACAGAAACGCCAGCTCAAAGTGAGAGTTATGCTGGCGTATCACTGATACTCCAGCCTAACTCTACCTGAATCTGGCCCATATTGTTTATTCTTCCAAATTGCTGGAAACAAGTGCAAGCATCCAAACAGCATAAACAAAACAAAACATAAAATAAACCCTGGTCACTTGGGGCATCTACCTTCACCACACAGGAACCTATCTATGGAGTCTGGCACAGCCGACTGCTGGGCAGACACTGCTGGTCATACAGCAGAGAAACAATAGTCTTTTCGAATATTATCACACAGAAAAATCAACAACCACCTCACCTCTTCAGAAGTCTTTTTCACTGCTCTCCTTAACTCAAAAAGCCTCAGGATGCAGCAATCAGTAGTCATCCTTTGGATAACTTATAGAGGCCTTAATTGACTCATTCTGAACAGCTGAGGTTTTCCTAATGCCCTAAACCTTTCTGGCTACCTCTGTATCCGACACCTCGTAGTAATTGGTGTATTTTCTAAACAAGGCAGAAATGTATCTCCCGTCTGTGACAACACCCACAGATTTACCTGACTTCCTGTCACATACCCCCCCTCTTGTTTCAACCCTAGGGTTAGGACACAGGTTACCAGGCACGCATGCACTCAGGACAACCCATCTGCATTCCCCATTTTAATACCGGGGCGATGCGTTACCACAAAACTAAATTCCTGGAGGGCCAGAAACCATCTATTTATTCTCCTATTGGTCTCTTTGTTCTGTGCCATCCACTTTAATGGGGCATGATCCGTCACCAGTTCAAACTGTCTACCCACAAGGTAGTACCAGAGAGAATCCAAAGCCCATTTCACCGCCAAACACTCTTTCTCAATGGTGGCATAATTCTCCTCATGGGCCTTTAACTTTTGGCTGAGGTACATAACAGGGTGTTCCTCCCCCTTGATAATCTGGGACAATACAGCTCCTAATCCCACATTTGACGCATCTGTCTGAATCACAAAGTCCCATGAAAAATCAGGCGAATTTAAAACTGGTTGACTACATAAGGCCTGTTTTAAAGCCTGAAAAGCTGTTTCTGCTTCGGAAGTCCATTTGGTCATGACAGACTCCTTCCCTTTGGTCAAATTGGTCAGGGGAGCAGCCTGCGAGGGAAAATGGGGGATAAAGCAGTGATAATACCACGCGATCCCCAAAAATGCACAAACCTGTTTCTTGTTGGTGGGACATGGCCAGTCCTGAATAGCCTCAACTTTGTTTATTTGGGGCTTGATTAGACCTCTTTTAATGGTATACCCCAGATACTTCGCCTCTTCTAGCCCAAGGGTACATTTTTTTGAATTGGCTGTAAACCCGGCTTTCCAGATGGAATCCAACACAGCCTGAACTTTTGGTAAGTGTGAGTCCCAATCCTCACTGTGGATGACAAAGTCATCGAGGTATGCAGCAGCATAGGCTCGATAAGTCTGAAGGGTCATATCCATGGTGCGTTGAAATGTGGCAGGAGCCTACCCAATGCTTTCGACGTGAGCGTAGTTTACGCACAGCCCCTTTTAACGGATGACTTACGCAAACGACGTAAAACGTGAAAAATTTGACGCTGTTCCGAGGTCCATACCTAACATTGGCTATGCCTTATAGAGCAGGGGTAACTTTACGCCGGACATACTCTTACGCAAACAACGTAAAAAAAATGCGACGGGCGCAAGTACGTTCGTGAATCGGGGTATCTAGCTCATTTGCATATTCGATGCGTAAATCGACGGAAGCGCCACCTAGCGGCCAGCGTAAATATGCAACTAAGATACGCCGGCGTAAGAGTCTTACGCCGGCCGGATCTAAGCAAAATTCCGGCACATGTTGCTTTCTGAATACAGAAAAAAGATACGCTGGCGCATCCTAGAAGTTACGCGGTGTATCTCGAGATACGCCAACGTAACTTCTTTGAGAATCTGGCCCATTGTGTTTTTAAAAGTGTGCCCTAAATGTCTAAAAATGCAGCAAGTTTGACAGTGCAGGAACTGCAGATAAGTCACAGCAGACAGCAGAATGGACAGACAGTGCTGTATTTCATTGCTTGATGGGCATAGGTGTGCCGTGTGTGCAGCCTATTACATGAGGCATGCGATTTTCTTTGTAGGAAACGCAGGCATGGCGGCCCATTCAAATGAATGGGCTGCTGTGCCTGCACAAATGTGGGCCACCAAAACACATACATGTGAACCAGCCAGGCCCAAAATAAGCCCATGAAGCAGTTAAATACAGACAGTAATGCCATGTGCTCTGAGGCCCTACTCAACCTGGACTGCAGGTCTGTTCTGTGATTTAAAGAGTTCCTGAATTTTACACATGGCATGGCATGGGGTCCCATAGTGCTAAAGCAGAATGGACAGACGGTGCTGTGACCCCATGCCATGCCATGTGTAAAATACAGGAACTTTTTAAAACACTGACCAGGCCTGCAGTGAATCATCAAATATTATAAAGACTTTGGGCACACTCTACAGAAAACTTCTATTTACAATATAGTTTAGCAAACAGTGACATACCTTGAGGAACAGGACATGAAGAAGTCAGCCTCGGGAAGATCAAACTAGGAATGCTAAAAAATCACATTCTAATTCACTTTTATATACAAGCAGCACCCAGTGGCAGGAAGGGAGAAGTGCACGTCTAAAGGGAAGTCAGGGGTGCTGTACATTTTAAAACACTGGGAAGGGAAACAGTATTGTGTGCGGCTGATGATTTTCAGCGCTGATTTGTGGGCAGCACAGGGGCTTAACGGGCGGCTCTGCTTTGGGCCCCCAACAGTGACAGGGCCATGGGCAGCTTCCCCTGTTTGCCCGATGGTAAAGACAGCCCTGCCAACACCCTACCACAAGGTGCAAAGGAACGGACCTGGGCCCCACGATTGTAAATCCTTTGTTGAGCCAATTGGGCTTGAGCTAAATGTTCCTTCACAATCGGCATCACTTGGGCAATTCTATCTTGCATTTGGGCCACATGTTCAATCACACTTCGATGCGGGGAACTCTCACTCTCCCATGTTTCCCTGGCAATGTCCAGTAGGCCCCGGGGGTGCCTCCCATACAGTAGCTCAAACGGAGAGAACCCTGTGGACGATTGGGGAACCTCTCTTATGGCAAACATCAGATAAGGGAGCAGATAATCCCAGTTCTTTCGGTCTTTATCCACCACCTTCCTCAACATTTGTTTTAAGGTTTTATTAAACCTTAGCACTAACCTGTCTGTTTGAGGGTGATATACTGATGTATGTAATTGGATCACTTTCAGGAGTTTACAAAGTTCTTTGGTCACCCTAGACATAAACGGGGTGCCCTGGTCAGTTAGGACTTCCTTAGGAAGACCCACACGGCTGAAAACCTGAAATAACTCTTTGGCAATGGTTTTAGCAGAGGTGTTTTGGAGAGGAATCGCTTCTGGGAAAACGGGTGGCATAGTCCATTATTACCAAGACGTGCTGGTGCCCTCTAGTTTACTTCAGTAAGGGGCCAACCAAGTCCATGGCGATCCTCTCAAAAGGGACCTCGATAATGGGCAGGGGTACCAACGGACTGTGGAAATGTGGCATGGGTGCGGTAATCTGACCCACTGGACAGGAAGAGCAATACAATTCCACTTCCTTAGTGATCCCAGGCCAATAAAACCTCTGGGTGATCCTCTCCTGGGGTTTTTCTGCTCCCAAATGTCCCCCAAGAATGTGCCCATGGGCCAGTCCCTAAACCATCTTGCGGTATGGTTTAGGTACTACCAGTTGCTCAATGGTGTCCTCTATCCTCTGTGACACTCGATATAACAGGTCTCTTTCAATAATGAAGTAAGGGAGGGTAACCCTCTCATCAGGGTTAACTAACACCCCATCTATCTTTACTACATTCTCCCGGGCTCTTAGCAATGTGGGGTCCCTCAATTGCTCAGTGATAAAATGTTCTCCGTGCACCTCTAGGTCATCAAACCCTATCGGCTGCTGTTCCTCTTCTGAGGTAGCAGGCTCCTCCCCAAGGACTGGTGTTTCCCCTGCTAAGACTGAGAAGGAGAATCCTCACAGTTAGAGGTTTCTGGAGTAGATGTTTCAGGCTCAGAAGAACCGCCTACTGGGGAATCTGGGCAGTCCCAGAGTTCCCAGAACTTTGGGAAATCCCTTCCCACAATGGCGTCATGTGGCAGTTTGAGAACTAAACCCACCTGGTGACACAAGTTACCCAGGGAGGTTTCAAAGGAAACCGTAGTCACCGGATATTCTCGAGTGTCCCCATGTACACAAACTACAGCCATTTTCCTAGGATGTAAGGTTTTTCCCACCACTAGATCACTTTTCACTAAGGTGACCAGGCTACCTGAATCCAACAATACCACAACATCTTTACCATCTAAGCACATTCTACATAAAGGTTTCTCATTTCCCTTTACAGCAGTGCATGTGGTTGCAAATAGGGACTGTCGTCTCTCTGTCAGAAAGTCACACTGCATGGGTTCATCACCCACTGGACAAACCGCTGCTACATGTCCATCTTCACGGCATCGGTAACAAATCAATCTTCTGGTCCTCTCCTGTGGGATGGGTCTTCCAGGCCGCTCTTGCCAAACATTAGCAGTAGTCCCGATATTACCTCTAGTTGCTCTTTGGTCCCTCTCTCCATCCCCATCCCTTGATGCAGTCTTACCTATAGGTGGGGAGGGTTTGGTCTTGGGGTGGAAAGTCTGTGCGTCTCTGGTGGAAGAGGACAAATTCTCTGTCGTTAGGTACCTTTTCGACCAGGTCTACAAGTATGTCTGCGGTTTCCGGACCACCATGTTTCACCCATTTCTGCAGGGTGTTAGGAAGAGACCTAAGAAATTTGTCCATGACTACTCGCTCCAAAATTTTTGGTCCGGACAGAGTTTCTGGCTGCAGCCATTTCTTAGCCAAATGGATGAGGTCATACATGTGGCTTCCTCAGCTAATAACTCCAATTGTGGACCCGCTGAGCATGGACATCCAGGGTTACACCAAAACATGCCAATATTTCCTCTTTTAACCAATCAAAGTTTTTTGCGTCTGCAAGCTCCAAATCAAAATATGCCTTTTGGGCTTCTCCAGATAATAGGGGGGCCACTAGTCCAGCCCACTGTTCTTTAGGCCAACACTCTTTTTCCGCTGTTCTTTAAAACGTGGTCAGAAACATCTCAGGGTCATCATCTGCAGTCATCTTTGGCAATAAGTGTCTTACCCGAAAAGTCGGTATGTTACTGGCCTGACTCCCAGCCTCGGTCTGCTGTCTCTGAAGCTGTTTCACTATGGCCTCCATTTGGGTTTACTTTAATTGCCCGCATTCTCCAACATGTGTAAGGGGTCAGCTCGGTAGTGGGGGTGTGTGAACCCCTGGATGGGTTCACTACACACTGAACTATACAGAGAGGCAGCCAAAAACACACCTTCTCATTCCAAAAGTTTTCTTTATTTTCAAGACTATGAAAATTGTAGATTCACACTGAAAGCATCAAAACTACGAATTAAGACATGTGGAATTATATACATAACAAAAAAGTGTGAAACAACTGAAAATATGTCATATTCTAAGTTCTTCAAAGTACCCACCTTTTGCTTTGATTACTGCTTTGCACACTCTTGGCATTCTCTTGATGAGCTTCAAGAGGTAGTCATCTGAAATGGTCTTCCAACAGTCTTGAAGGAGTTCCCAGAGATGCTTAGCACTTGTTGGCCCTTTTGCCTTCACTCTGCGGTCCAGCTCACCCCAAACTATCTCGATTGGTTTCAGGTCCGGTGACTGTGGAGGCCAGGTCATCTGGCGCAGCACCCCATCACTCCCCTTCTTGGTCAAATAGCCCTTACACAGCCTGGAGGTGTGTTTGGGTTCATTGTCCTGTTGAAAATAAATGATGGTCCAACTAAACGCAAAGCAGATGGAATAGCATGCCGCTGCAAGATGCTGTGGTAGCCATGCTGGTTCAGTATGCCTTAAATTTTAAATAAATCCCCAACAGTGTCACCAGCAAAGCACCCCCACAGCATCACACCTCCTCCTCCTTGCTTCATGGTGGGAACCAGGCATGTAGAGTCCATCTGTTCACCTTTTCTGCGTCGCACAAAAACACGGTGGTTGGAACCAAAGATCTCAAATTTTGACTCATCAGACCAAAGCACAGATTTCCACTGGTCTAATGTCCATTCCTTGTGTTCTTTAGCCCAAACAAGTCTCTTCTGCTTGTTGCCTTTCTTTAGCAGTGGTTTCCTAGCAGATATTCTACCATGAAGGCCTGATTCACACAGTCTCCTCTTAACAGTAGTTCTAGAGATGCGTCTGCTGCAAAAGGTGGCTACTTTGACAAACCTAGAATATGACATATATTTTCAGTTGTTTCACACTTTTTTGTTATGTTAATAATTCCACATGTGTTAATTCATAGTTTTGATGCCTTCAGTGTGACTCTACAATTTTCATAGTCATGAAAATAAAGAAAACTCTTGGAATGAGAAGGCGTGTCCAAACTTTTGGTCTGTACTGTATATATATAGTTAGTTAGTTACAGTCCCTGAGAAAGATGGACTGAGCTTCCTCAAAAGTAAAGTACTATGATCAAGATTAATTTTGTACCATAATTGGTCTGGTCCCCTTTACTTACTGTATATATTTTTTTTTTATTGGTTTGATACAAAGGAATCACCTTGATCCAGACATGTTACTCTCGACTAGGTATTGCAAGAACATTGTCTAGGTAACATGGCAAACGTGATCCAACTGTGCAGGGTATTAAAATGGTATCAATTTCAAACATGCACTATTTTTATATTTATGTGCTTTGGCAATCTTCCAATATAATGCATGTGTGTGTGTAGCATTGTAAAAAACTATCATACTTCATTTATTTTGTGTGTATCACTGCGCTTAGAATTTCAAAATTCACCTATAGTGTTACATATTTCAGTGCTGCTACATAAATAATAAATCCCCCAAAAATTGTGACATTAATATTAGTGTACCAACCAATAATCAATTCCACAGTAGCACAATTGCCACTAAACTCTTGCCCTGATGTTTCCTTTGTCTCTGTCTACTGACTTAACCAAGTTATATTGCCCCCTAGGGCCTTACCTATGCACCCAGGCAACTCCGGGTTCTTCTGATTGAGCATAGCAGACTAGAGATTCAAACCTACAACCTCATGTTTCTGCACCAGCTGCTTAGCCCACTGCGCAATCACTAAGGTTTCAACTGTGGAATTGATTATTGGTTTGATATGTAGGAATGTGGTTTCAGTGCAGATTTTGGTGCAGAGTTCATCCCAGAATCAGACTGGTCACCAGCCTGTTCACAGTTTGCCAAACTGCCAAACCACATGGTCATAAATTACCATAATTGACAAACATTGGTGGATGGTGGATTTTTTAGGCAGTGCAGAAATATTGTTGGATGGCAGGTTATCATGACTGGGGAGGAATTACATTGCTGACTGACCTGATTGACAACAGATGTTAATTGCTCGATGACCATGATTGACAATGGTTTATATTAGGGCTGTTACTGATCAAAATTTTTGTGTTCGAATAATCATGTTTTTTTTAAATCAATTAATCGACTAATTTCGATTAATTATAATGCACATACAGATCCAACTACTTTTAGCTGATCTCCCAGTGGATGGTTGCAGAATCCCAGGTTGATAGAGGGAAGTGATAGAGGGAAGTGTAACAGCCCTTGTGTGTGGCAGATAGTAAAGTCCCGCCAGCATGCAGATATGAAGGCACAGCAAAGGAGCCCTTCAGATGGACACGGCAAGCCCCGCCGGTGTCCATGACGTTACCGAATCTCCGACAGAACTCCCTGAAGGCCCAGAAGCCGGCAGGGAGGTGAATACCAATCAAAAGAATTTTAATCGATCAAAAATCTTTTGATTGATCAAAAAAAATTAAGATTAATCGATCAATTAAAAGTTAATTTGCACAGCCCTAGTTTATATATATATATATATATATATATATATATATATATATATATATATATATATATATATATATATTTATTTATTTATTTTTGTAATTTACCATTCATCATGGGTTAATTACAAACCTTTAACTTAGATTTTTGAGCAAGTGTTTAAACATTCCACTGCTTGTGAAAAATGTAACTATGACCATAACAGATGACAAACCAGGGAAATGTAGATGTGCTGATCCCGGTGTGGAGCAAGCATAATTGTTGTATTGGTATTGCTTGGGTAAAACTGTCCATATAATGTGAGTCATTTTCATCCATTAAAAAAAAATATCAAAGAAGCTCACATTTTTACAAACCCACAACTGATATTACTAATTGTTGCTTTATCCAAACACTAACTCATACATTACTCAAAGAATGTTAAAATTAAAATAAAACAGCTGGGTGTATGGTCAGATTAATGAAATACTAGTGTGTTAAAAAATGTAAGTTGGAACAAGGGCTAATGTATAAACTAAAACATATTAAATATAAACTGAAAAAAGAACAGGCATAGACTGGGTAATGAATTTAAATATCTCTGCTACTGTACACCCTATGACCCAATCTTTTTATTTTTCAGGAAAGCAATCCTGCTGTTAGACTTGGAAATGGTCATGGCTATAAAGCATTAACCTCTGTAATGACAAAAAAAAAAGAATAAGACCCTAGAAGAAGTTAAAAGAAACACAGACAAATGAAGTGCTCAAGCTATGTTTCAGAGGGGGTCGAATGGACTTTTTATCTTGATACCTTTGAATTGCGACTGGGTTAAAGTTTAAATGGCATACAAGAAAGATGAAAACTATTCTATTCGACCATTGGAACAAAGAATTTGAATGTATCTGTGTAAAGAGAAACTACCAGGACTCAGAAGTCCTAGGGATGAGCTATCCTATTGTTCCTATTAAGAATTAGAATAATTGAAAGGATTAGGAAAAAATACCCTTCTTGCATTACAGCTAAAACATTCATTTTCAATGTAGAATCAAGTGATATTGCAGTGTTCATGGTGCGTTATGTTTACAGGGTCCTCTTGATTCTAATAAAAATGAAATAAAAATATTAAAATCCAGTGCCCATATGCCTAGCGATATGGTTGGTGTGTATTGGCCACCAGAATAGTCCATAACAAAGTCTTAAAGCCTTCAGAGGAGACCTCATGCAAGAGGTGAACCCAAGACTGGTTAGCTGGTCAGCAAAGAGAATGAAAAGCAGCTTTTGACCTTGAAGCGATGTGGAGGTTTTTTTCTGGGATTTTTGAAGGCTCCAAAAAACTATAAACTATGCACTATTTTTTTAACTAGAGATGTGCTATAAACATGTAAAAATGGATGAGAGTTCTGTTGCACTGTCTATAGCGTAGTGCTCTAGACATTATTTATATGTATAGGGATCCGCTTCCCTCTTCTGTCTTTATTTGTAAATAATTGTACTTATTAATATAACAGAGTTAATTATGTATCAGCACTGTCTCCCCAGATGGAGGAAGTGGAGAGGGAGAGTCTGGGACCACATGTCATGCCATGGAGAAGCTGCTGCTGATCCAGACCAGAAGCAGGCATTATTATGCAAGTACTTATATAGTTAATAGTTTACTATTGTTTTCCATGGCTTTTGGTTGTAGCTTCAGGCATATGACTGCTTATAACTAGGGATGGGCCGAACAGACTCCTGTTCGGTTCGCACTAGAACTTTCGAACACCGCAAAAGTTTGGACCCGAATAACAATCTCCATTAAAGTCAATGGTACCCGAATGTCAAAAATCAAAAGTGCCCATTTTGAATGCTTACAGTTGTATATGCAAGAAATTGGGCAAACAGTGGTTATAGGGGTCCGGGTCCTGCCCTGGGGGACATGTATTAATAAAAAAATAGTTTGTGAAAAATATGGTGACTGGAGGGTTCCCTTGGGCCTCGTACACACAATAGGTTAGCCAGAGGACAATGGTCTGATGGACCGTTTTCATCAGTCAAAACCGATCGTGTGTGGGCCCCATAGGTTATTTAACCTTGGGTTAAAAAAAGCCAACTTGCTTTAAATTTAACCTATGGATTCCTAACCGATAGGTCAAAACCGATCGTTAGTAGGCATGTGCAAAAGTGAAAAATTTGTTTCGTTTCGTTTCAATTCGTCATTTAATAAATTTCGTTAAGTTAGGTTCGTTACATGTGTTGAATTCGTTTTCGGAATTCGTTCGTTTTCGACCGAATTTCGAAAAATACGGTCGAAATCGAAAATATTTCGACCTTTTTTCGAATTCGTTCGTTTTCGACCGAATTTCGAAAAAAAAAAAACGGTCGAAATCGAAAATATTTCAACCAGATTAGAAAACAAATAGTCTCTTTTCGAATAGATTTTTTTTCGAATTAAATTCGAAAATATATATATTTTTTTTTTTTTTTTCGAATTCCGATCGAATTTAGTCCGCGGGTATTCGATTCGGAATTCGAAAAAAAAAAAATTCGATTTCGACCATTTTTTTTTTTCGAAATTCGGTCGAAAATGAACGAATTCCGAAAACGGTCGAAATTTTTCGCTAATATAGCAATTCGGAAATTCGTATGCATCCGAATGTCCGAATAATGGAAAATTCGTCCGAATTTCGATTCGGAACGAAACGAAATGCACATGCCTAATCGTTAGTAGGCACGACCATCGGTTAAAAATCCAACGCATGCTTGGAAACATTAAACTTCATTTTTTTCAGCACGTCGTTGTGTTTTAGGTCACCGTGTTCTGATACGATCGTTTTTTTAACTGATGGTGTGTAGGCACATCAGACCATCAGTCAGTTTCATCGGTTAACCTAAGACAACGGTCCTTCAGACCGTTCTCATCGGATGGAAATCAAAAAAGTTGGAGTTGCGCTACATGAAAAATAAAAAAGACAAACAAAGTGAACTAACTATACAAAAATAGAGGTTCCAAGTCCGTTACGGAGCACAGTGCCTTAGCGAAAACAAATAATGTCCAAATAGAAATTGCTTAGTATAGACAGTGAAAGTAGTCCATCAGTTCCACAAAAAAGATAAGAATAAAATCCTTAATTGGAAAATGATTATAATGCAAACAGTCATAGGAAGTCCATTATGTAAACCAAAACCACCACCGAGATTGCACCAATAAATGAATGAATGGAGGCTTACCAGAAGGCAAGCTCAACAGGCTTGTGGCTATAAACCCTAGCCCGGGCCTTTAGAAATCCTCTGCAAATGATGAAGGGTTGTAGAAAACTCCAAAGATATCACCGATTATGAACAGAGAAAGAGCTCACATAGTGAAGTATGTCAGCACAACATTTATAAATTATTAAAAAATGTGACTATGTTACCACCACCACCGTTTCACCCAGATAGATAGGAGGCTTACCAGAAGCCAGGTATTGATCTTCCTATGGCTAAAAAACCCTTAGCCAGGGCCTTGTGTTGTAACGCTGCTAGCTGGATGTCCTATAGATCCTCTCAGTATTGCATCAGCGGCGATTAACGATAAGAAATAAAAAAAGCCCACATAGTGAAGTACATAAAAATAGGCTAAAAAGTTTAATAAAGGTTACACTTACAAAACATCTTGTAAAAACAGGCCTGTTTGGTGTTTGGTGCACTTTGGTGCACTTTAATTTGAGTACTCACACTCCACTATAATATACTGAAATATAATGTGCCAAATGTACAGTGATGCACAGAACTATATGGCATTAAAGTTGCAGCGACGCATACAGAACGAAATGGTGTTAAACTTGCAGTAACGTTCACAGAACTATATGGTGTTAAACTGGCAGTAACGCACAAAAAACTATATGACGTTAAACTGGCAGTAACGCACACAGAACTATGTGGCGTTAAACTGGCAGTAACACACACAGAACTATATGGCGTTAAACTGGCAGTAACGCACACAAAATTATATGGCGTTAAACCGGCAGTACCGCACACAGAAGTAAATAGCGTTAAACTGGCAGTAACGCACAAAACTATATGGTGTTAAACTGGTAGTAATGCACACAGAAGTAAATGACATTAAACTGGCAGTAACAAACACAGAAGTAAATAGCGTTAAACTGGCAGTAATGCAATCAAATAGACAGTGGTCAACTGTCACTACACTGATGCTATCTGACCTGTCCCTATTCTAGCTATACACTAATGTAAAGATTACTGATATGGTCTCACTACACTACAGTGAAACTATCTGAGCTGTCCCTACTCTAGCTGCATACTATGCAAAGCTGGTCCTCCTCACTACACTCACACTATCCCTAGACTAACATAGTACACTAACTAATAGCACTGAACAGAGCCCTGTTTTATTTCATTCCACGACAAAATCACTCTGAAATGGCTGCTATTGAAATAATACTTTTATACTGTGGGGCCGGAATGAATCATGATTGGATAAAGTCATGATGATAGTGTACAATCATGACTCTGACAGTGCTCTGATCAGGGTTGCAATGCACTGTACAGCGCTGCAATGCCTTGTGGTCAGTTCAGGGGGCCAAACACGAACGACCCTTTTGTTCAAATGTTGCCGAACGTCCGAACAACAAAAGTTAACCCGAACTTATGCTCGGGCCGAACTGTTCTCCCATCTCTACTTATAACCCGACATATTTTGTAAGTGTAATATTTTATGAGTTTTTTTCTGTTTATAATAAACTGTGCTACACTAAGTGGTTGCCTGGCTCCTCTCTCTCTATTCTCGATTCTGTCTTCAGGTCTTCAACACCAAGATAGATGATACATCATGATCATCCTCAATGGCCCCTGCAACTGGACTTTGCTGCAACATTCATCTGGCGCTATCTTTATTAACCACTTCAGCCACGGAGGATTTGGCTGCCAAATGACCGGGTCATTTTTTGCGATTCGACACTGAGTCGCTTTAATTGACAACTGTGCAGTTGTGCAACGTGGCTCGCAAACAAAATTGACATCCTTTTTTCCCCACAAATAGAGCTTTTTTTTGGTGGTATTTGATCACCTTTGTGGTTTTTGCTCTATAAGAAAAAAAAGAGCGCCAATTTTTAAAAAATAATAATATTTTTTTAACTTTTTGTTATAATAAATATCCCCAAAAAAGATATAATTTTTTTTTCTCAGTTTAGGCCAATATGTATTCTTCTACATATTTTTGTTTAAAAAATTGCAATAAGCGTATGTTGCAAAAAGTTATTAGGTCTACAAAATAGGGAATAGTTTTATAGCATTTTTATTGTTTTTTTTTATTTTTATTAGTGATGGTGGCGATCGGCAATTTTTAACATGACTGTGACATTATGGCGGACACTTTTGACGCTATTTTGGGACCATTGTCTGGAGAAAAACGCGGTGACGTACAACGGCACTATAAAGGGAAAGTTCCATTCGAATGGTGCCACCCTTTGGGCTTCATTATGCAAATTTTCCTTCTCATAACTTGCTTCTGAGCATGCGCGTTTCCCCCCTTCATTAAAGCCTACACACGACCATTTTTCATGGCGTGAAAAACGACGAAGTGAAAAATGTCGAGAAAAAATAGAGCATGTTCTATATTTTCAATGCCAATTTTTCACGTCGAGAAAAATGCTCTGGAGCCTACACACGATCGTTTTTAATGACCAATTTAAAAAAAGTTGTGTGTACGCGGCATAAAGCTCATATTATTTTTATACTGTGCATTTAGAAACTCAGTCAAGTAATTGTCAGAAAATTCTTCCTAATTTTTACAAATAGTCTACTGACTGGAATGGTGCCAGCTAATTGGAGAAAAGCCAATGTAGCACCAATATTTAAAAAAGATCAAGATATATCCCTGGGAACAGAACAGTTAGCCTAACGTCAATGGTTTGTAAGCTCTTGGAGGGGATGATAAGGCGCTATAGACACGATTTTAGTATTGAAAATTGTATCATTAGCAGTAATTAGCATGGATTCATGAAAAATCGTTCTTGCCAAAGCAATCTATTAACCTTCTATGAGATGGTGAGCTGCCATTTGAATAAAGGAAGGCCTGTAGATGTGGTGTATCTGGATTTTGCAAAGGCATTTGATACAGTTCCCCATAAACTTTTGCTGTACAAACTAAGGTCTGTCAGCATGGACCATAGGGTGAGTTAAATGGGGAGTATTCCGATGTGGAAAGTGGGGTCCCCCAGCATTCGGTCCTGGGACTAATCCTATTTAGTTATTCATAAATGACCTGAAAGATGCGATAGGTAGCACAACCTCAGAATTTGCAGACAATACAAAGCTAAGCAGGGCAATAATTTCTCCACAGAATGTGGAAACCTTGCAAGAAGATCTGAACAAATTAATGGGGTGGGCAACTACATGGCAAATTTTAAATAATGCATTTGGGTGGCAAGAATATGAATGCAATCTCTGGGGGAATCTGGGAAAGAAAAGGACCTGGGGGTCCTAGTAGATGACAGGCTCAGCAATGGCATGTAATGCCAAGCTGCTGCAAGCAAAGCCAACAGAATATTGGCATGCATTAGAAAGGGGATTAACTCCAGAGATAAAACGATAATTCTTCCACTGTACAAGACTCTGGTCTGGCTGCACCTGGAGTGTGCCGTCCAGTTCTGGGCACCAGTCCTCAGGAAGGATGTACTGGAACTGGAGAGAGTCCAGAGAAGGGCAACACAGCTAATAAAGGGACTAGAGGACCTTAGTTACGAGAAAAGATTACAAGCATTTAACTTATTCTCTATGGAGTTGAAGCACTTGAGAGGGGACATAATTCAATGTACAAATACTGTACTGGTGACCCCACAATAGGGATAAAACTTTTCAGCGAAAAGGAAATTGAAAAAAACACACAGCCATTAACTAAAATTAGAAGAAAAGCGGTTTAACCTTAAACTGCGTAAAGGGTTTCTTACTGTAAGAGCGGTAGTGGTTTCAGAAGGGAGCATAGATAATTTAAAAAACTATTAGATAGGCACCTGAGCAACCATAACATACAAGGATATATAATGTAACACTGACATAAAATCACACACAAAGATTGGACTTGATGGACTTGTGTCTTTTTTAAACCTCAAACAACTATGTAACGTCTCTCCTTCTGTCACACAAGGACCATGTGTGAGGAAAGGAGATCTGGATCTGTGAGGGGAGCAGTGAGTACAGTTTTACAGTGGTACGCAGTACTCTGATCATCAGTGCAGCCTCATCAGTGCCCATTAGTGCAGCTTATAAGTGCATATCAGTGCCGCCTCATTTGTTTCCATCAGTGCAGCCTCATTAGTACCCATCAGTGCAGCCACATCAGAACCCATGAGTGCAGCCTCATTAGTGCAGTCTTATCACTACACCTCAGTGAAGAAGAAAAATTACTAATTTGCTAAATTTTAAAACAGAAACTATGAAAAAATTTTGTTTGTTTTTTTCCTTTATTTAGCAAAATATTTAAAAAAAAAAAAGGCTGTGGTGATTAAATACCATCAAAAGAAGGCTCTATCTGTCTCAAAAAAACTATACAAATATAATTTGGGTACAGTGTTATGTCTGAGTAATTGTCACTGTGTGACAGCACTAAAATCTGAAAATTGGCCTGGGCAGGAAGTTGGTAAAAGTGTCCAGTAATGAAGTGTTACGATATATATATATATATATATATATATATAAAACATAAAAACTTAAAAAAAAGGACTCATGTTTTTGCTTATATGTTTGCCTTCTGTAGAAAACACTACCGTTTATGACAATTATCAATGATAAATGAGCCTTTAATGTTGCAGTGAGATACCTTCACTATTTTGTGAGCATATACTGTGTGATTATGTCAGCCACATTTGTGCCTTTGTAAGTGACACTCAGATATATGATTGTACTCAGATATGTCAGTCAGTAATTATGTATGAAGTTTTTACTTTTTTTATTCTTGTGAAACTTTTCATTAGTGTAACAGAATGGCCGTGACACCCAGAGACTTTTGAGGGATGCGGGGTGCTCCTGTGCTGGTGTCACCAATTACTCTTATGTCTAGGGTCACCCTATGTCCAATAGGGGCATAGGGTGACTGAGAAATGATATCATTAATCACATGAGATGGGACATTACTGATAAGTCATGTATTGCAGGATATCTTGAGATATTACAAGTTGTTGGCTTATTCTGACCCCACCGGTCAACAGTGACTCATTCCTCTGTGTAACAGGCTGTTGAGGTGTTAATTGAGGCTGGCTCCTGAAAGACATTTCATTGAGTGCTGATAACACTGTTTAAAGCCTATTGATGATCAGGTGTGAATATCTTATTGTAGATATTGTAGATTGTAGATATGTGTATTCTGCAGGTGAATCACTTATTGAGTCAGGACATCTGGAGGATAATTAATGCACCTGAATGCCATTATATAAAATAATGTGATTGAAGCCCCACTGTGTGATGAGGGGGGTGGAGAGTTTCATTGTTCCTTTGATAACTGTGACATGTTTGTAACTGTATAAGAACCAGCTGAGTTGACCATTAAAACATTCATACATTTTACTCAGAACACAGAGCGTATGTCTTGTCTCTCTGAGGGAATTCTTATGGATCGGGTCCTATCGGCTGGATTGTCGGATAAGCTGTCCTGTTGGGGCGATGGAATGGATTTAAGACTTAAGCCCCGGACCATTAAGCTGCCTAAAGACCAGAGGACTTCAGGCAGCCTGAATACAATTGCTGGTGTTCTCATACTAATACCACAGTCAGGGAGCTGCAATCCACAGCAGCCATTCCATAGCAACCAATCCATAGCAACCGTCCATAGCAACCAGTCCATAGCAACCAGTCCATAGCAACCATCCATAGCAACCTGTCCATAGCAACCAGTCCACTCATTACCACCAGTGTGCATGACTGGTAATTGCACGTTCATGCAATGTTGTTACATTTATAGCGTTTATAGCATTTATAGCGTCTACAAACTAGGGTACATTTTCTGGAATTTACACAGCTTTTAGTTTATGACTGCCTATCTCATTTCTTGAGGTGCTAAAATGGCAAGTCAGTACAACCCCCCCCCCCCAAATTACCCCATTTTAGAAAGTAGACACCCCAAGGAAATTGCTGAGAGGCATGTTGAGCCCTTTGAATATTACATTTTTCTAAGGGTGTACATTTTTGATTTCACTCCTCACTACCTATCACAATTTTGAAGGCCATAAAATGCCAGGATAGCACAACCCCCCCCCCAAACATGACCCCATTTTGGAAAGTAGACACCCCAAGCTGTTTGCTAAGAGGCATGTATATACAATATATAATTTAATGACAACTGTCTGTAAAAATAATAATAATAAAAAAATCTAGAAACTTGTGGCAAAATATAAAATATTCCATGGACCCAACATCCCTTTCAGCAAATAGCTTGAAGTGTCTTCTTTCCAAAATAGGGTAATTTGGGGTGTTTTGTGCTATCTTGACTTTTCATGGCCTCTGTAAATGTGATAGGTAGTGAGAAAGTGAAATCACCATTTCACACCCTTAGAAATCCTGAAGGCGGTGATTGGTTTATGGGGTTCTGTACACGGCTAGGCTCCCAAAAAGTCTCAAGTGGTTTCCACGTACTAAGAAGAAGAAGTAGCAAATTTATTTTGGGGTGTAATTCCACATAAGCCCATGGCATATTTGAGCAATATATCATTTAGTGACAACTTTGTGCAAAAGAAATTAATAAAAAACTTGTGTCAAAATATAAAATATTCCATGGACTTAACATGCCTCTCAGCAAATAGCTTGGAGTGTCTACTTTCCAAAATTGAGTCATTTGGGGGGGGGGGGTGTTAAACTGTCCTGGCATTTTATGCACAACATTTAGAAGCTTATGTCACACATCACCCACTCTTCTAACCACTTGAAGACAAAGCCCTTTCTAACACTTTTTGTTTACATAAAAAAAAAACTTTTTTTGCAGGAAAATTACTTTGAACCCCCAAACATTATATATTTTTTAAGGCAAAGGACCTACAGATTAAAATGGTGGGTGTTGCATTTTTTTCACACAGTATTTGCGTAGCGATTTTTCAAACATTTTTTGGGGGAAAAAATAAATAAAAAAGATGATCTTAGGTCACGCTTCATTAGCATGGATCACGCCCACTTCCATCTACTTCCACTTACACTGGCTTACACCTACGAATATATACGCTACGCCGGCGCAGAGTTGGGAGCATTTGCTTTGTGAATTCCATGCTTGCCTCTCCGCGCTGCGCCGGCGTAGCGTAAAAAGAGATACACTACAGTGGCATAAATATGTGCCAATGTCTGTGAATCCGGGCCTATGTATAGAAATATCAGAAAAACACCCTAAACACCTTGGTAATGTACTCACCGGACGCCAAAAGTAATATTGCCTGATAGACCCTCTCTGGATATTACTGGCAGCCCCTCTCTGGGTATGCGGTAGCCTGGTTTCAGTGGATGGATGAGTGCAGCAGTGCAGACATGTAAGTATACAATGGAAAGCTCCACATAGTGTAAAACCTTTTATTGTTGTTAATAAAACCCAGTGCTGGTACAAGGCAATTTGGTGCCCAGGGCGAAGATGGCAAACTGTGCCCCCCCCAATGACATATTTTGACAGAACCACATATTTTTTACTGGCACTGCAAAAAAAAGTACCTAAATTACAGTTTTCAGTGTCAAACAGTACAAATATCAATATTAATATATTGATATATTAAACTACAGTATAAACATATAACTAGTGCTATTGACAATGGGCCAGATTCAGAAAGAACTTACGTTGGTGTATCTATTGATACGTTGCGTAAGTTCTAGGATGCGCCGGCGTATCTTTTTTCTGTATTCAGAAAGCAAGATACGCCGGAATTTTGCTAAGTTACGAGCGGCCGTCGTATCTTAGTTGCATATTTAGGCTGGCCGCTAGGGGTGCTTCCGTAGATTTACACGTAGAATATGCAAATGAGCTAGATACGCAGATTCAGAAAGTACGTGCGCCCGGCGCCTTGATTTACGTCGTTTACGTAAGGCTTTTTTCGGCGTAAAGTTACCCCTGCTATAGGAGGCGTAATCAATGTTAAGTATGGACGTCGGGACAGCGTTGAATTTTCCGTTGTTTACGTCGTTTACGTGATGTCGTACGCGAATAGGGCTGTGCGTAAGTTACGTTCAGCATTAAATATTTGCGACGTGATTCAGGGCATGCGCACTGGAAAACGTCCATGGGCGGCGCATGGACCGTTCATTAGGAGCGTCAATTGCGTAGGGTCACCATTCATTTACATACAACACGCCCATTCCAAGCCTACTTTGAATTACGCGGGCTAACGCCGGCCCATTTACACTACGCCGCCATAACTTAGAGCGCAAGTTCTTTCTGAATATGGGACCTGCTGCTCAAAGTTACGGCGGCGTAGTGTATCTGAGATACGATACGCCCGCCAAAACTTACGTGATTCTATCTGAATCTGGCCCAATGTGTTTAAGTTAAACAAAAGTAAAAAAAAAATATATATATATATATATTTTTTTTTAAGTGTATTTTGTGCGTGAACTCGAGAGAGGAGCGGGACTGCAGGAGTTGGGAGTAGGCAGACCCTCCCCCCGGAGGCAATCAAAATCCTTCTCCATGCCCCCGCTGGCAATGGCGGGTGTGAGGGGGGGCCTCCCACTTACCCCACCCTACCTGCTCCACTTGGGAGCCCAACTGGGGCCCAACGGGGCAGAGAGAGGGTCTAGCCCACCCAGCCAGCCCCATAGGTCCTTTGCCTCTCTTTATTTTATGAGACCGCATGGCCAAAGTGCGTGCGTGTTAAACCAATTTCGTGTGGGTGCAAGTGTGGTGGTTTTTGAGGGGGGGGGGGGTGGGCGTACTAAGCACAGGCGTACCTTGCATAGCACACCCACAGGGAGCCGGGCTGAGACCACCAAACTCAATTCACATGTAGCCGAGACCGGGATCCGAACCCTTGGCTGCAGAGGTGAACGGCTTGTCAGCGCAGTGCCAATCACATTGAGCCACCACAGCTCCAAAAAAAAATATTTCTCCACTGAAATGAAGGTCTGTTTACTATAACCCAGCCAGCACAAAGTTCCCTCTTACATAAGAGTCTGCAGGGACCCCCCTTACAGTGAAAGGAACTCTTATGAAAAGGGGTACGATGCAGATCATTATCTAAGGGGGAACTCTGATGTAGAGGGGGGCTCTGGTGACCAGAGACCACCTTATATCAGAGTCCACTGCTTTTATCCTTACATCAGAGTTCCCACTTAAATCAGGGTTTGCAGACCGAGTTCCCCCTTGCACTGTAAGGGGGAATTCTGCAGACTCTGATGTAAAGGGGAATTAACGCCAGAAAATCTGATGTGGGGGGCACTCTGGTGACCAGAGACCACCTTCCATAGAGTAAATACACTAAGGTGAGGGGAGATCACTAATATAGAGGGAGACCTTTATATCAGTGCCCCTTACATTATTGTATTCACTCCCCTTACATCAGAAACCCTCTCCCCCTCTCAGACTGGCCTGCCGATGCTGTCACTGACCTCCTCTTAGATGCACCGCGCAGGGCTCAGTTAGGTGGCTCCAGCTTGGTGGCTCTGGTTTTTCTCCTATAGTCTCCTCCCCATAGTCAACATGTCTGACTTCTCCTATGACCCCATCCTAACGGCGCTCCCACTCTTGACTCCTCTCCAGACTCCCCCTTTAGAAGCTGCGGACATGATACAAGAGATAGTCAGAGACTGCAGACATGATACAAGAGATGGTCAGAGGCTGCAGACATGATATAAGAGATGGTCAGAAGCTGCGGACATGATACAAGAGATAGTCAGAGGCTGTGGACATGATACAAGAGATGGTCAGAGGCTGCAGACATGATACAGGAGATGGTCAGAGACTGCACACATGATACAAGAGATGGTCAGAGGCTGCGGATTTGGTACAGGAGATGGTCAGAGAGTGTGGACATGGTCGTTTCCTCCTCTGCCCCCCCTTCATATTACCATACTTCTCTACATCAGTATCCTTCCTCCTCTCTCCCCCCATCTTTTTTTCTTCTAACTTCTACTCCACTGCAAGTTGAGAGAGAGAGAGAGAGAGAGAGAGAGAGAGAGAAAGAGAGGGATGGAGCCAGCAGTGGGGTAGGATACTGCCAAAGAGAGGGTCTAATAATACACAAGCCAGTATCCTTGCCAGCACCCTCCTAGCCCTGACATATGAGCTTGCTGTGGGAGGCTAGGAAAAGGAAAAATCTTTAGGATCAGTCCTCCTGAGTCTCCCAGATGACCGACCTCTTTGTGCAATCTGCAGTGCACAGCCACTCACCGTCCGACACCGACCAGGGCACTCTGCGTCTGTAGTGTACTGGCTAGGCAGGTTACAGGCTCATGACAGCAGTCCGACTCTGCCAAATTCTCCTTAGACTGCATTTTCACTGTAACCGCGCGTCCTGAGCCGCGAATTGCGGCGACAAATGTGAGGCGTTTTGTACCGCGATTTGCGGCTACAAAACGCCTCGTTTTTAACCCCCTTTTTGGAGAGGTCCACTATCTCCTATGCCGAACGCCGAAGCCGCCGGAAAAAAAGGGTCCGGGACTTGTTTTGAGCTTCAGGCATCTGGCGTTTCGGCGTTCGGCGTGGAGATGTGAACCATCTCCATAGAGGGGAATGTTAAATTTCCCCTCTGGCGTATGCGGCGTCGGGCGTCGGGCGTAAAAACGCCTAGATGTGAATGGAGCCTAAGAAGGTGTCTGCTGCTCTGTCCACTGACTCCAACATGAGGCTCCTCTGTCCATCTGCCCTCAGATCCTGCTCTTTTTAAGTCTGGCGGGTGGCGCGGCTGACATCATCATGTGGCGCCGGTGTCATTCCCGAGTGATAGTATTGTACTGGGGATGCACACGGGGGTGGAGCGGTATTGGGATGATTAGTATTAGGGGGTAGAGTAGGAGGAGCTGCAATGTAGAGAGCCAGGGGAAACCATTGACAGAGGGAGAAGCGGGACGGGAGGGCTCAAGCACACGAGTGAGTGAGTGAGTGAGTGAAAAACTTATCGAGCGCAACACATGCAAACTGAATCGCCTCTGGGCGCTGTTACCATTCCTATGGTAAGGAAACCACTTGACCTCAGAATAGATACGTTTTAATCCTTTTCCTGAAGGCCAAGTGGTCCGACTCCAGTCGGATGGTGGTAGGTAGTGCATTCCACAGCCGAGGTCCCTGGACAGAAAATCTCCGATCTCCTTTGGATTTGTATCTTGCTTTAGGTATTTGCAGTAGGTTTTGATTTGTCGATCGCAGAATGAAGCCCACAACTGTCCCGCTCTCCTGTTATAATTTGGCCACTGCTTGGGAGCGCGGGGGTATTGGCTGCTCTCACATGACGGCCCTGACTGCGCCCCCCTTCCTCCAGTTAATGGTCCCGCCCAGGGCATCCGTTCCTTCTGCCCACCACTTGTACCGGCCCTGATAAAACCCCCTGCATACAAGAAATGCTTACTCAATAAAACTTGGTATACAGCGTATCACTCAGTTAATGGTTCCTTACAAACGAAAAAACTGCTCCAGTGAGTCCCGGGTAGACGCGTACTCCTGTGAAAGTATAGACTGCGTGGTCACGCCCTGACGCATTCGCATTTCCGGATTGACTCACATCTTCTGAACTATTGCACTGACCACTACACTACACAGACCACTACACTACACTGTCATCTACACTGCACTGTCCACTACATTGACCACTACACTGACTATTGCACTGACCACTACACTACACAGACCACTACACTACACTGACAATTCCACTACACTGCACTGACTACTACACTGACCACTACACTGTCCACTACACTACACTTCATTGACCACTACACTACACTGTCCACCTCACTGCACTGACCACTACACCACACTGTCCACCTCACTGCACTGACCACTACACTACACTGTCCACCTCACTGCACTGACCACTACACTACACTGTCCACGTCACTGCACTGACCACTACACTACTCTGTCCACCTAACTGCACTGACCACTACACTACACTGTCCAGCTCACTGCACTGACCACTACTCTAAAATGAAAATAAATATGGAAAAAATGAATAAATATAAAATAGCAATAGAAATAAAGAGTAAGTAATGAGAGATTAAATAAAATTAAATACACAAAGTGCACGTGAATGGTGCTATGAATAAAAACAGTCCATGTGCAACTGTGTTCTCTTTAAAGGAGTGCTGGATTTTGCATAGTAAAAAGTGCTTTGTGCCAAATTCAACTCTGTTGACGTGTTCCACACAGTCACCCCTCCTGCTGTGCTCTTATGTGGCCCGCACTCACCAGATCCTCCACCCCCTCTTGGGGTGAAACACTTTCACAGTGTTTAGCCCTGTGCGGCAATTTCTCGTCCCCCTGCGTTGCTGCTGAGGTTTCTAATGTTAGCTCATATACAAAAGTGCTATTTTGATGATGTCGGATGACGAAACCGGTCGAGCAAACAGACGGCTGTCACTACACACTTCTGAAAAATGGTCTTTAATATCGCTTGTTTAATCTGCCTAAATTGTGAGTACCTACTTTTATCAATAAAGGCAAAACGTTTTTTAAATGGTTTCACACTATTGGGATTCCTTTCTTTTGTATATGAGCCAACATTTGAAACCTCAGCAGCAACGCAGGGGGACGAGAAATTGCCAGAGTGCCACACAGGGCATACACTGTGATGCCCTGTGATGCCCCCTTCGGGGGTTAAACTCACCAGATAACGAGATTAAACCAGCATTCAACACAACTCCTCCTCCGCTGTCACAACTTAAGATTGCCACGTTGAATGGTATTCAGTTCCGCAAT
Source organism: Rana kukunoris (assembly GCA_029574335.1). Lineage (NCBI taxonomy): Eukaryota > Metazoa > Chordata > Amphibia > Anura > Ranidae > Rana > Rana kukunoris. Next base: position 242,667,866 of record CM056059.1, read on the forward strand.
CATGTCAGGAAAATGAAAAGTGCATATAGAGCAGTACTGCTTTAAAAGATTTATTAAACCCCATAAAACAAAACCCCCTTACATATATGCGTACCACAATGTGAAAATACATAGGCAAACAATGATACTGATGTAGTGTTTCACTTGGATTTCCACCCTGAAGACCGCCGTGGAAGGGATCCAGTTTGGCATCTTCCTGGTTACTGTCCGTGGAGCGCACACATCTAATTTCGGTTTGGATGCTGTAGAGTCACACTGACGCGTTTCGTCACTTCCGGACTTCGTCTGAGTAAAACATAACAAACATTCCTTAAAACAGGAAACAAAAATAATTAATACAATAACCAAAAATAATATTGTCAATCTTTGGAGGCAACCAGTATCAATAATCCACTTTGTATCTGCGTAACTACATACATGGTCCCCAGCCACACCACACCGACTCAGGGACTACCTCCCCATACAGCAGATAGCTCACAATTTTAACCTACCAGTTAACCCGCCATTAACTGGCATTTTACCGGGGGGTCACTACCTTAGATGGGTCCCTAATATCAGCACAGCAGGTTTTTAAAATGCCTCCAAAGACCCCAACCGCCAGGCCATTAAAAACACATAAAGAAGAACTGATCCAATACAGGGCAGGCGGGAACGTTCCTCCCCCATGATTCTTCACTGGATGCCGGGAACTGCCTGACTGCTAAGATATCCCCTGGAGCCCCTCCTCCCTGCTGGACAAACCAATAAGTCAGGTGTCCAAAACCATAACACCATTTAACCCTATCTCTCCCTGCTTACCCTGCATCATGCTAGCCCTATACTTATTTATTTTTTTGCTTTGGGCTATACCTTCTATATATAAACTGTATGTGAAGCCTGCATATATGTTAGCAGCTATCTATACTATTCCTTTTTATTTTATTACTTTTATTTTATTATTTCCTCCACTGAATACGAGCGTGGTAAATTGTGTATTTTTAATGTTATTAATTATTTCGACATACATTATTTTTCTTGACAACATAGGGAGAATTTTAAATAAAATGGTGTTGCCTGTCAGAGTGTTGACATGATACATTTGATTCAGATGCATTGATATTTTTTGTATTAAAGACATATTCCGGGTATGTATATTCCTCTAGAAGCTGGAAATACTGTAGTAGACACCTGTACTCCAGTGATCAACACTAGCTTCCAGGTCACATACCAAGCAGCTGCTCTGTTACATTATAAACACAGGAGGTTGTCTGCTCAACATGGGCCCCATTCAGAGATTTCTATGCATTTTCACAATGAAGCAAAAAGTTCTCTGATTCGATGAGGTGGAGAAATGGGGCAGTAACATCATGTTCTTTGAACCTTAGCCATGACTGTCCTCTGAATGGTGCCTGTACCAAGCAGGCAACCTCCTGTATTCAGCAAGGCACAGAGGTAGACTTTTCCACTACAGTAATCTCCATTAGCTGTAATTTCTCATGCTGAGCAGCTGCCCTGCAGCATTGTGAACACAGGAGGTTGTCCAATCAATCAAAGGGCCCTGCTCTCTCCACCTTATTAAATCAGTGCCATCAATTGCAGCCACTGTACCCATCAAACATAGCCACTGTACCCATAAATTGCTGCTACTGTGCCCATCAATTGCTGCCAGTGTGCCCATCAATTGCCACTACTGCACCCATCAATTACTGCCAGTGTGCCCATCAATTGCTGACACTGTGCCCATGAATTGTCGCTACTGTGCCCATCAAGCTGCCTTCCCCGCCCACCCGGCCCTTATCTTGTCTCGGCGGGGCAGCGTTTCACAGCAGCAGGCAGCCAACGGTGTGCAGTGTCCTCCACGCTCCTGTCTTCTCCCATCATCTCTTCCCATGCTCTGCGATAGGCGTCAATCACAGCACCTGTCATTTACGCCAATCAGGTGACAGGTAACAGACCCAAGCACCTGACTGGCTGAGAGACAGTTCAGTGTTAGGAAAGCGAACATTCATTCTGCGACTGCCACATGCGGTGGCTGTAATCCTACTGGACATCATATGACGCCTAGTCAGGATAACTGAAACACTGCCCGGCCGTCATTCTGCTATAGGCCAGATGGGAAGTGATTAAAGTAATCACACAATCACATAATCTTATAACTCTTGTTTTTTATGGATATACAATGTATTGTCAGAAGTTATACATGGTGAACAAACACAAAGTGGTGCTGGCTGTATCATCCTCTGGAGTAAGATAATGTATAGATACTCTTCTGCTTGGTCCCACAATGTGTTCACCTTCTGTGGCTATTACAAAGAAGTTATGGTTGCTGTAGATTTCTCATATTTCCTGCTGAATCAGCCGAAATGCATTCTCTACCTATGAGACCATACAATGCCAGCTTTGGAAACTCTTTGTTGATACTAATGAAAATTCTCACAAGAATAAGAAAGGGAAAACTTTATACATAATTATAGACTGACATATCTGAATACAATCATATACCTGTCACCTACAAAGGGACAGAGCCAGCAGACTTAATCTCTAATATGCTCCCAAATAGTGAGGAATTTTCATTGAAACCTTAAAAGCTTGTTTGTTATGATATATTAATTTCTGATTTTTGGACAATTTTTCAGAAGATTTGAGCCGTATTTGACCCTATCTGCACCAACAAAAGATGATTTTTCAAATAACCTTTAAGTTTTGGAGGCCACAAGAAACAAAAATCCCAAAGAAAATATTATTTAAATTTTTTTTTTTTTAAACATTCCTGTAAAGAGCATAACTATAGTGCATCATATTAGTACTTGTAATTGGCTCCCAATGATGTTCCACAATTAGCTTAAAAGGATAGCTCACCTTTACAAAAAAAAAAACTGCCTATGCAGGTAAGGGATGCCTGTAGATTAAAACAAACTGAGCATCTCTGACTAAAGATAAATCATACTCTTACTATAGGTGTAGGCCATGTGCATACCTTATGAAGCCTGACTGGAATACTCCCATGATGTTGCTAAGTGAGGCCTAGTTCTTACTGCTCACCACCACTATCACAGGAGTGAGCATAATCTCTGATTCAAACCCCCTCACAGACTCTTTCTCCCCCTGATGCAGTAACTCTGAGCTCAGAATTTGAGAGATCACTCCTGTGATGGTGGAGGTGAGCAGTGATGACTAGGCCTCACTTTGCAACGTCCTGGGACATTGGGTAGAAAATTGCTCCAAATAGATGCAGTCAGTGTTTGGGTATTCTGACACTGGGCGCTGTCTGTTAGAATACAGTGGTCTCCATTCACAAAGAGGCATTTCCTCTTTAAAATTTGCAGTAAAATACCCCTCAGCTTTTTTCAAAAAGTTTTTGGGCTTTTACAAAAAAATTACAAAATAAAGCATACAGTATTTCAAAGAAATAGGCTGCATTTATCACATGAAACCATACAGTATGTTACCTCTTTTGATATCCAGTGGAATGGCTACAGTGGGGAAGAATTAGAACCCCTGTCAGCTTATATTGCTAATAAAGAGGTCAAATGGTTTAATGGTAATGGTATAAATATGTCAACTCACTAAGTCAGTGCGCTCCCTGCAGCATATGTATTAATACAAAAGAAAAAAGGTGACTGGAATTCTAGTCAAAGGACACCGGACACACGTGGTGTATCAAAAACGACTAAATTAAGTTAGTTAAATAGAAAATGTTTTTCTAAATGTCAAATATTGAAAAAAAACTGTATAAAAAAATCACACACACACATATATAAATGCCCTTCTACTACAAGTTGGTGGAAGAAGGGTATTTATGTATGTGGGTGATTTTTGATACTATTTTCTTTCAACATTTAACAGTGAGAAAAATTACTATATCTACAACTCATGATATATTAGTTTTATGGTCAGTGGGAAGAATATAAGACTTACCTCCTTATAGATAGCTAAAGATCAATGTTGTCAGTGGGAACTTGTCAGTGGGAAGGTATCTCTAAAAATAATTGGGAAAAAGTAAAGTTTCCCCACTACATACTGTATGACATATGTTCTAAGAAGGGATTAGACCAGTGGGGTATGCCTGAACATTGAATTATGTTTGGAGTGATTGGGAAATTTGCAGCAAATTAGATATACTGTATGTTTGTATATTTACAAAAAAAGTTTCTAAAAATCTGGCGAAATGACAGGAGAAAATTTGCTAAATGTAATGGGGTGGATTTACTAAATCAATGGAATGATTTGCTAGAGGCACATTGATTGAGCACTTCACATGTGAAGTTTCTCCAAAGCTTAGTAAATGAGGGAGAGCTCTGCTGTTTTTCATTATCTAATCATGTGTAAGAAAAAAAGGCTGTTTTTTTTTCCTTGCATTGTGATTGGATATTCTTTGTGAAGTGAAGCTTTACCTTGTTTACTTAGCTCTAGAGCACAGGTGTCAAACATAAGGCCCGAGGGCCAAATCCGGCCCTTTAGGCCCTTGCACCTCTCCTGCAGCTGCAGGAGAGCTCCAGCCCTCCTCTGGTCCTCCTCAAGACCCTTACTTTCTGCTTTCAAGCAATGCATCCAGCTTCTTCCCAGCAGCAGTATAAGGAAAGGGGGGACACTGAAGTAAGGGAGAGTGGGGGACTTAACTTCTGATGGTAAGGTGGCTCTTGCCATCTAAAGTAAGTGGATGGGGGGCGTGGCCGGGATGTGAAGGAGAGCAGACGTGTGCAGGCTGAGCTCTGCTCCTTCTTTTATCCTTACCTGATTTCAGCGTGGATTCCTCCTTTCAGCAACCGACCTTCAGACACCCTGGGGCGGAAGAAGACGTCCGGCACCCCTTGGCCACCTCCGCTGTCTCCGGGTAAGCTCCGTTCGTCCTCGGTGTCCAGAGACAGATCCTCCGCGGCCATCTTGCCCACGAGGCTCCCAGCAGGGAAAATGTCATCCGGTCCTACAGCCTCCCCTAATCCACCGGCATCCCTCGCCTCCTCGCATGCGGAGCTCCTGGCGGCCATCAAGGAGGGTCGGGACTCGGTGATGGTCAAGATAGATCACTTTGTTGCCGATGTCAGTTTGATCCGGCATGACATGGACAAATTTAGGGCCCGGGTTACTGAGGCGGAGGGCCGCATCTCGCAGCTGGAGGACTCCACCAGGGCTGATTCCAGAGACCCACACGTCTTACAGCTGCAGGTTAAAGCCCTGCAAGAGAAGTCCATAGACACCGAAAATAGGCTCAGGAGAAATAACATAAGGGTCCTGGGCCTCCCTGAAAAGGCGGAGGGCCTCAGGCCTGCAGAATTTACAGAGGCCTTCCTGATCTCCCTCCTGGATTTGCCTGCGATGCCGCCTACATTCGTGGTGGAAAGGGCCCACAGAGTCCCCCTCAAACCACCGATCCCAGGGGTTCAACCTCGGCCATTCCTGCTTCGCCTGCTTAACTACAGAGACAGGGATCGGATCCTGGCTGCTGCCAGGGAGAAGCGGGAGCTCCTCTACAATGTTGCCAGGATCATGCTGTTCCCAGATTACTCCCCGGAGGTTCAACATCGTCGATCCTTCACAGAGGTACGGAGACGCCTGAGAGACCAAGGCCTCAAGTTCAGCCTACTCTATCCTAGCAAGCTAAGGGTGATCGACGGGGACCGCACGCGCTTCTTTATGGAACCTGAGGCAGCTATGTCATGGCTGGATGGTCGCTAGGGTGCTGCATTTCATTTACGCCTTGCTTTTTGCTGCCTCCCGCCCCCTGCGCTTGGGGACCCAGAACTATTCCCCAGTGAGAACAAATCAGAGTGACAAATAAAAGGGGTGATTTGTCACTCTGATTTGTTCTCACTGGGGAATCCTGCCGGACTGTTCCAAGAGAAGTACTGATGCTCAGTGCACTATACAAGACACACACAACTTCAGTCTACGGACGTAGTAGCACCCCAGGACTGCTACACCCACCCCCCCTCTCCTCCCCCTGTGAATTATTATTTTTTTAATATCCCCCTTGTTTTTTTTTTCTTTCTTGGACTCCGGATGCTGACCGAGTGGTCATTTGATAACCGCCGTCGTCTGGCTGTAGTAGCAGGTGACCTGGCGCCTGCCGTGTAGGGCCCCTAGTTCCGGGGCTCATTTACACCGTGTTCTGTTTTCTGTTTGGGATAAGAACTATTCCCATCCCCCTGACCGTTGTTGGAGGGATGGGACATAGTAGGATAGGCACCCGGTGCCTGGGAAGTTTGTTTCTTTCTATGTTTGCTATGTTTTGTGGTTTACTGTTTTTTGCTGTTCTCTAGCTACTATATGCTCAAGTGCTGTCAGTATGCAATGCAATGTGCTCGGGTTCTTGCTGCTCCTGGGGTGCTCCAGGGTGTATCTGGATAGATATCCTTCTATTCCCTTACCTCCACTGCCGGATGGCTGACCTCTCACCTGACTCCTTTACAATACTTTCCTGGAATGTCAGAGGCCTGAACTCCAAGTTTAAATGCGCCCTTCTCTTTCAGTACCTGAAATCTCACTCGCCCTAGCTCATTCTCCTCCAGGAGACTTACCCCATGGGCAGCAAGGTACTGACTCTTAAGAAGCCCTGGGTATAGCGTGCTATACATGCCACATATTCTACATATGCTAGGGGTGTTTCGATGTTAATCCACAAAAAAAAATTCTGTGTGATCGAAGAGGTCCGCACAGACCCCCTGGGTAAATATGTGATATTAATTTTCACGCTTTGGGCACAGAAGTATATTGTTGTCAACCTGTATATCCCCCCCCCCCCTTTTTCACCTGCTCTGTTATATGACGTGCTTGAAAAGGTTACACCCTTTTGCCCAGGAAAAGTGTTGGTAATGGGTGATTTTAATGCCATCTTGTCACCTGACCTGGATAGGCCTACGCCGCCCAGGCATAGATGTATGGACCTGCTAGCCTGGGCTCAGGCAGTGGGTCTGGAGGAGGTTTGGAGGTGGAAGCACCCCGATGTGAGGGCCTACTCATGTTTTTCGGCCTCATACAAAACCGCATCCCGGATCGATTTGGCCTTCTCCAACCCCGCACTGTTAGCAGATGTGTTGGAGGTGGACAATCTCCCTAGCGGTCTGTCGGACCATAGCCCTTTAAAGGTGGTGCTCCGCTCGCCGGCAATGCGCAATGCGGCGCTTTGGAGGCTGGGCGCGCAATGGGTCATCCATCCTGACGTTGCAGAGGTCTTGCCCTCCTTACTAGCTGAATTCTGGGAAAATAATGCGGGTTCCACTTCCCCGGGTAATGTCTGGGATACCTTTAAAGCATACACCAGAGGGCAATACATTTCTTCCATTGCCAGTGTCAAAAAGCAACATTCAGCCAAGACACTGGAATTGGAACGTTCGGTCAAAGACCATACTGACGCATATAATAATGACCCCACCTCGGATCAGTTTGATCTGATGATGGCAGCTCAGAGGGATTTGCATTTGCATCTGGCTGAGGCCACAAGCCTAGACATGTACAAAGGCAAACAAAGGGCCTTTGAACAGGGTGACCGCAATGGCTGCCTGTTGGCCATGATGGACCAGCATGACCAGCCCCTTACAACGATATCGATCCTACTGACCCCGGGGGGCGGGACTGCGTCCTCCCCCCCGTACATCCTATGGACCTTTAGTGAGTTTTACGAGTCTCTGTATTCCTCTAGCCTCCCCGCGGATTTCCGGCCTAAGGCGCTAAATGATCTGTTGGATCCGTTGGCGCTTGGCTGGCTCTCCGACCAGGAGAGGGAAGCCTTGGTGCAACCGTTCACGGCCTTAGAGGTGCAGAGGGCCATCCAATCCTTCCCGTCGGGCAAAGCGCCTGGTCCGGACGGACTTCCACTAGATTTCTATAAAGCCCACTCAGGACTCCTGGCCCCCTTGTTGGCACAGCTTTATACCACGTGTCTGGCGGATGGCAGCCTGCCTGCCTTTATGTACCATGCTTACCTAACGCTGATATACAAGCCCCCTAAGGACCCCACTTCCTGCGCCTCATACCATCCCATAGCACTCCTTAACTCGGATTTTAAAATATTAACTAAACTCCTCGGCCTTCGGTTATACCCCATGCTGCCTTCAGTGATAGACCCAGACCAAACGGGTTTCATGCCCCGGAGGTCCACAGATGTCAATCTTAGGAGACTTTTTACAAATATCCATGTTCAACACCTTAACGTGGGAACGCGAGCAGTGGCCTCATTAGACGTCGAAAAGGCCTTCAACACAGTGGAATGGCCCTTTCTGTGGGAAACTCTGCGCAGGATGGGTTTCCCACTACTTTTTATTAAGTGGCTCCAGGTGATATACAGGGCCCCCACTTCATCAATACGTCTAGGTGGTGGACTGTCTGCCCCCTTCATACTTTCCAGGGGAACGCGGCAGGGTTGCCCTCTCTCTCCGGCCTTGTTTGCCCTTGCCATTGAGGCTCTCCGCACATCACCGCATATCAAGGGTCTCCAAGTGGGTCTGCTGGAGAAGAGGGTGGCCCTGTATGTGGATGACATGCTTCTCTTCCTTAATGACACGGGTCCCTCGCTGTGGGGTGCACTGACCGTCTTGGACACGTTTGCCTCGGTCACCGGACTGAGGGTGAATTGGTCCAAGTCCCTACTCTTCCCTATAGATCAGGCGGCTAGGTCCACCTCCCTGCCTGATAGTCCCCTTAGCTGGGTCACCACCTTTAAATATCTGGGGGTAATCGTCTCTCTATCTCGGCGGCCGAATTCATCTCGCAAAATTTGTCCCCGGTGCTGCTAGAAGCCCAATCCAGGCTCAAGGCATGGAACAATCTCCCCCTGTCTGTCTGGGGAAGAGTGAATTTAATTAAGATGAAGATTGTCCCTAAACTTATCTACCTTTTCCGCCATTCCCCACAGTGGGTACCAAAGTCCTTTTTTAAAAAGCTGAACCAAGTTTTTTTCTCTTTCATTTGGGGTCCCTCCCCACCCAGGTACCGGCTAACAACCTTGATGAGGTCGCGGACGCAGGGAGGCATGGCTTTCCCCGACTGCTACAAATACTACCTTGCCACGCAGTTGGTGATTGCGGCCTGGTGGCTGCGGCCGGAAGGGACGAATACTTCCACTGTACTGGAGGACTCGGTGGTCGGCTCTCTAGAGGCCCTCCGGCTCCTGCTCTATCGGGGCCCTCGCGCCCCGTATCCCTTGACCCCCTCCATGCGTACCACCCTGCGGGCGTGGCAGACTGGTTTGGCCATTGAAAAATGCAAACCCACCAAAATTTCCCCGAATGCCCCTCTCTGGATTAATCCTACCCTATCATACTTTTATAAGCTCTCAGACCCCCTTGCTTGGTCGAAGTATGGCATTAAGCTTGTATCGCACATAGTCTCGCAGAACGCTTTGATACCCTTCTCTGACCTCTCTTCCATGTTTAACTTACCCCAGCACTAAACTTTTAGATATCACCAGCTGTCACATGCCTTCGCGGCTCAGTTCCCGTTGTCGTCCTGCATCGTGGCCCAGTCGGAGTTGGAGAGAACACTAAAGTTTAATTGTGACATAAAACCCACATCGCAATTGTACTCGTACTTGATCTTTGTGTCTCTCCCCCCTCTGGATGGGCTGCGGTCCAGATGGCAGGGTGATATCCCCACGCTAGATATGGACGACTGGGATTAGGTCTGGGATCTCCCTTTCTGCTCACTTGTCTCTATTCGAGACAGGATGGTGCAATACAAGATAGTTCACAGAGCATACTTCACTCCATACAGGCTTCATAAGATGAACCCGGCGCATTCTCCCGGGGTGCTGGAGGTGCGGCGCCTCACCAGGTGACTTCTCCCACATTTTCTGGCAATGTCCCGAGGTTCAGCGGTACTGGGTGATGGTACTAGACATGATCAATGAAGTTGCAGCGACCCAGCTGCCGGTAGCGATGGAGGTGTGCTTCCTGGGAATAATTGAGAACATTGTCCCGACCTCCACGGGGCGCACGTTGGTCAGTCTGTTGCTTTTCTATGCATTCAAGAATATTGCTATGCATTGGGAAAAAAACACACCCCCTTCTCTGGTGCAGTGGAGGCGACTGGTGAACGCCAGCCTTCCCCTGTACAGAGACACGTACATTAATCGTGGTTGTCCACTGAAATATGACAGGGTTTGGCTTGCGTGGCTGGCGGAGTCTGGAACTGCAGGCTGAATACATATGGCTTGAGTTAGTAAATGATGCAATGGTCCTTGTGAGCGGTCCTTATTGAGCAGGGGCACCCTGTGGTTGATACAGTAAGGAGAGTTGATACACCCCCACCCCGACGCATCCTTTGTCAATGCACAATTGCTACAGATGTTAATTGAATCGGATGTATTGATATGTATATTGTACGCGCTTGAGTATTGTATGTCTTCTGTTCGTTGATCTGTTTTTCTCTTGAATACTGTGAAATACCTTAATAAAAAAAAACATAAAAAAAAAAAAAAAGTAAGTGGATGGGATGCCCTGGACATTTAATCTTACAGATACAACCAGCCCTTTTGAGGGCAATCATAATGCTGATGCGGCCCACAATGAAATTGAGTTTGACACCTGTGCTCTAGAGCAACTTGCACAGTCTAATTGCCTTTAAGTAGAACTATAGGCAACACTTTTTTCCCTATCTTGGATAAAGTAAGAGAGGGTTATAACTAGGGCTCAAGTCCTGCGGGAATGCATGGGAATGGTGTCCTTGTACTTTCTTTACAGCCGGAACATTATTCTCATTAGCAGCTGTGTCCTGCAGGACTGCGGTGCGGCACAACTGTGGTGAGACTACATTGCTGGGGACACTCATGGTTAGGCTGCATTGCCAGGGACACTGGTGAAGTTGCATTGCTAGGGACACTGGTGAGGCTGCATTGCTTAGGACACTGGTTAGGCTGTATTGCGGGGGATACTGGCGGTGAGGCTGCATTGCTGGGGACATTGGTGGTGAGGCTGCATTGTTGGAGTCACTGGTAAGGCTGCATTGCTGAGGACACTGGTGGTGAGGCTGCATTGCTGGGGACACTAATGGTAAGCCTGCATTGCTGGGGACACTGGTGGTAGGCCTGCATTGCTGGGGACACTGATGCAGCTGCATTGCTGGGGAAACTGGTTTTGAGGCTGCATTGCTGGGGACACTGGTAAGGCTGCATTGCTGGGCAATGATCAGACTGCATTGCTGGGCACTGATCAGGCTGCATTGATGGGCACTGGTAAGGCCGCATTGATGGGCACTGATAAGGCTGCATTAGGTGTGCACTGGTAAGGCTGCATTTGATGCACACTGATCAGGCTGCATTTGATGGGCACTAAGGAGTGAGCAGCCGGGCCTGAGCCCTACCTTGCACAATCAATACAGGGAGCCTGAGGACATTGTGTGTGTATATATGTATCTGTAACACTATTTTTCTCTCTTTCTGCAGCTACTGAGGTACCTGTATAGTATTTAGGAGCAGAGTCTTCATAATCTGTGTGATCAGGACAGGATCTTTAACAAGTACAGTGCCTCCACTCAATTGGGGCTTGTGAATAGCAAGTGAAATCCCAATTGAGAAATATATCTTCACATAGACCATAATCTACACAGCATTGTATTTGAAAGTCCATGTATTGAATAAATAACATTCAGTGAACCATCCAACATAAAGTGTTTTCCAAACAGGAACATGAAATCATTAACAGTCTCTATGTATGTATCAGTGAGATGAATATGCAGCAGCAGTACTTACACAGCCTGTGCTCCCTTAGCAGGAATTCATTGTTCTTACTCTCCTCACATGTCTGTCTCTTTCCACCCACTTACCCACAAAACCCCTTGCCATTCTCTGCTCTTCTTGATGACCTCATCCTTGGTGAGAGAGAGAGCACAGCAACCATATTGGAAAAGGGTAAACGGACACTGCATAACATGAGAATACACTTGGTAAATGGGCAAATAAATTATCACATCACTAGATATCTATATCTATCTAATCTATATCTTTTACCCTGGTTATAACTTATCAGTTTTTTTTGTGTTTTTTTTTTTTTTTTTTTGCCACCAGTGTTTTCTATTTTGAAGATGTTTCCTCTATTACTTTCTGGTAGGGCTGTTACTGATCAAAATTTTGGTGTTCGATTAATCGTTTTTTATTTTAATCGATTAATCGACTAATTTCGATTAATTATAACGCACATACAGATCCAACTACTTTTAGCTGATCTCCTTGCCGGCTGATTCCCAGTGCAGCTCCCAACCACTGGAAAAATGGATAGCAGGATACAAAAAACACACAAAGGCAGCGCTCGATGGGAATAGCATTACAACTTTTATAATCTTCAAGTAGGTAACAAAATAAATATTGCACTGGAGATAAGAATCGATGTAGCTACATAAACTGTAAAAATGGTGCGAGTAATGCCAAACGGTACCAAAAGCAGTCATAAAAAACATGTAGCCAAGTATGATACTGGTATAAAAATGTGTACAACGATACCACTGCTGAATCCAGATGAGGAGGGGTTAACATCAGTCCGTTGGCATGTAGATGTCCCATGAAGGGAACTATCACATCTCCCAGTGGATGGTTGTAGAATCCCAGGTTGATAGAGGGAAGTGATAGAGGGAAGTGTAACAGCCCTTGTGTGTGGCAGATAATAAGGTCCCGCCGACATGCAGATATGGAGGCACAGCAAAGAAGCCCTTCAGATGGACACTGCAAGCCCCGCCGGTATCCGTGACGTTACTGGAACTCTGACGGAACTCCCTGAAGGCCCAGAAGCCGGCGGAGAGGCGAGTACCAATCAAAAGAATTTTAATCGATCAAAAATATTTTGATTGATTAATTAAAAGTTAATTTGCACAGCCCTACTTTCTGGGGATAACCCCAAATTTAGAATTTTTCATTTAATTTCACTTTTAATGCTAATGGTAAAGCAATCAAATAGAGAGGGGGAATCTTCCTAACGGAGACACAGACAGTAATAAAAGCCTGACAGGTGTTCTAATCTACCTCCTTCCACATTTAGGTTTCTATGCATTACTGTTGAAAGACCTGGTCTAAAAGGACAAAAACTACTTAAAATGACCTATTATATTTTAAAATTGTACACCTTTGCTTTTATGTTTGAATGTGTTTTTCCATCTGCGTTGATTAACAGTTTGCATGTTTTTTATGTGTTTTCCTGCATCATATATTTTTTCATGTTCTTTAGGGTTGTTTCCAGGGGCTGAAAATGCAGAAAATGCAATAAAAACATATCATACGTGCATTCTCATAGACTTCTATGAGCCTCAAAAAGAATGAAAGTGGACAAAAACAAACGAAAGCTATTTAAAAAAATCTATAACATTGCCTTTAATGACCAGTTTTAGTGCCTTCTGAAGCATGTGTTAAATTGCAAATGTGTGAGGCCGTGTACAGACGAGGAGACATGTCCGCTGAAACATGTCCGACGGACCCTTTCCAGCGGACATGTCTCCTCAGATATTTGGTCTGATGGCGTGTACACACCATCGGACCAAAATCCCCTCGGACGGATAACGCGGGGTGGTGACGTTGACGCTGCCACGTCACCAATCAAGGAAGTAAAATACTTCCACCCATGCGTCAAATCCATTCGACGCATGCGGGAGATTTATGTCCGCTGGTTAGGCATACTAACCAGCGGACATGTCCGACGGTCCAAAGCATGCTTTGAAATTTGTCCGCTGGAAAAACCTGTCCGCTGGGTCGTACACACGATCGGATATGTCCGCTGAAACTGGTCGGCGGACCAGTTTCAGCGGACATGTTCGATCGTGTATACGCGGCCTAAAAGTTACCTAAGGTTAACATTGAAATAATAAAATAAACAATGTACTTGCTGAAAATAAAGTTTTAACCTTGCCAATTAATATACATCCATCATCGGCCTTATAACTTGTTTATATTGGACTATTACTGAACTGTTCTACAGTTGTTGTTGCCATTATATTTTTCTATATCTAAAATGATGCAGCCTCTATATGTCACTGTGTGATAAAAGGTGAATAAAACAGGAGGAATTCCAAATAAATACATTGATAATTTCTCTTCACTTGACTGTGAGTCATAGTATGGAATACATTTAAAAGATATAACAAGTATTTCCAAGGAGAAATGGAAGGACATGTTGCCTAAACATGCATATAATTAAGATGTACATAAGATGTATATTATATATGTCCTCCACAACATACATATTATGAATAAATATGAGACATGAACTGCATGTGAATAAGAGTTCACTCCTAAAGGGAGCTGACCAACTTTAGCTTCCAGTATTGAATATTTATATTCTACCGTACAATAAATAAAATAGCAGTAACTAAATTTCAAACATATAATTGCTGATTGTAATATTTACTTAGATCTGCAAACATATATTACTGTACGTTTAAAGCAGTATACGTCAGTTAATTAGTGCATGTTTAGCGCTGTATATTTCAGTGCATTTCTGCATGTTTGACACTGTATATTTCAGTGCAATATTGCACGTTTAATGCAGTATATTTCAGTGCATTACTGTACATTTAGCCCAGTATATTTCAGCGCGGTACTGCAAGTTTAACGCAGTATATTTCAGTGCGTTATTGAACAATTAACACAGTATGTTGCAGTACGTTTCAGTGCGTTGGTGCAAATTTAACGCAGTATATTTCAGTGCGTAGGTGCATATTTAATGCAGTATATTTCAGTCCAGTATATTTCAGTGTGTTACTGTACATTTAGCACAGAATATTTCAGTGTGTTACTGCACGTTTAACGCAGTATATTTCAGTGCGTGGGTGCACGTTTAATGCAGCATATTTCAGTGCAGTATATTTCAGTATGTTAGTGCATGTTTGCCACAATTTATTGCAATGTGTCAGTGCAGTTTTCCTGCAGTATATTGTAGTCTGTTTGTGTAGTGAGTACTCAAGTTAACGTGCACCAAACACCACTTTCCATTGATTAAAGTGCATCCACATACACATTTTCAGATCTTTATTACATTTTGTTAATAAGCGCCCTCCCCCATCATGTCTGGGAGGCCAACAAGGAGAGGCAGACTCTCCCATGGCACTGTGAGGGGACCAGCAGCATACTTGTCCACAGACAAAGGTAGACATGGCCTGTCCTCAGGCAGGGCATGATTTCCTCTATTTAGTGATGTTGCCCAGGCTATACAGCCACAGTATGCAGAGAAGGTGGTAAACTGCCTTACTACACCATCCTCCTCATTCTCCATCACCCAAGCAGAGACTAGTGCACAGTCCATTGCAGCTGCCAGAATGTATTATTCTGCCTCCTTGTCCACAGCTACTCCAATCATAGCCCCAGCATCAGGTATGGAGGAGTCAGCTGAGCTATTTGAACACAGCATCAGCCTCATGCTCTTTGATGATGCACAACCATTACTTGATTCAGATCTTGGTTCTGAGGATGAGGAGGTAAGAAACATGAGCCTACAGAGGGGGATAACACTGGTAAACAACAAATTGGCAGTCATGCTCCCCCAGGTGCAGCGTATATTGCCATGTTGTCTTCAATGTTAATGAGGATGGAGGGGATGATGATGATGAGGTCACTGATGTGACTTGGGTGCCGGATTAGGCAGAGGTGGAAAGTAAGGGTGAGGCACAACCCCAAAGGGGCAGCCATAATGGAAGAGTAGCGAGCAGCCACCCTATTCCACCAGATTGTGGAGCGTTTATTCTTCAGCCCACTTCCCAAAGCTCAGCTGTTTGTGCTTTTTTAGCATATGTGCAGCCAATCGCACTGTTACAATTTACAAACTTTGCTTCAAGCACATCAAGCGTAGCAAAAACACCAGCAATTTGGGTACCACATACTTGAAAATACATTTAACCTCCCACCACTCAGCCCATTGGCAAGAGCACCTGAAAGCCATACAAAGAAATGCAATTATGCTCCTCCTCACTCCTTACCTTTCCGGTCTACCCCGCTATACCTCATGACCTCTTAGCAGCCTCCACTGACAGGAATGAGGGTATAGCGCAGGGTTTCCCAGGTCCTTTTAGCACGTCTGTCATTATCACACTACCAGCTGTAGACTATAGCAGGCAATTTTCTCTGCCCCATCTGCTGCAACAAAAAAATGCAGCAGCAGCTGCACATGCAGTAGAGGACCATCAACAAGTACCTGTGTAACAAAACGACTAGACATGTGCATTCGTTTTCATTAGAATGCATTTTCGTCCGAAAAATCTGGTATTTTCGTTATCGTTTTAACGAACGAAAACGAAAGCGCAAGAAACGCAAACCGAAAGATCCGACATAAAAAATGCTTTATTTTCGTTTTCGTTCATATCCGACGATTTTCGATGCTTTGTCGAATTTCTGTCGTTCAATTTCACAAAGTCATCGAAAATCGTCATTCTGAATACAGTGAATAGGTATATTCACTGTATTCAGAACGACGATTTTCGATGCTTTGTCGAATTTCCGTCTCAATTTCACAAAGTTATCGAAAAATCGTCATTCTGAATACAGGGAATAGGTATATTCCCTGTATTCAGAACAACGATTTTCAATGCTTTGTCGAATTTCCGTCTTTCAATTTCACAAAGTCATCGAAAATCGTCGTTCTGAATACAGGGAATAGGTATATTCCCTGTATTCAGAACGACGATTTTCGATGCTTTGTCGAATTTCTGTCGTTTAATTCGACAAAGTCATCGAAAATCATCGTTTTCGGAGGAAAACTTTCCAGACGGAAACAAAATAAATCAAAACGATTTTCGGGAGTAACTAAAAAATTTTATTTTCTGGACAAAAACGAAAAAACAAAACAAAATATTCCAGTCTGCACATGTCTAACAACGACAGGCTCAGGACGGCTCAAAATTCCCCCCACGCCGCTGATAAAGGATGCATGCACTGTACTGTCCCCATTTGAGGAGGCCACAAGGATGGTCACCTGTGACAATGAATGCATCAGTGACACAATCCCTGTTGTGTCCCTGCTGGAGCAGACTCTGAGTGGAATTATGGACAGGGCAATTGAGGCAGAGCAGCGGGAGGAAGAGGAGGACTTCCTTTCCTCTCAAGGCCCACTTTATGCAGACACCATTCTTGCTATGCCACAGAACACACAAGAGGAGAGGGAGGAGAAGGAGCACTCTGGCAGTTTTGGAGGCATTGAAGCAGAGCAAGACATACCGTGTTTCCCCGAAAATAAGACACCGTCTTATATTTTTTTTTCCTCAAGAAATCACACTATGGCTTATTTTCGGGGGGTGTCTTATTTTTATTACAGAAAATAAAGGTTGCCTACCTGAACCACACTTGCGCTTCTTAGCATTTCCTCTGTCCACCTGTAGACTGAGATTATCGTATTCTGCACGCCATTTTTGGACCATTCGGATATCCAACTTCTTCTCTTTGCAAAAAGCCGTAAGATTCTTGCCTCGGGAGTCCTCCACAATTCGTTTCTTGTACTCAACAGAATAACTCTTTCTTTTTGCACTCATCTTGTCTGGTTGTACAAAAAGATAGGCCAGCAAAGCTGATGTGGAGCACAGTGGAGCTGGGGTGATCTGTTTGTGTGGGGTGAGAGAGGGGTTTGCTGGTCAATGCTGGGAGAATCGTTTTGCTTTACAGAGTGTTCTTCTCCTCACAGCTCCTGAGCACCAGTACAGTAACATACACCTATGACGTGTTGTTTACCGCGCCGCGCCGCATACGACACGCCTATCACTACAAGATTCGACACTACATCTTATTTTCGGAGATTCGACACTACATCTTATTTTCGGAGATTCGACACTACATCTTATTTTCGGAGATTCGACACTACATCTTATTTTCGGAGATTCGACACTACATCGCTACGTCTTATTTTCGGAGGGGTGTCTTATATTTCTATCTTGCGTCGAAATCCCGCTACGGCTTATTTTCGGAGTACGTCTTATTTTCGGGGAAACACGGTAGGTCAGCCCAAACAGATAGTTTTCCATTCTCAGAACCCTTGGCAGTAGTACATGGCTGAGCGGAGGCAGCTTACAAGGGGAAAGTCTTGGAATTCATCCCATCCCCAAAAAAGGAAACTGAAGATGAAATCTTTTGAGGACACCTTAAAGAGGAGTTTATGCAATGCCTTTCACAACTGGTAGGATACAGTCCTATCCCCTCCCGTGATGCACACCTCACAAGTGGCACATGCATGACTAACATCCTCCTGTCTTTTCCCTTCAAGGTGACTCTGCATATGCATCTCATGACCCCATCTCATGCCAGCTCACATTATGCATCTTTGCACGTTACACACACACATTAATCATGGCACAATGAGAATGCATGCATGCACACCACTGTGGTCCCTAGCACACACACCCCACATCCTCATCACATTGGATTGGCACCAGTCCACCATGCAGGACTTGTGAGCTGCAACGCCACGCCACGGCTCCAATTATGTCACTGTACATTCATACACCATTCACACTGACCTGGGGATCACTTCTCCACCACAAATGAGGGTGACACCCCTTTTCCCACAGGAATATCACCCCCACATTCCAAAATCATACACAAACAGAACCAAAAAAATTAAATAAATGACGAGCAAAAAAAAAAAATGCCCAGCAAAAATATAATTTAAACAAAATAACAACAAAGAAAACACATAAAAGACAAAAATCACTCTGCAAAACAGTCCCCAAATATCTCAAAGACACGTCACAAACAAACAAAAGCACCTTGCTGTAGAGGGAGGGATACAAAGGGATGTACTTTTGCAAAGGAAGTGCATTTGTGTGTGTCTATTTATGCTGTCTGCGTAGTTCACAAAGTTGCCCTAGTCCATTTCCAATTTCACTGATTGCGCCGCTCCCGAGTTGTGAGCATGCGCACAGCGGAGCTGGCCATGGTCTCCTTCAAGCGCGCATGCGCGAGCCGGCCGGCCCTTCATT
This sequence comes from Rana kukunoris, assembly GCA_029574335.1. Lineage (NCBI taxonomy): Eukaryota > Metazoa > Chordata > Amphibia > Anura > Ranidae > Rana > Rana kukunoris. The sequence continues at coordinate 242,686,715 of CM056059.1, forward strand.
TGCATGGGGTCACGGCTCATTTCAATGTAACACGCCCACATCCTTCCCAATTAGTATTACTCCTCCTTACGCCTCTGGAAAAACGTTACGTATGCGCAATTTCCTGCGCAAAAGCTACGAGAATAGGGTGATTACGCGGAAAAATTGCGCAAGTCTAACGTAAAGGCGGTGCGCTACGCCGGTCCAATAATGCGCAGATGTACGTGAATTTGGGCCTTATATTTTAAATATTCATTTGTGTTACTTGTCTTCAAAATAGCACGGATAAAAGAACTTTGGATTTCTTGTTTTGATATTGTGGAAATATTGTTACTCTCCCAAAGCACAGATTTACATATTTCCATAAATACAATAATATTTTATATTTCAGTATAAACATTCTGACAGTATATGTAGGCACTATGCCGAGATACGTCAATGGATCTGACAGAACGCATGGTGGAGCACAGGGTGGATAGGGTGCTGCCTACGTCAATGCGTTTTACACATGTGACCGTCAGGACGTGAGCACGGTCGCGTGTGCGAAACGCATTGGGGGGGCTATCCCACTAGTATGGGGGAATCTCCCCACTAGTGTATCTATTCTGTCACAGATTTTTTTTAATAACGTTTTTTTTCTATTTTTTGATATACCATAGTTGATCCTCGGAATTGCTATCCTTTTGAAGACATCTCTTTGTCTCATCTTTTTTGTCTTTGCACCAATTTTTCTGCAGCTGTTTTGACAGGTGCATATCATAAACATTTTTGACAGCAAGCCCAATTCTTGCTTTCATTAAGAGTACATCTATAGGGTTACAGTGGGAAGGCACCACCAACACTCAAACACCAATTTTTCCCACACCTGTTTGACAGGTGTATATCATTACATTTTTGACACCAAGGCCAATTCTTGCTTTCATCAAAAATACCTCTATAGGGTTAGTGTGTGAAGGCACCACTAACCTACCCAAAGACCAATTTTTCCACACCTGTTTGACAGAGGCATGTCATAAAATTTGTTGATAGTAAGACCAATTGTTCCTTTCATCAAGAGTGCCTCTATAGAAGTACAATGTGTAAACACCACCAACATCCAAACACCAAATTTTATGCACCTGTTTGACAGGTGCATATCATTTAAAATGTTTGACAGCAAGGCCAATTTTTGCTTTTATCAAGAGTTCCCTATATAGGGTTACGGTGTGAAGGCACCACCAATACCTAGAGCCCATTTTTTTCACACTTGTTACTTTTAGCTCTCCAAGCTGTTGTTTATAACATAAAGAAAGTTTGAATGAAATTTTTTTATTTTCTGGCTTTATAAATGTCATTATTGGTTCTATTCAAGCACAGAAGTTCCACATTACAAGCAGACTAAGAGGATCCCCCTGGCACTACATTTAAAGGAATTTTTCATTTTAAATTTTATTGCTCATTTTTAAGCATCAGTAAAAAAGATATAACGCTTTAAATAGGGTTAAATCATTTTTGTCATTGCGGCTATTTAAATTACGTTAAAGGGTTAGTTTACCTGTTCCGAAAAAAGGTGAACAAACACTGCACACCCTGCACTGACTGTGTGGGCACTGACAGGTCATCATCACCCATGGAAACAAGTACAGTGGAGACCAGAAGGGTGGGGAGGGTGTATGGTGTTAGATTACCTTTTTCATTTTTTCTAAAAAGGTGAACTTACACTTTAACTATTTTTTTAACTGTTTACTTTCTTTTTGATATATTTTAAAACAAATTACACATTTTACACATTTTACAGTCCCATGATCTTATTGCTTGTTTGAACATTTTAGGGAGAGAGAGAGAGAGAGAGAGAGAGAGAGAGAATATAAAAAAAGGGTTTTACAACTTCCAATGTGTTGACAAGATATACACCTACCTAAATAAAGCACTTTGCTATGTAGATTATGTATGTGACTCACCAGGCGATAAACCAAGGTGATAATTTAATTGTCTCTGTATCATAATTAAAACGTGTATGCATGTATTATCTCTCTCTATTTTAGGATATCTTTCTGGTTGTTCGTATGTTTTCTTTTTTTTGCATTACACAAAACCTTGCAGGAGGATTAACGTGCATTTTCACTTTTGCAGCCCAATTGGGATAACACCTACTTTACATTTGTTACATTCACTGTATGGGAACAGAGAAGCTGTGAGACTGTCCGGAATTTCTTGCATTCAGCTATTAGGCCTTTTCCTTAAAAAGTAAGAAAATATATTAAAAGCTTTTTTTTTTCAAATAGTTTATTTATAGGAAACAGGAAAAGGCAGGTACAACATTTAGCATCTACATTGTACAATTGTTCACATAAATATGAAAGGTACATATGTAAGCCAGACTGAAGTCAGTATTAAGAAAATGACCCAGCATTAAAACATTACTGATATTAATTCCGTAATAGATATCACTCTTGTATCTACATGTGGGTATGTAAATAAAAACAGCCCTATGAAAAGGGTATAGAACTACCCTTTCTATATTTTTTTAAATGGTACTAAATATTGAGGCAACTTGAGAATTAGAATAGCTAAGAGAAAAAGAGAGAAGGGAGGGGGAGGGGAAAGATAAAAAAGGGGGGAGGGGTGTGGGGTCAAAAGAGGGGGTATTGGGGGGGCCAAAAGAATACCATGACTACCCATAAAGACATTATGCCAACGGTAACAGGTTTTGGGCCTTGCAGGCAGGCCCAGATTTACTCCCTTTGCCACCCCAAAACCGGGTCCTTCAGTGCCGCCCCCCGCCAAAAAAAACTGAAAGCCCCCCAACCCTGAAAAGGATTGAGGGGTGAGCTGTGTACAGGGTATAGGATCGAGGAGTGATCAGTGCATGGGGTGCAGGATTGAGGGGTGATCTGTGTATGGTGTGCAGGATTGAGGGGTGATCTGTGTATAGGGGATTGAGGGGTGATCTGTGTATGGTGTGCAGGATTGAGGTGTGATCTGTGTATGGGGGATTGAGGGGTGATCTGTGTATGGTGTGCAGGATTGAGGGGTGATCTGTGTATAGGGGATTGAGGGGTGATCTGTGTACAGTGTGCAGGAATGAAGGGTGATCTATGTATGGGGGATTGAGGGGTGATATGTGTACGGTGTGCAGGATTGAGGGGTGATCTGTGTACGGTGTGCAGGATTGAGGGGTGATCTGTATACAGTGTGCTGAAATGAGGGGGTGACAGTGGGGGGACAGGAGGGACATTTGGGATAAGTGGGGGGGACATGACGGACATTTGGGATAAGTGGGAAGAGAGGAGGGACATTTGGGATAAGTGGGAGGAGAGGAGGGACATTTGGGATAAGTAGGAGGAAGATGACGAACATTGGGAATAAGTGGGGGGAGAGCGGGGACATTGGGGTTGAGTGGGGGGTGTTATATCCTCTGTGTTGTGAGAGACACAAGACTCTGGTCTGGAACAATGGATGTTTATTTCATAATAATATATTCCAAAGTCTCCATTTCTTTCATTTTGGATAGAGGGAGGGATAGAGGGAGGGAGGGTTATAGGCCCTTTCAGTTTATTTTGTATTATCCCTGTCCAATTGGGGAGATTTACCTTCACTTCCTGCCCCAAAGCCAAACAGGAAGTGAGAGAAAAACTATGCAAATTAAGGGAATTCAGTGCCCCCTTCCCCCCCAGAACTAGTGTGTCCCCTGAAAATTTCTGGGCAGGTCATAATAAAACAGGGTGTGGCCTTGACAGGAAGGGTGGGTCATTTTTCTATTATGAGGTGCAGAAATTTAGTTAGGCCTAGGGCAGCATAAAACCTAAATATACTACTGCATATTAGGGCTTATTTAGACAGGATCCGATTTACAGCTTGTTTTTATATTGTGGGAGGAAACCCGCACAGGGAGAACATGCAAACTCCAGGCAAATGTCACGGGCGGGATTTGAACCAGCGACCCTTTTTGCTGCTAGGTGAAAGTGCTATACACTACACCACTGTGCTGAACGAACAAGTTTGCCGGTGAAAGCATGAGATCAGTGTCTTTTTTTTTCCAACCCCATGCTTTACAGCCTGGAGGACAGATGTGGGGTCTTATTAACCCCGCCTCTCTTCATAAAGAGGACCTGTCACACACTAGTCCTATTACAAGGAATAAAATAAAAGTGATAAAAAAAAAAGGGACAAAAAAAAAAGGAAAGATTAAAACGCCCCTGTACCTAGTAGCTCGCACTCAGGAGCGAACACGCATGTAATTCCTACCCACATATCTAAACGCCGTTCAAACCACACATGTGAGGTATTGACACGTGCGTTAGAGCAAGAGCAATCATTGTAGCACTAGACCTCTTCTTTAACTCTAAACTGGTAACCTGAAAAAAAAATTCAAGCGTCGCCTATGAAGTTTGACGCCATTCCATGAGTGTGCGCAATATTAAAGCGTAACAAGTTAGGTATCTATTTACTTTGTGTAACATCATCTTTCACATTATCCCTAAAAATTGGGCTAACTTTACTGCTTTGTTATTTTTTAATTCATGAAACCGTTTTTTTTTTTGTCAAAAAAAAAGGCGTTTTAAAAATGATTGCGCAAATACAGTTGGAAATAAAAAAAAATGACCGCAACTTTATTACCTAGGGCAGGGGTGGCAAACACAAGGCCCGCCGGCCGAATCCGGCCCACCAGACCTTGCCATGTGGCCCGCGCAACGATCGGCAGGTCGCCACCTCTTTTGTCTCCCAGGCAACACGAGTAAACATCCTTTTATGTCAGGCACCCTGTAATTGGGCGTATGGGGGCCATGTGCGGCGTGGGGCTGGCCTATCACGGTTGCTCTTGAAGTCCCTCCTCCGCACATGACCCCTAAACGCCCAATCACAGTGCGGCGGGAAACACTGAATATGGCGGCAGGACTCCTCTGTCTATCCCTCTGGTGCGGCGTTGTGTGTACAGCGGACGGGGCTCGGTGGAGATGGGAGCATGGAGGCGCAGCCAGGGTCTGATAGCTGACCTTCGGCTCCCGCCCAGCAGGGACATCGTGGAGCGGGTGGATGGCGCTGGCCTGGCCCCGGCGGGGACACCATGGAGCGAGCGGGTGGATGGTGATGGAGGGGAAGCCACAAGAACAGAGGTAAGGAGGAGGATGGATCTGCACCAAGCTGTGTGGAGGGTGGTGTGTGTGAGTAGTGCAGGAAGTAGGAGTCAGGTGGGTCTGTGTAGGTGTCAGGAAGGGGGGTCAGTGTAGGTGTCAGTCATTGTAGTAGTCAGTGTAGGTGTCCGTTAGGTCAGTGTAGGTGTCAGGTCAGCGAAGGTGTGTGGAATAGTCAATGTAGGTGTCGGTTAGGTCAGTGTAGGTGTCAGTTAGTGGAATAGTCAATGTAGGTGTCAGTTAGGTCAGTGTAGGTGTCCCCATCCTAACCACCCCCATCCCATCACCATCCCATCCCACCCTACTCCACTCCATCCCATTCCACTCCATCCTACCCCATCCCAACCCATCCTACCCCATCCCGTCCCCATCCCATCCATCCCCATCCTGTCCCCACCCCACCCTATCCATCCCCATCCCATCCCCAACTACTAATGCGGCCCCTGATGAATTTGAGTTTGACACCCCTGACCTAGGGTGTCTGCTAATAAAATATATATAATGTTTGAGGGTCCTGAAAAATTTTCAAGGAACAAAATATAATTTTTACATGAAGGAGAGAAGTGCCAGAATAGGTGCGGTATGGAAGTGGTTAAAGTGAAACAATAAAAGTGAAATATTCCTTTAAATTTTGTACCTGGGGGGGGGGGGGGTGTAAAGTCAGCATGTGAAAAGGCGCATGCACAAAATGACATTCTGAAGGAAAAAAAGGCATTTAAAATTCACTTGCGGCAATAATGAATTGTCGGCTCCCGACAATTCTGAGCAAATTCATTCATAAAAAAAAAAAAAGCGTCGGGAACCCCACCGTAAAAAAAAAAAAAAAAATGACGTGGGATTCCCTCCCAAATATCCATACCAGGCCCTTCAGGTCAAGTATGGATATTAAGGGAAACTCCACCCCAAATTTTAAAAAAAATGGCGTGAACACATCTGCAAATCAGCTGCGTGCCCATAGAAGATAATGGGCCTGAATTTGCACCTGAGCCGCATCGCAAGGCCTAAAATACGCACACGTTTTTTCACCAATGTGCAGTGCGAATGCATCGCACATATGTGAACCAGCCTTATTGAAAACAATGTATTTAGAAATGTTCTGCGTATTGGATGCGGTTTAAGCCACACTCAATTCGCATAGGTGTGAACCCGGCCTAAAGGCTTTATACAGTAACCCTTTCTACCCCTAGCTTGTGCTTTTTACTGTATAAGATGTGCATTGATCATGTATTTTTATGGTGTCATTTGTTGTCCTGTGTACACAGCCTACCATAGAGAAAATCCTCACATTCCTGTGTCAGAAATGTCTGTTTGTTTGAAACATGAGGCATGCAGTATGGCAATGCACAGGTTAAAGTAGTGTTCTGGGATAAACCTAAAATAGGTAAGTATACACATCTTTCTTACACAAGTTAGTTGTGTAGGTATTAAGAGGAAGGAGGAGACATCTTTAGGTTTAGGTTTATCCTGGAATGCCACTTTACTGTATGACCTCTGTCTGTAGTCAAAGAACTGAGACTTCCTGTGAAGAAGCTATGTATTGCATAATCCCTGGGCCTCTCAGTCTTGTGCTCTGCAGGTAAGACCTAGTAATAGAGATTATCATGCTGGAAGAGATGTTTGTTTCATCATTAGTACTCACACATGTCTGATGCAACACAAACAAATGACAAGGCATGTACTGGATACTATGTGACCCAAACAAGACGTTTCTTCTCTCTGGTGACAAGCTAGATAAATAAATGTATGAATATAGGGTAATTGATCAGCCATGACACTACAAAATGCAGCAACAACATATGTCTATGCAGAAAAAGAGTCGCCCTTGGGACTTTAAATGAGGTGGTCACAGTTTGCCACTGAGTAACAAAAATAGTAACATAATTTTTTTAATTAAAATAGATGTACATACATGAATAATACAGCATGATAGCTCAGCCAATGGATTTGCACATAATAAAGAGTAATTAAAATGTATACAATGCAGCATATACAAATGCACGAATCAGAGAACCTGACGCACGTTTTGCAAGATTATTGCTCGCTCATCGGGGGTGGATGCGGATGGGATGTGTAATAGAATGGCCCGTGACACCCAGAGACTTTTTAGGGATGCGGGGTGCTCCCGTGCCGACGTCACCAATGACTCTTATGTCTAGGGTCACCCTATGTCCAATAGGGCCATAGGGTGACTGAGAAATTATATAATAAATTACATGAGATGGGACATTACTGATAATTCATGTATTGCAGGATATCTTGAGATATTACAAGTTGTTGGTTAATGTTGACCCACACCAGGTCCATAGGCTCCTAAGATATTCCATTGTCCATTGTGTAAGGCTGTTGAGATGCTATTCAAGTCTGCAAAGGTTAATGTTTCATTCAATGTGGGGACACATGCTTTTGAGGTGTTAATTCAGGTCTGCTCCTAAAACCTTTCCTTTGTGTAATGCTAATGACACTGTTAAGATGTGGAATGGAACTTGTCAAGCTGTATGCGGAGACACAACGTCTGTCTAAAATGTGGAATGTGACGTCTCAGGTGTTAAAAATGTCGGCCCGGTGCCGAAATGTCTGGATACTGATTAGTAATTAGCCCATCTGAAGGTGTATTGAAGCCCCAGTGTGTGATGAGGGGAGTGGAGAGTTTGTTTGTTCCTTTCATGCTTGAACTGTATAAAAAGCTGAGAGTGTACCATTAAAGCATTCATTCATTTGAAACCAGATAGAACGGAGCGTGTCTCGTCTTAATTCTGGGGAATGGAAGGAATCGTGTCTACATGGGTTGTCGGGGTGTCGGATAAGCTGTCTTGTCTTGGGTTGATGGAAGATCGTAACTGGTGCTGACCGTTACAGGATGCATCTAAATAGATAAAGAGATGTGTCACAGTGGTAAATGCAAGAATAATAACTTTTGTCTACTTTGCTTAGTTAGTAAGGTTTGATATACATACTCATGCCAGAGCATGCCAGAGCATATATGCTCTCACATACATACATACATACAGACACAAACATTCATGTTTACAGCTGATATCTATCAAGTCACATACTGAGACAATTATGACCAATCTCCTTCACCCATGCCATGTCTGCCGCCTGGCGTCCTGCTTGGTGGTATCTGTGTCTGTTTTCTCCCCCTCAGCTCCCGTGCCACATTTTGGCTGCTGCCGTCCATTTGGGGATTCAGCAATGGAGACACTGGTTTCGTTCATTGGTAAGTATTGGGCCAGTTTGTTCTGGCTTATTCTGCCATTGTTCTTGCATTTACCACTGTGACACATCTCTTTATCTATTTAGATTCATCCCATCCGCATCCACTTCTGATGAGCTAGCAATGATCTTGTGAAATGTGTGTCGGGTTTCTCTAAAGGGTGCATTTGTATATACTACATTGTATATCGTTTGTATAAATTGTAATTACTCTTTATTATGTGCAAAACCATTGGCTGAGCTATTATTCATGTATGTACATCTATTTTAATAAAAATGTATACTGTTACTATTTTTGTTACTCAGTGGCAAACTGTGACCATCTCATTTAAAGTCCCAAGGGCGACTCTTTTTCTGCATATACATATAGGGATGGAGGTGCATTACCGGTGACTGCAGACCTTTTTGTTTTTGTTTCCACAACATATGTCTATCATTACAAGGAAAGGCAAACAAGTGATATAGGGAGTATAACTACGCTAATACTTTGTTAAAACAACAAAAACATTTGATTCGGCTGCTGCTGCCCACCCTGCGGGGTCTGCGGCCATGCTCCTAGATCTCTCGGACAGTGAGGATGATTTCTCAGCCCCAGTGACTGCGCACAAGAAAGATTAAGGGCGCAGCCACGGCTGCGGTGGAGGTGCCAGTCCCCTTTGGCATGCACAAGCCGCCTCACACGGCAAAAGTGTTCCCCATCCCTCCTTTTTTGACAAGTTTGTCTATAAGTATTGGGAGCGTCCCAAACGCCTCTTTGTGATCCCAACATGTTTCGCTGTGCGTTGACCCTTTTGAGGAGAGTCTGCATAAAAATGTACAACTCCATTTTTCCTCCTCCAGGGAGGAATGAGGAGTGTGTTAGCCAGCCTGGAAGTAGCCAGCATTCTACGGTGGGCAGAACGTTTCGTCCCGGCCATCTCTGCTGTTCACATTCCGGGGGTGGACAACTGGCAGACGGATTACCTCAGTCGTCAAATATTGGACCAAGGGGAGTGGTCTCTCCATCAGGAAATATTTCAACAGATCTGCCTATGCTGGGGATCCCTAGAGGTAGATCTGATGGCATGCCAAATTAACAGGAAGGATCAGAGGTTTGTGGCTAGGTCTCGGGACCCTCTGCCGGATGCCTCAGATGCTCTGGTCGCTCCGTGGGGCCAGTATCGATCTACGCCTTTCCTCCTCTCAAGCTTCTGCTACGGCTGTTGCGCAGGATCGAGGCTGAAGGAATTCCGGTCATTCTACTGGCCTCTTTGGTCCTGGTACACCGACCTGGTGCGTCTGGTCGCAAACTCCCCCTGGCGGCTGCCTCTCAGAGTGGATCAGCTGTCCCAAGGGCCGATCTTCCACCCTCCCTTACCGTCGCTGGTTTTAATGGCCTGGCTATTGAAAGCCAGGTTTTGAAGGATAGGGTCTTATCTGCGTCCATAATTCCGACACTGCTCAGAGCTAGAAAGTCTTCTTCCAGGAAGGTATATTATCGGACGTGGAAAGCATATATTTCATGGTGTGAGTCAGTGAGGTTTCACCCACGTTTCTTTTTGGTGGCTTGGATTTTGACTTTTCTTCAAAAGGGCGTTAAAAAATAATTTGGCCTTGAGTACTGTCAAGGGCCAGGTGTCGGCCTTGGTGGTTTTCTTTCAATGCTCCCTGGCTTCGCATTCCCTGGTGCGTACCTGGTGCGACATGTGGTTCTACCGGTGCGATCTTCCTTGCTACCCTGGGACTTGAATTTTGTACTTTCGGTTCTACAGAAGCTTCCGTTTGAGGATATTCAAGAAATTCCCCTGCTCATGCTATCGCAGAAGGTAGTCTTTTTGGTGGCTATTACTTCTGCTCGCAGGGTGTCAGAGTTGACGGCGCTATCCTGTCCATGGTGATTCACAAGGACAATGTGGTGTTGCGCCCTTCTTTCCTTCCAAAGGTTTTCTCTGATTTCCATTTAAATGAAGACTTTGTGTTTCCTTCTCTATGTATCGACTGCAACATCCGAGGGAATTTGCCTTGCACACCTTAGATGTTGTACGAGCAGTCAAGGTGTATTTGGAGGCCACTGAGTCTTTTCGAAGGTCAATGTCCCTGTTCGTGATCACGGATGGGCCAAAGAAGGGGCTATCTGCTTCTTCGGCCACTATTTCTAGATGATCAGGCAGATGGTGACTCAGGCCTATTCTATCAAGGGTCAGGTTCCTCCCTTTCCGGTGAAGGCACACTCGACTCAGGCGCTGAGTGTCTCCTGGGCCTTCCGTACTCAGGCATCAGTAATGCAGTTTGCAAGGTGGCCATCTGGTCGTCGGTGCACACTTTCACAAAATGTTACAAAGTGGATGTGCTGGCATCTGCGGGTGCTTCTTTTGGCCGCAAGGTTCTGCAGGCTGCGGTCTAGAGGTTTTTTTTGTTTTTTTGTTTTGTTGGCTGCCCCACCCCTCATGTTTGGCACTACTTTGGGACATCCTTATGGTTCTGAATAAAGAAGGCTGTGTCTGTCAATTAACCAAAGAGAAAATAGGATTTTTGACTTATCGTAAAATCTATTTCTCTGAGTTCATTGACAGACACAGCACCCACCCCTCTATGGAGTTTTTATACTTCTGATACTGCTTGTTACATAACTGAAGGCCTGTAGCAGAGAGGGATCACCTGGGACTGCCCATGGGCATAGCCAAGTCTTTTGTCTGCCTAGTGTCCTACTCCTGTAGGGAGGCAATATAATCCTATGGTTCTGAATAAAGAAGGCTGTGTCAGTCCAATTTTTCCCCTCCTGGAGCAAATTGGATCATGATTTTTTTTATTTTTTTTTTGTCTTCCTCTGGATCAACTGTGGGTATAGGATAGTGTATATGGTGTTTTTTAATTTGTGTGTGTGTGTGTGTTTTTTTTTTAACTCTGTTGATTGAACTGGATAGATTTTTGTATTTTTTCAACCAGATTAATTATGTATCTATTACACTTCCATCGCTGAGTCACAGTATCTAGTAGTGGGCAAGCTAACTGCATTTGCCAACAATGAGGACACAGACAGCAATACAAAACAAGATTCAAATAATTTCCTATCCATAAAAAATTAGGCCAGAGGGTCATACAATAATAAAAATATTTTAAACATCCATTGTAATAGCTGTGTGCAGGTTAGATACATTTCTCTATAAATTATACTATATTTGGGCTCTGGACTTTGCTTTTGATTGACAGCAGATGGCAGTGGGCAGATTAAAAAAATGCTGTTGGACTAAATAGTAGCTATAAATCTGCCCTGCAATATTTAATCAAAAGGAAGGTGGACCTGATGGTGAATTAGTCACTCAATTTCCCTTCATGCTCTACCAATCTCATCACAAAACATTTTGCCCATGCACCTATCAGTGTGATGGGGCGCAGAGGCCAGGGTGGGAGTGGACTGAGTATTCTGTTTCTGACATGTACATAAGTTGTAGAATAAAAACATTATTTGCATGGCTCCATCCATTTACAACTATTTATAATATAAGGAATTCAGTAACAATAAGAATTTCACTAGCAAGAAAGTCACCCGTACAAGACGAATTCCACAATAAAAATTAAAACCATTTAACAGGTAGATTATGTCCCCTAAGTCAGATTAATGTTAACAATGTTCATGCTGGATTAATGTGTATCTTTTTATTGTCATCCTTTAATAAAGAGTATTTGCTTGAAAGTCAGCCTGCGCCCTCATCTCATCAATGTACAGAATATTCTTTATCCTTAAAATTCATAACACTGTGCTCCCTATCTGAATTGTATTTTACACATTTTACTCAATTTTAAATGTGAAAACTTTATTTAGCAACCTCTAGTGAGAAATCCTATAAAGTCACAGTTTGTCATAAATCATCGCCAAGTAATTTGGGATCTTTGTTGCACAAAATTTCCTGAGCTGGAAGAGTGTTAAATGAAACATTTAGAAGTGGAAACACCACTCCTGTGGGGATTTCTCTCTTCTTATAAAAAAAACTTTCCCTTACGACTACTGTACTAGCTTGAGTTCAGGTATTTAAAGATATTACTCTAAGGCATTTGGGGGAAAATAAGCAGACCTTCTTTGCTCACGATTGGTCACCTAAGCAGGTTTTTTGTAAACATCATTTAGATTCACATGCTGATTAAAGCTTGACTCAATAAAACCAATAAGGAAAAATGTTCCTATAATGAAGAGAGATAATTACAAGCAGTAATGATATCACATCTAAGTTTATTGTTCATTTAAGGAGACTGCTGGTTTCAAAAGAAAACAGTAACAATTATATTTGTAGGAGCTGTCCAGTGCTGATCCTGAGCTTTGTAGGATTGGTACGGAATGATTTTATTTTCTCTTATCTATCTTGGTTTTTTTTTGTAACAGTGTAAAAGAAGTACTGTAATACTCGCATTGGTTCTTTGGTTTACTAACTGGACTAAAGTGTAAAAAAAAAACTAGGCAAACAGTAGTAGAATTTAATTAGATTTATTTTATTTTAAGAATGCGCATTTGATTTTCTAATCAATAGATGGAAATGTTATATGCATTGAATATATTTCTGTCAGTGTATGCGGCTTATGTTTGCTATATACAATTGCTATATACAGTGGCACTATGGAGAACTAACCCTTTAACAGGAAGACAGATCACAGTTAACAATACAAACTTGAAAATATTGTTTCTTTTAACTGAAGTTTATTTTCACTTTAAAGTTTCAGTATTTATCTAGTCGGTGATGACTTGCTAATAAGTACCATATATACTCGAGTATAAGCCAAGTTTTTCAGCAATTTTTTTTTTTTGTGCTGAAAATGCCCCCCTCGGCTTATACTCAAGTCACCTTTTTGCGCCTGATCTCCTGGACTTTGGGGACCCAGTACACTTGGCAGACATATAGCCAAACTCTTTCTCTACATGTGTGCAAAGTGTGTTGTCCTGGGGACCTACGGCTGGGGAGAACCGATTTTTCAAAGTCGGGCACCCCTTCCATAGACTCCCATGTTAAACGGTAATTTCTCTGGTAACTTTGGGGACCCGATACCGGCCAGCTATAGGTTCCCTGGACCCGAAACTTGGCACACGTGTAGCCCCAGTTCTTCGCTATAAGTGTTTGCTGTCTGGGGCACCCCTTCTATATACTCCCATGTTAAACGTAAGTCTAGTCATGGACTCAGTGAGGCATTGGCACAGTGAGGCATGGGCACAGTGAGGCATGGACACAGTGAGGCATGGACACAGTGAGGCATGGGCACAGTGAGGAATGGACACAGTGAGGCATGCACATGGACACAGTGAGGCAAAGTGAGGCACAGTGAGGCATGCAGATGGACACCCTAGGCTTATACTCGAGTCAATATGTTTTCTATTTTTGGGGGGTAAAATTAGGTGCCTCGGCTTATATATTTGGGTCGGCTTATACTCGAGTATATATGGGTATATATTTAACTATAGGAGATTGATAAAGATACATTTTGTGTCTGTGTACCTTGGAGAATATATTTACTATACACTTTGAATTTACAATGATGTGGGGCACATGCACTCAACAGCCTAGGATGGCCGTGCTATAGGACTGCTCCACACTCACCAGGTACCGATCGCCATTATTTACCCAGGTGATCTGCTCCTGTCACTTAGTTTTGCTTGTCGCTGCCTTCTCCACTGGCTGGGCATACTTTTAAGTAGGGATGAGCTGAACATCGGATTATCACAGGACATAGGATTACAACGCTGGACAGACTGTATTACATCGCTGGAATGTTTTTTTTATCCCAACTGTGTCTGTGTGTTTTTTTACACTTTCTTTGTGAAATGGTAGGGGTACAATGTACCCCATTACCAATTCACATGGGGGTGGAATCTGGGGGTCCACTTTGTTAAAGGGGGCTTCCAGATTCCGATAAGCCCTCCGCCTGCAGACTCCCCACAACCCTTCCCTGGTGAGGCCCTTGTTCCCATCAACCATGTTGAGGGCGTGTGGCCTGGTATGGTTCAGGAGGGGGGCGCTCTCTCCAGGAAAGTACACTCTCATACTGCCCTGGTATTGTCCTTGTGCCCTGATCATTACCTGACTACCTGTTACCTGTTACCTGTGTTCCTGATCCTGTCTCCCTGTCCCATCCATCCTCTCCTTGTCCTGTGCTCCTTACCCCATCTGCTGATCTCCCCGGTATATGACCTTGGCCTGGCTAACGTTTATGCTTCTGGAATACCTCTTAGTCTATCTACCGATCTGCTGTGTATGACCCTGGCCTGGCTATTGCTTAAGATTCTGGCATTTGCGTTTTACTGTATATATTTGTCTGCTGTTGGTTGTGGATCTCTGTCTGCTGGTTGGTTTGTCTGCACTGTGTTCTATTGGAGGTAGTTGTATTTATATTGTTTCACTAACCTAAATAAACCTTAATATTTTCACTTATATGTGTTTGGTGTTCCTCTGTTGCTAGTCGCACAGTTCTGGTCACACTTGGTACATAACAGAATACCAGGGCCATCCCTGATCAGAAGTGGCTGCAAAGGGGAACCATTTTGGTCTAGCTCATTTGCAAAATGAATGCTGATGAAATTGTTTATTTGTCTATGCTGGCATCTGAAAGTGGTGATTATTGCTGCCAGGCTTTGAAAGGATGGTCTAGTGACCAGTTGTTTGCAGCAATCCGATCAGATCACTCCCTGGTCGATCAGGGTTATATACCGTTTGGGGAGGTGCAGCCTTTGATCAAGATTTGTACTGAGCTGGCCCTGCCCTGTATTCCAGAGGGCCATGACGATTTCACTCCTCCTTTCAATATGAATCGGGTGATTGCTGAGTGCATTGAGTCTGCTCAGTCTTTTGTTAGACAGGGAGATTTAAAACTACAGTTTGTACAACCAATACTCTCAGCATGGTCTGGCATGGTGCAATCAACCCCAGTCAAACAAACCGCCTCTGCCATCAGACACCAGCCTACCCAAATGTATGTTTCCCCATCACCCATGTCAACCTCGGTTGCAGCCCAGTATACACTGCTCCCAACCAAATACTCACATCGAGTCTCTGCTCCCTGTACCTATCCTGCATACAACCCACCTGTCTCTTCTCAGCTGCCTACAAACCCACAAAAACCTCCTCCAGCTACTGTTATCTCTTCTCTGCCATATCCCAATCCTCATTTTCGGTCTACTGCACCCATTACTTACAGAGCTTCAGTGGCTAAGCCCAATAAAAAACAAAAGTTTTTTCCAACCAAAACAATCCTGCCAGTAACCCAACCTGTCTCCACACCAAACAACCTGTCCCAGTCTACTTGCCTGCCAGCTGAACCTGATGACCCATTTAAGTCTACCAACTCTTTGCCAGCCACCCAGCCTGACGTTCCTGTGCCAGTTTGCCAGCCTGAAGTTCCAGTTTGCCAGCCTGACGTTCTAGTTTGCCGGCCTGTCATTCCTGTGTGCCAGCCTGAAGTCCTGTTGCCGTCCTTCCAGCCAGAAGTTCCTGTATGCCAGTTTGAAGTTCCTGTATGCCAGCCTGAAGCCCTGGTGCTGTCCTTCCAGCTTGAGGTTCCTGTTCCAGTCTTCCAGCCTGATGTATTGGTGCCTGCCTTCCAGCCTGATGAGCTTCTGTCTGCTGCCCAGCCTGATGAGCTTCTGTCTGCTGCCCAGCCTGATGAGCTTCGGTCTGCTGTTCAGCCTGATGAGCTTCTGTCTGCTGCCCAGCCTGATGTCTTGGTGCCTGCCTTTCAGCCTGATGAGCTTCTGTCTGCTGCCCAGCCTGATGAGCTTCTGTCTGCTGCCCAGCCTGATGAGCTTATGTCTGCTGCCCAGACTGAGGTGTTCCTGTCTGCTGCCAAGCCTGAGGTGTTCCTGTCTGCTGCTCAGCCTGAGGTGATCCTGTTTGTTGCCCAGCCTGAGGTGTTCCTGTCTGCTGCCCAGCTCGATGACCCGGAGCCTGCTGCCCAGCTCAACGACCCAGAGCCTGCTGCCCAGAGGTGCCAGCTGTCTGCCCAGAGGTGTCCGATGTCCTGCCTGAAACACCTGCTGCCCAGCTTGAGCTCCCCGACACCTGGTTTGATACTGTGGACTGTCTTCATACCCAGCTTAGTGTGACTTTGCCCGCTTTCCGATTTAAAGCTATGGACTTATCTCACCAGCAGCTAGTTGGAGCGTCCAGAGGCCGCTCCTTTGAGTGGAGGTACCGTCAGGGAAGGTTCCTCCCGCTGGTAACACTGCCTGATATTTGGCGTGCAGTACTGTGGTTCACCACCAGGCAGAGCTGTATCCTGGCCTAGGCCAACAAAGCCCAGGCCTAGGGCAGCACTTTGCAGGGGGGCAGCACGAAAAGAGTCCCCGCCGGCTTGCGCTACACTGTTAGGAAAATTAGTCTAGCGGCCGTGCTGCTTCTGGTATGCGGGCGGCCGGCATTCCACAACTGAGAGGGGGGGGCGCTTCCAATTTTGACTGTTTTATCATCCCGGACCACAAACCTTTCTCACTGTGCTATATGTTTCTGCTGCACCATCTACTTAAAGTAGAACTATAGGCAACACTTTTTTTTTTCATTTTAGATAGAGTAAGGGAGGGTTATAGCCCCTGTCAGTTTATTTTTTACCATCCCTGTCCCATTGCGAAGATTTCCCTTCACTTCCTGCTCTATGGGCAACCAGGAAGTAAGAGGAAATCTAAGTAAATTAAGGGAATCCATTGCCCCCCCCCCCCCCCCAGGCCCTCAGAACTAGTGTCCTCACTCGAAAATCTCAGGGCAGGTCTTAAACAACACAGGGACGTGGCCGTGACAGGTAGGGGTGGGTGATATTTAAATTAGGGGGTGCAGTAGTTTAGTCAGGCCTAGGGCAGCACAAAACCTAAATACACCTCTGCTACCAGGTGTCTCCTGGCAGTCTGGAACTGACAGGGGAGCTCTCCCCTGGTGGTGGTATTATGTCATATTTGGGCTGCAGTACTGGCATCCACCAGCGGGGGGTTCCTGGCAGTGTGGGGCCGACAATATTAATATTAATATTGTGCTCACGTCAGGAGAAAAGTTTAAATGTTTGAAGATTGAAGAAAACAGAGCACAAAGATGTAATCTTTGCATTTGTGGCTTGCAGAGGAGGAGACTGTTATGCAGGGTTGCTAATGCAGTGCAGGGCTCCCTGAGGCCTAATGTATCCAGCTTCCAGCCCCCAGATGCTGCACTCCCTATCTGTCCCCTCCAGGGAAGGCTTCACTGGGATAGATGTGCGTGGAGCGGCTGCTCTTCCCACGGATTGTGGTACCCGGCGAGGAGGATGGAGTAGGCCTCAAGATGGTGGTGGGTCGCGGGTGAGTGGAGGCGGATGTGTGGGACCTTACAGCAGCCCCCAATGCAGTGCACCCGATCGGCCTCTTCTGGGGATGCTGCCACAGGTGTGAGAGTGTGGGGTGACCGCTCTGTCTGCGGATCGCGTCACTTGAGGCCGAAGGATGCTGTAGGCCTCAAGATAGTGGCAGGCCTTAGATTTGTGGAGCCAGCCGCGGGCCATATAACTTTACAATCCGCCCGCCGTGATCCAAAATTCAGGCTGGGGTTGAGGCAGGGGGTGTCTGGGGACAGGCAGGGCAGCTGTAGAGGCTCACCGGGACTCTCAGTGGGAAGGATGGCGATGGATTACTTGCAGGAGAAGCGGAGCTCTGTACCGGCACGTCCTTCTCGACTCACATCCAGACTAGGGATGAGCTTCGCGTTCGATGCGAACACATGTTCGCATCGAACATCGGCCGTTCGATTGTTCGTCGAAAACGAACAAATCGGGTTATTCGCGCCAAATTCGAATGACGCGCAACGGCTCATAATTCATTGCGCGCTGATGATTGGCCAAGCATGCACCATGACCCCGCATGCTTGGCCAATCACAGCGCCCAAAAAACGAAGAGACCTAATTGGCCAAAGCCTGGGTGCTTTGGCCAATTAGCGCTCAGGGCTTTAGCACACGCCCCACACTATAAAAGGCCGCCTCCCGGGCGGCCCTGTGTAGTGTGTTCCGGCTTGCTTTCAGAGAGAGAAGTCAGACAGACAGAGAGAGAGAGAGAGATAGATAGATAGAGACACATTGTCTTTTCAGATAAATAGATAGATAGATCAGGGAGGCTACTAGTTAGTATAGTTAAATGTACAGTTTGTAGAGAATATATTGACATCCCTAGGAGTTGTCAATATATTTATAAACTGTATAGCTTAGCTAGTTCTGCTATTAGTATCTGTCAGGCAGGAGATTGTGCTTGATGCTCTAACGTGTTAGTGTACACGTGTTAGTTCATTGCACATAGACGCATTAACTGTTACTGCACATGTGCTATTTATTTGCACAGAAAGGCAGTTGCTGTTAATGCAAGTGGGCTATTGAATTGCACAGAAACGCAGTCGCTCTCACTGTGCGTGTGCTGTGACATACCACCTGAGCGCATTTGGGGTCACCGTACGTGTGCTGTTTAATACCACCTGAGCGCATTTGGGGTCACCGTACGTGTGCTGTGACATACCACCTGAGCGCATTTGGGGTCACCGTACGTGTGCTGTGACATACAGTACCACCTGAGCGCATTTGGGGTCACTGTACGTGTGCTCCTATATACCACCTGAGTACAGATAGTGCCACTGTACGTGTGCTCCTATATACCACCTGAGTACAGATAGTGCCACTGTACGTGTGCTGCTATATACCACCTGAGCACAGATAGTGCCACTGTATGTGTGCTCCTATATACCACCTGAGCACAGATAGTGCCACTGTACGTGTGCTGCTATATACCACCTGAGCACAGATAGTGCCACTGTACATGTGCTCCTATATACCACCTGAGCAAAGATAGTGCCACTGTACGTGTGCTGCTATATACCACCCGAGCACAGATAGTGCCACTGTACGTGTGCTGCTATATACCACCTGAGCACAGATAGTGCCACTGTACGTGTGCTGCTATATACCACCTGAGCACAGATAGTGCCACTGTACGTGTGCTCCTATATACCACCTGAGCACAGATAGTGCCACTGTACGTGTGCTTCTATATACCACCCGAGCACAGATAGTGCCACTGTACGTGTGCTGCTATATACCACCTGAGCACAGATAGTGCCACTGTACGTGTGCTGCTATATACCACCTGAGCACAGATAGTGCCACTGTACGTGTGCTCCTATATACCACCTGAGCACAGATAGTGCCACTGTACGTGTGCTCCTATATACCACCTGAGCACAGATAGTGCCACTGTACGTGTGCTGCTATATATACCACCTGAGCACAGATAGTGCCACTGTACGTGTGTGCTGCTATATACCACCTGAGCACAGATAGTGCCACTGTACGTGTGCTCCTATATACCACCTGAGCACAAATAGTGCCACTGTACGTGTGCTGCTATATACCACCTGAGCACAGATAGTGCCACTGTACGTGTGCTGCTATATACCACCTGAGCACAGATAGTGCCACTGTACGTGTGCTGCTATATACCACCTGAGCACAGATAGTGCCACTGTACGTGTGCTGCTATATACCACCTGAGCACAGATAGTGCCACTGTACTTGTGCTCCTATATACCACCTGAGCACAGATAGTGCCACTGTACGTGTGCTGCCATATACCACCTAAGCACAGATAGTGCCACTGTACGTGTGCTGCTATATACCACCTGAGCACAGATAGTGCCACTGTACGTGTGCTCCTATATACCACCTGAGCACAGATAGTGCCACAGTACGTGGGCTCCTATATACCACCTGAGCACAGATAGTGCCACTGTACGTGTGCTCCTATATACCACCTGAGCACAGATAGTGCCATTGTACGTGTGCTCCTATATACCACCTGAGCACAGATAGTGCCACTGTACGTGTGCTGCTATATACCACCTGAGCACAGATAGTGCCACTGTACGTGTGCTCCTATATACCACCTGAGCACAGATAGTGCCACTGTACGTGTGCTGCTATATACCACCTGAGCACAGATAGTGCCACTGTACGTGTGCTCCTATATACCACCTGAGCACAGATAGTGCCACTGTACGTGTGCTCCTATATACCACCTGAGCACAGATAGTGCCACTGTACGTGTGCTGCTATATACCACCTGAGCACAGATAGTGCCACTGTACGTGTGCTGCTATATACCACCTGAGCACAGATAGTGCCACTGTACGTGTGCTGCTATATAGTGGCACTATCTGTGCTCAGGTGGTATATAGGAGCACACGTACAGTGGCACTATCTGTGCTCAGGTGGTATATAGCAGCACACATACAGTGGCACTATCTGTGCTCAGGTGGTATATAGGAGCACACGTACAGTGGCACTATCTGTGCTCAGGTGGTATATTGCAGCACACGTACAGTGGCACTATCTGTGCTCAGGTGGTATATAGGAGCACACGTACAATGGCACTATCTGTGCTCAGGTGGTATATAGCAGCACACGTACAGTGGCACTATCTGTGCTCAGGTGGTATATAGCAGCCCACGTACAGTGGCACTACCTGCGCTCAGGTGGTATATAGCAGCACACGTACAGTGGCACTATCTGTGCTCAGGTGGTATATAGCAGCCCACGTACAGTGGCACTATCTGTGCTCAGGTGGTATATAGGAGCACACGTACAGTGGCACTATCTGTGCTCAGGTGGTATATAGCAGCACACGTACAGTGGCACTACCTGCGCTCAGGTGGTATATAGCAGCACACGTACAGTGGCACTGTACGTGTGCTCCTATATACCACCTGAGCACAGATAGTGCCACTGTACGTGTGCTGCTATATACCACCTGAGCACAGATAGTGCCACTGTACGTGTGCTGCTATATACCACCTGAGCACAGATAGTGCCACTGTACGTGTGCTGCTATATACCACCTGAGCGCAGGTAGTGCCACTGTACGTGTGCTGCTATATACCACCTGAGCACAGATAGTGCCACTGTACGTGTGCTGCTATATACCACCTGAGCGCAGGTAGTGCCACTGTACGTGTGCTCCTATATACCACCTGAGCACAGATAGTGCCACTGTACGTATGCTCCTATATACCACCTGAGCACAGATAGTGCCACTGTACGTGTGCTCCTATATACCACCTGAGCACAGATAGTGCCACTGTACGTGTGCTGCTATATACCACCCCAGCGCAGGTAGTGCCACTGTACGTGTGCTGTTATATATCACCTGAGCGCATTTGGTGTCACTCCGCTTGTGCTGTTACATACCACCTGAGCACTTCAATATGTCTGGAAGGAGAACAAAGAGAAGCAGAGAGTCAGGAGGGCAAGCAGGCTCTGCATGTAGAGGTAACGCTGGTAGTGGATGTGGTGCATCCTCTTCAGCCCGTGGCCGTGGCCGTGGCCGCTCGTCCTGCTTTTCGGTAGCTGGCCGTGTTGAACCTCAACATGCAGAGGAATTAGTAGAGTGGATGACCAAGCCGTCCTCATCCTCCTCATCCTCTCTCACACAGACAGATCAAAGTTTATCTGGCAAAACAGCTGCCAAGGCGTCCTCTTCCCTCTGCACAATGGCTTCACACAATACTTCCCTAGTACCACCATGTCCTCCTGAGGAGTCCCCCGAACTGTTTCAACACAGTGTGGGGTACATGCTGCAGGAAGATGCGCAGCGTTTTGTAGACTCCGATGACGGAACACTGATAGAGGAAGGTATTGGTGTGAGCCCAGGGAGAGGGGGTGGCCGAGAGGGACAGCAATTTGTCAGTGATGATGTTCCCCCAGCTGGAGCATACTGGCAGGTTGTTGACAGTGATGAGGAGGGAGGGGATGATGAGGTCACTGACTCTACCTGGGTGCCTGATAGGAGAGAGGAGGAGGAGGAGGAGGACGACGAGGCACAGGCACATCTCCAAAGAGGCAGGATGCCCTCCAGGGGTCAGCTTAAGGTCACACCCACTGTATTACAGCGCACATCTACGGCGCTTGTGCATGGCGCTGCTGTGTCTGACCGGTACAGCAAAAGTTCTTTGGTGTGGGCCTTTTTTGAAACATGTCCACAAGTTCGTACCTTTGCTATTTGCAACTTATGTCGCAAGCGTATCTCGCGTGGCCAAAACATCAACCGCCTGGGTACCACATGCTTGTCCAGACATATGTCGACCTGCCATGCAGCTCGTTGGCAAGCACACCAGAAAGACCCACACCAAAGACAAAAGCGTACCCCCCTTGCCCTTCTGGGACCTCCAACCCCAGTAGACCCCCAGTCCTTTCTGAAGCCTGCAGTGAAGGTGTAGAAATAGGTGTGTCACAAGCTAGTAGTAGCGGTCAATCTACTGATAGTACCAGGCAAATTTCCCTGCCCCAGCTGCTGCAGCGCCGAAAGAAGTACAATCCCAGCCATCCACATGCCCAGCAGTTGAATGTTAGCTTAGCAAAATTGCTAGCACTTCAACTGCTACCTTTTCAGTTGGTAGATTCTGCCCCCTTCCGTGAGTTTGTGCAATGTGCAGTACCTCAGTGGCAAGTACCAAAACGCCACTTTTTCTCACGGAAGGCTATTCCAGCTCTCTACCAGCATGTGGAAGGCAATGTCCATGCCTCGCTGGACAGGGCGGTCAGTGGTAAGGTGCATATTACCGCTGACTCATGATCCAGCAGGCATGGACAGGGACGTTACCTGTCTTTTACGGGGCATTGGGTGACTCTGCTGGCAGCTGGGAAGGACGCAGGGCAAGGTCCAGTAGTTTTGGAGGTTGTTCCGCCACCACGCCTCCAAAAAAATACTACTGCTTGTGACACACCTCTTTCCTCCACCCCCTCCTCTTCTTCTTCCTCTGTGGCCTCTTCCTGTGGGGATGTTTTCTCCAAACCAGCCGTGCTTCGTAGGCGTACGAGGGGATACGCAGGAATGCAGGCCAAGAGATGCCATGCAGTGCTAGAGCTGGTGTGCATGGGAGACAGGAGCCACACTGGGGAAGAGATTTTCTCAGCTCTGTAGGGTCAGGCTGAGAGGTGGTTGACGCCACGCCAGCTGAAGCCTGGAATGGTGGTCAGCGATAATGGCACCAACCTCCTCTCTGCCCTGCGACAGGGAAAACTCACCCACGTGCCCTGTTTTGCGCATGTCCTGAATTTGGTGGGTGCAGCGGTTCTTGGGCAGGTACCCGGGCTTGCAGGATGTCCTGAAGCATGCCAAGAAAGTCTGTGTGCATTTTCAGAGGTCATATAATGCCACTGCTCGGCTGACTGACCTCCAAAGGGAATACAACCTGCCCAAGAACCGCCTAATTTGTGACATGCCCACCAGATGGAACTCAACGTTGGCCATGCTGCAGCGGCTGCACACGCAGCAGCGGGCCATCAATGAGTACCTGTGCCAATATGGCAGCAGAACTGGGTCAGGGCAGCTAGGTTTTTTTTCACCACGCCAGTGGGCCTTGATCAGGGATGCATGCACTGTCCTGTCACCATTTGAGGAGGCCACGAGGATGGTGAGCAGTGACAGTGCATGCATCAGTGAGACTGTCCCTCTTATTCACATGTTGGAGCACACGCTACGTGGAATAATGGACAGGGCCCTTGAGGCAGAACAGAGGGAGGAAGAGGAGGACTTCCTTACCTCTCAAGGCCCCCTTTACCCAGACAGTGGTCCTGCTTGCCCACCTAGCACACAGGAAGAGGATGAGGAGGAGGAGGAGGAGGATTGTATCAGCAGCATGGAGGTGGAGCCTAGCACTCAGCAGCAGCAGTCTTCAAGGGATCATTTACAGTCCCAAGGAGCACGTGAAGTTTTACGTGGCTGGGATGAGGTGCCTGTGGATCCTGTCGTCCTCAGTGACCCAGAGGACTGTGGCCCGAATGCCTCAGCAAACCTACGCTGCATGGCCTCCCTGATTCTGCAAAGCCTGCGTAAGGATCCTCGTGTACGTGCTATTAAGGAGAGGGATCATTACTGGCTGGCGACTCTCCTTGATCCACGTTACAAGAGTAAGGTTGCGGACCATATGTTGCCATCACAGAGGGAGCAGAAGATGAAACTTCTGCGGGAGGCCTTGCAGAAGGGTCTGTGCAGTGCGTTCCCAGAACCTGGGGGATTACCAAAACCTGGCTCTGGACAACGTCTTGCTGAGGCTTCGGTGAGTCACAGGAGGGGCGGTGGAGAAGGTGGTCGTCTGACCGATGCGTTCAGGCAGTTTTTTAGTCCGCAGCCCCAAGGTCTGACCGGTTCCAGCAACCATCGCCAGCGTCTGCTTTACATGGACCGGGAATACCTAGGGGCGATATCCGACTTGGACACCTTCCCCACCGAAAATCCTCTGGCTTACTGGGTCTTAAGGATGGATCACTGGCCAGAGCTTGCCCAGTACGCAATTGAGCTACTGGCTTGCCCTGCATCCAGTGTTCTTTCAGAACGGACATTCAGTGCTGCTGGAGGCTTTGTCACTGATCACAGGGTGCGCCTCTCCACCAGCTCTGTTGATCGACTGACCTTCATCAAAATGAATCAGGCTTGGATCAACACTAGCTACCAAGCACCTGATGCTGATATTAATGTATAATATATTTTTTGTTGAAATGTCGGATCCCTTTTAGACTGCTGATGCTGAGTGACTGTCCTCTTATGCTGCTGATGGAATATCCTTCTCCTCCTCACTTTTCTTGCTGATAGCTAGTAAGAAATGTTGTGTTTCTGGGCTCCGCCACCAGTGCCTAAGGCACAATTTTTTCAGCCCCTGTTTAACAGGGGCGCCTAATAACACTTTTTGTTGCAATACTTTGCACGTGGCTCCTTGTT
This sequence comes from Rana kukunoris, assembly GCA_029574335.1. NCBI lineage: Eukaryota > Metazoa > Chordata > Amphibia > Anura > Ranidae > Rana > Rana kukunoris. The sequence continues at coordinate 242,711,741 of CM056059.1, forward strand.
GCGCTCCAATTGCAGTTATTGAGAGGGGCTGCAAGTGTTGTGTTGTGCCCAAGGCACAATTTTTCAGCCCCTGTTTAACAGGGGCGCTTAATAACAATTTTTGATGCAATAATTTGCACATGGCTCCTTGTTGCGCTCCAATTGGAGTTATTGGGAGGGGTTGCAAGTGTTGTGTTGTGCTCAAGGCACAATTTTCCAGCCCCTGTTTAACAGGGGCGCCTAAAAAAAAATTTTGATGCAATAATTTGCACGTGGCTCCTTGTTGCGCTCCAATTGGAGTTATTGGGAGGGGTTGCAAGTGTTGTGTTGTGCCCAATGCACAATTTTTCTGCCCCTGTTTAACAGGGGCGCCTAATAACAATTTTTGATGCAATAATTTGTACGTGGCTCCTTGTTGCGCTCCAATTGAAGTTATTGGGAGGGGTTGCAAGTGTTGTGTTGTGCCCAAGGCACAATTTTTCAGCCCCTGTTTAACAGGGGCGCCTAATAACAATTTTTGATGCAATAATTTGCACGTGGCTCCTTGTTGCGCTCCAATTGGAGTTATTGGGAGGGGTTGCAAGTGTTGTGTTGTGCCCAAGGCACAATTTTCCAGCCCCTGTTTAACAGGGGCCCCTAATAAAAAATGTTGATGCAATAATTTGCACGTGGCTCCTTGTTGCGCTCCAATTGGAGTTATAGGGAGGGGTTGCAAGTGTTGTGTTGTGCCCAATGCACAATTTTTCTGCCCCTGTTTAACAGGGGCGCCTAATAACAATTTTTGATGCAATAATTTGTACGTGGCTCCTTGTTGCGCTCCAATTGGAGTTATTGGGAGGGGTTGCAAGTGTTGTTTTGTGCCCAATGCACAATTTTTCAGCCCCTGTTTAACAGGGGCGCCTAATAACAATTTTTGATGCAATAATTTGCACGTGGCTCCTTGTTGCGCTCCAATTGGAGTTATTGGGAGGTGTTTGCAAGTGTTGTGTTGTGCCCAATGCACAATGTTTCTGCCCCTGTTTAACAGGGGCGCCTAATAACAATTTTTGATGCAATACTTTGCACGTGGCTCCTTGTTGCGCTCCAATTACAGTATGTTTGAGGGGTGCCCTTTTTTCTAAAAATGTTCTTTCACACAACAATAATGCTGTGCTGGCCTGGCTTGGCAGGGACACCGTGGAGCGGGTAGATGGCGCTGGCTTGACCCTGGCAGGGACACTGTGGAGCGGGTGGATGGCGCTGGCCTGGTCCCTGAGCAGAGCCCTGATGATTATGGATGAAGCCACAAACAGCAGAGGTAAGGGAGGAGGACTGATCCTCCCCAAACTACATTGAGCTGTATGTGGTGGGGGAGGTGGTGTGTGTGAGTAGTGCAGGTAGTAGAAGTCAGGTGGGTCAGTGTATGTGTCAGGTAGGGGGGGGTCAGTGTATGTGTCAGGTGGGGGTGGTTAGTGTATTTGATTTAGGTAGGGGGGTCAGTGTATGTGTCAGGTAAGGGAGGTCAGTGTATGTGTCAGGCAGGGGGTCAGTGTATGTGTCAGGTAAGGGGGGGTCAGTGTATGTGTCGGATTAGGTGGTCAGTGTATGTGTCAGGTAGGGGGGTCAGTGTATGTGTCATGTCATTGTAGGGGACAGGTAGGTCACTGTAGGGGTCAGATAGATCACATGTGTTGCAAGGGCAGAGTAAAGTGAAGTCAGGGGCGCAGCCGGGGGGGGGCGGCAAAATGAGATTTTGCCAAGGGTGTCAAAGATCCTTGCTTCAGCCCTGACTGACTCTTTGCATAGCACACACCTGAAATTTGCATTCTGTGCATAGCGCACACCTGAACTCTGCACTCACGCATTTCTGAACACCTGCAGCTTGCACATATCTCACATCAGAACTCTTTACATAGCACACCTGAACTCTGCACTCTGTGCATAGCGCCCTCTTGAACTCTGCACCCTGCACGTAGCTCACGTCTGAACTCTGTATAATCTCTGCTCACTCCTGAACTGTGTACTCTGTGTGTAGCGCACACCTGAACTCTGCACTCTACATGGCGCACTTCTAAATGATGGAAATTAGTACAAAGCACACGCTTGAACTCTGCACCCTGTACCTAGCTTACTCCTGCACTCTGTACATCTCTGAACTCTGCACCCTGTGTGTAGCTCACGCCTGATGTCTGCACTCTGTGCTGGCTCACTCCTGAAAAATACACTCTGTATGTAGCATTCTTTTTTTTTCACATCAGACTTAACCGGAAGGTTTAGAGGCTTAAAAAGAGTTCATTTTCGTCTGCCCTTCTTCCCTTTGTATTTCCTCTTCGGTTTCGCATCACTTGTGACTTATGATTTATTTTTTATTTTTTTATTATCTTTTCTTTATTCTTTCTTTCCCACTGTCTCTTTTTTTTTTATTTATTTTTTTATTTATATAATTATCGTGGGGAAGGGATACAAGGTTACAGGTTACAGATTACACATTGAGAGGGGTCACTTTACTATTATTAAACCTTACTCATACAATAACCGTTTCTCGTTACTCCCCTCTATCTCAATATCCCTAGCTTCCCCTTTTTTAGATTAGTTTCTTCCCCCCGGGCCCTTTTTTTCCCCCTCTCTGCCCCCCCCCCATGTTGTTCCCACCCCCCTCCCTGCTTCTCGAACGTTTACCTTTTCGGGTCAGGCCGCCTCTTTTTTTTTTAAAGTTTACTTGTCCGTCTCTAATATTTCCCTAATAAAACTTTCTGTTGTTTTAAAGGATCTCCAATGGTCCCAGATCTTTCCTCCCCTTCCTCCCTCTTCTTCCCCCAAGTCTACCCTTCTCAGATATTCCATCTCCGAAATATAGTCGACCCGGTGTATTAGTTCTTTTAAGGGGGGCTTCTGAGGGTATAACCAAAATTTCGGGATTAACCCTTTGCTGCGTTTAGCAGTACCGGGACCAATGTCGAACTATTTTTTTTTCTCCTTTTACTATCCCTTGTCCGTGGAACAGACAAGTCTGAGGGTCTAGAGGAATCCTTTCTTTTGTGATTTCTTCTATTAGGTCGAGTACTTCCTTCCAATATTCCTGGACTCTCGGGCAATCCCACCAAATTTGGAATGTAGTCCCTTCTTGGTTACACTTCCTCCAACACAAAGGGGAATTAGTCGGATGTATTTTGTTTAATTTAACCGGGGTCAGGTGCCATCTCATCAAGCATTTATAATTAGCTTCTATTGTTGTAATATCTTTGGCATAACTATAAGAGGCTTTAACCACTTCAGGCCCGCGCTACCGTCGGATGACGGCAACAGCGCGGGCCTGAATATCCAACATGCCGTCATTTGACGGCATGTCTTTCAGGCGTTCCCAGCGCGCGCTGTAGAGCGCGCTGCGGGGAAGCCCTGTGTTGTCCGTGTCCCTTGGACACGGCCAATCACAGATCGTGGCGAACGGCCAATCAGAGTGGCCGTTTGCGATGCGATCTGTGGGCGAATGAGAGATGATCTCTCATAGATCATCTCTCATTGCCGTTTTACACAGAGACAGCGTCCTGTCTCTGGAGAGGAGGAGCCCGATCTGTGTTCCTTCCTACATAGGAAAAAGAAAAAGATGGAGGGCGCACCGACCTAGTGTGATACCGCTAAATTAATTTTTATTAAAATATTAAAATCAATCATTATACTCACAATGTGGAGTTAAAATCAGGCTTAAAAGGACAGTACAGCAGAGATCCAGCAACAACAGCAGAGCTTGATAATCACTTGAATCTAAAGTCGATGTTTAGGGCTGACGCGTTTCAGGGGCGTACCCCTTTCCTCAGAGCTTATACCCAACTGTGGGTATATCCTCTTTCTTTTTTTTTTCCCTTGTGTGACTATTTCCCCCAACCTTATACTACCTAATTTATTTCCAAATTTAGTCCTATTTCCTGGTGCAAAGAATTCTGTTAGCTAATGGAATTAATGGGGAATTATATTCCCATTTTTCCTGTTTACGTATTAAATCCCATATCTTTATGACCTGCTTTGTGATACTATGAGTGTCTATGTTACTTGTCCTAAATTTTGGTGGAATCCAAACTATTGTGTTTAATTGTTGCTTACTTATTTTTTTTCCATCTATGCCCATTTTCTTTTCGTGTTCCTATTTGTCCATTCCACAAGTCTTGCTAGAATTACAGCTTGATAATATCTTTTTGTATCGGGAAGGGCTAATCCTCCTCTTTTTTTTTCTCGGGTGAGGATTGTGTGACTTATTCTTTGTTTTTTATCTTGCCAAATATATTTTATTATTATGGTTTTTAGCATCTTAAAAAGCTTTGTGGGATGTTGATTGGGAGCATTTGGAATTTATATATAATCTTAGGTAACAGCATCATTTTAAACGCATTAATCCTCCCCATCCAGGAAATCTGTCTTTTATTTAAGTTTTTTACGTCTCGTCTTATTTCGTTTAATAAAGGGATACAGTTGGCCTCATAGAGGTCTTCTACTTTGGGGGTTATTTTTATACCTAAGTAAGTTAATGATTTTTGTTCCCACGTAAAGGGGAATGCATTCTTTTGAACCCTGCACACTGTACGTAGTGCACTCCTGAGCCCTGCACTCTGTAGAAAAAAAAAGTTAATCCCCCTCACCCTACCACACACACTTTTTGTTGCAATCTCCCTGGTAGGGGGTCCCACAGTGTATCACTTTGCCCAGGGGCCCATGATACTTTTAAGACCACCCTGGCTCTGTGTGTAGATGGGTCAGATCTCCCACTGATGGTTCGGCTTATAAGAGAAGTGTGGAAGCACGTATATATATATTGTACAGGACGCCAGGGTTGGGTCCTGGATGGACGCTACATATTGGAGTTTGGGCCATTTTAAACACAGGTTCAGGAGGTCACCCTGAAGGGGGTGAGAGGTTCCGGATAGATAAAATGGATCCAGAGAGAACGGGCTTAAAGTCCTCTCTGTCTTCTTTTAATGATATTTGGGGGTCCGGGATTTCGGAGGCTCTGAAGCAACAATTGGGAGGGAAGAGAGCCTCCCCTTCTGACCCCTGGCTTCAGGCACACAAGGGGTTAACCACTTCCAGAAAGTGAGTTAAAAGGAAAGGAAGTACTGACAGAGGGTGGAGTAGTTTGGAAGTGAAGCTGTGTCTGCAGGGAAGGACTGGAGGACTTCTTACTAAAACATATGTGCCTTTCTTTTGGTTGTTTTTGCTGTGCTGAAGAAAGACTTTTCTAATTTATGCTGGAAACAAGCAGGACTTTTGTTGTGACGTTTTTCTGGTGCTGAAGAAAGCATTATTTTGTTTTGTTTTGATCTCCAATAAAGACCCTTTGCTTTACTGACACGGTTTACGCACTTTTCTCGCGGAGCTAAAGAACCCCCAAAGTTCACAACTGGTGTCGAATGCGGGCAAAGTGCATTTGCAGGTGCAAAAACCGTTTAAAAACTGACATTTAAAGAGACAGTGTACTTATGGCATGTCTTGGGTGAAGTCAGCCCAGACATTACAAACAGCACGCAACGACATGGAAGAGGTCATTAGGGCTTTGGCACAAGCCACCGTGACCCAGCAGCAAGCGTCAGCAGACGCCAACCGTCGCCATGAGGAAGCGATGGCTCAGCAGCAGCAGGCCCTGGCACAGGCTATAGCTGTGCAGCAGGAAACACCGTGGCTGCTAGGCTTCCAGTTTACAGCCCAGCAGGAGTCCACTCAAGCACAGGTGGCTGCCTTGCAGGAGGCAGTACAGCGGCTGGCTCAGGGACAAGAGCAATCAGCCATTGCCGTTAGCAACCCAGTGTCTGTTAGAGCCAGCCATTTCTTGCAAAAACTAACACCCAGCAATGACGTGGAAGCCTTTCTTACCACCTTTGAAAGGATAGCAGAAAGAGAAGCATGGCCCCGGGACCAATGGGCCGGCATTATCTCCCCTTTCCTCACTGGTGACCTGCAAAAGGCCTATTTTGACCTCCCAGCTGAGCACATCAAAGACTATGAACGTCTAAAAAACGAGATCCTGGCCCGCCTGGGGGTGACCACAGCTGTCCGGGCTCAGAGGGTGCATCGCTGGCGGTACAAATCGGACCAACCACCCAGGTCCCAAATGCATGAACTAGTTTAGTTAGTTAAAAAATGGCTGCAGCCGGAAAAGTTGTCAGGCCACAAATGGTGAAACGGGGGTGGTGGTGATGGACTGGTACCTATGGTCCCTACCAGATGACCTACAACGCTGGATAAGCCATGGAAACCCTACTAACGCTGACCAGCTGGTCGAGCTGGTCGAACGGTACAAACCGTGGTGGAGGACCTTCTTGGGCCTGCCAAGCGTCGGGAACTCATGCCAAGGACACCCAGACCCCCCACCCCCCACTACCCCGAGAAGAGAAGCCTTGCCAGATGTTGGCATCCGCAGATCTACACCGTCTGCCATAGAACCACGGAGGTCGGATCCTGTGCCAAAGATGGGAGACATTCAGTGTTGGCGATGTCGGTCCTGGGGGCATACCCGGGCACAGTGCCCGCTCCAGGAGGAGCCTATGCGCAACGAGCATGTGCCACGCATCTTGACCTGGCTTCCGGACAGTTCAAGTGTGAAGTGTGGGTAAATCACCTTCCTGCCAGGGCTCTACTGGACTCTGGTAGCATGGTCACGCTGGTACATGCCAGGGTACTTGGAAGGATTGGTCCAGTAACTAAGACCCTACGGGTAGTGTGTATCCATGGGGACTATCACGGTAGTTAAAGATAAACTCACCAAGGCCAAGATGCTGAGGGCGGCTCCCTTTGTGACCTAGCGCGATCCGCCCCCTGGAGTGGGTACAGAGGGACGGACGCACCGGGAGGCACCGGTACCGACAGGTGGACGAAGACTGGGTCCGTGGAGCAGAGACTGATCCGGAAGCAGGTCACTGAGGTCAGCCGAGGAAGCACACGGAGATAGTCCGGAAGTCCAGATAGCTGGAGCTGGGAACAAGCAGAAGATTAATCCGGGAAACAAGCCGTGGTCAGGAGGGTTGGAGAGATCAGGAAGTCCGATAGTTCAAGCCAAGGGTCAAGAGCAGGAGATAGCAGCAGTCCGGTAGCAATAGCCAAAGGTCAAAAGGGTCAGGATCAAAAGGTCGTGTAGGTATCAGATTCACTTAGAAGCTGTGACAAGCCAGCAACCAGACAGGAGGAAGAGGCTGGCTTAAATAGCCCGCCTAAGCCATTGATTGGCCGGATGGAGAGCGTGTCCGTGCGCGCCCGTGCGCGCGCCCGCGCCGCGCGCCTATACCGCGCACGCGCGTGCCTAATACGTGCGCGCGCGCCCGAGCCGCGCATATGCGCGCGCCCGCGGTAAACGGCCACGAACGGGCAGCTCTAATGCCCTGACAGTGCCCCCCCCAAGGGGCGGGCTCCGGACGCCCAAACTGTTCATCAACTCCGGGTGGTCTCGATGGAAAGTTCGGATCAGCCGAGGGGCATGTAAATTTCTGGAAGGCTCCCAGGAATTGTCCTCAGGAGGATAACCTTTCCACTTGATTAAGTACTGAAGTTGCCTCCCTCTTTTTCGACAACTCAGGATGGATTCCACCTCAAATTCCTTTTCGATCGGAGGCGGTGGGAGTTCTTCTCTCTCAGGGAAGGTGTCTGGTATGAAAGGCTTGAGCAGGGATGCATGAAAGACAGAATGGATCCTGTAGGAGTCTGGTAATTCTAGTTCAAAAGCCACAGGGTTGATCTTCCGCTTGATTTAAATGGGCCGATGAACCTAGGGCCAAGTTTCCGGGAAGGGATTGGTAGTTTGAGGTTTGTGGCCGATAACCAGACCTTTTCGCCAACTTCGAAGTTCGGGCAGTCCTTCCTCCCCCTGTCGAAAAACTTCTTGTAACTCTTTTGGGCTTGGTGCATGGTCTCCTGGAGTTTCTGGAAGTTTTGTTGCATGGCAACTATACGTTCCTGGACAGCTGGGACCGATATTTCAGGAATGGTGTCCGGAAAGAAGGAAGGATGGTATCCGAGGTTGGCCCAAAATGGGGTTTGGTTAGTAGACGAAGTGAACCAAATTGTTGTAGGCAAACTCTGCTGCTGGTAGCAAAGATGCCCAGTCGTCTTGAGATGATGAACAAAAACAACGGAGGTATTGCTCCAACGTTTGGTTGGTCCTCTCTGTCTGGCCATTGGACTGCGGGTGGTAGGCAGACGAGAGGCAGATCTTAATTTCAAGCGACTTGCAGAGCTCCCTCCAGAACTTAGAAGTAAACTGCACACCCCTGTCTGACACGATGCTCTTGGGTGCCCCATGGAGTCTTATGATTTCCTTAAAAAAAAATTTGGCTGTCTCAGTCGCGGAGGGTGTACCAATCATAGGCAGGAAGTGTGCTAATTTAGACAGTCGGTCAATTACCACTAGAATCGTAGTAAAGCCTTCAGGGGGAGGCAGATCCACAATGAAATCCATTGAAATATCTGTCCAGGGGCATTCCGGAACAGTAAGAGGTTTGAGTAGGCCCCAGGACTTGGTGTTCGGCCCCTTACAACGCTGGCAGCGGGTACAAGAAGACACGTAGGTCTTACAGTCTAATTTCCATTTCGGCCACCAGAAAGAGCGTCCGATCAACTCCGCGGTCTTCCGTGCTCCGAAGTGGCCTGCCAGCTTGTGATCGTGGAATGTGCTTAACACCAATTGCCTTGTTTCTGTAGGTACAAAGACTTTGCCCCGTGACCACAGTAGACCGTCTTGTTTCTCCAGAGAGAGTGCCAGTGTCAGAACACAAGTACTTACCGAGGCCGAGATGCTGAGGACGGCTCACCTTTACGACCAAGCGCACCTGCCCCCTGGAATTTGAGACAGGAGGCAGAGGCACAAGGAGGTACCGGTACCGGGGGGGTTGGTAGATGGGATGCAGGCACTGGAGGTCAGAGGCTGAGATGTGCAGCAGGTGCTGGAGGGTCACCAAGGCAGGTGGAAGTGGTAAAGTCCCAGGGCACAGTTCAAAAGCCAGCAGACGAATGGAAGCAGATCCGGGTACAGGTAAAAAGTCCGGGTTCCGGGTAGCGCTAAGACAAGTCCAGGTATGTAAGCCGGAGTTCAAGGGCAGGAGACAGAAGCAAATCCAGGTCACGGTCCGAGGTCAAAGGGGTTCAAGAAGGCAGCAGAGTTCACAAACAGGCCGAGGTCAGGTTTCCAGGTGAGAGCTGAGTCGGGAAGCAAATCCAGGTCAAAGGGCACAAGTCAAAGTGTCAAAACTTTTACTCAGAGCTGACGATAAACCAGCAACCTGTGCAAAGACAGGGGCTGGTTTAAATAGGCCTGTCAGGTCTGTGATTGGTCCCGGGAGGAGGCGCGCACGTCCGCGCGCTCGTGTACGCGCCGCGCCGCTGCGCCACGCACGCGCGCGCGCCCCAGATGCGCGGGCATGCGCCGTGACGGGATTCTAACGTGCCTGTGCACAGATTGAGCGCTGTGAGCGCTGGGACCCTGACAGTGCCCCCCCAAGGGGCGGACTCCGGACGCCCAAGCTGGACATCAACTCTGGGTGTTCCTGATGAAAAGTTCGGATTAGACGTGGAGCATGCAGATTTCTTGCGGGTTCCCATGAGTTATCTTCCGGGGGATAGCCCCTCCATTTAATCAAATACTGAAGCTGTCTACCTCTTTTTCTACAGCTGATGATGGACTCAACTTCAAATTCTTCCTCTCCCTCGACCTCTACTGGTGGAGGCGGAGGTCTTTCTCTTCCTTGGAAAGGATCAGGGGTAACAGGTTTCAGGAGAGAGGCATGGAATACTGGATGGATCCTGTAGGAATCCGGCAACGAGAGTTCAAAGGCCACCGCGTTGATCTTGCGCTTGATCCTGAAAGGGCCAATGAATCTTGGACCCAACTTTCGAGAGGGGACCGGTAATTTTAAATTAGTAGCAGATAGCCAAACCTCTTTTCCGACTTCAAAAGTAGGACAATCTTTCCTTCCTTTGTCGTAAAATCTTTTGTAGTCCTCCTGGGCCCGTTGCATCACTCTTTGTAACTGTAGAAAGTTTAATTGGATAGCTGTTAAATGCTCTTGGGCCGCCGGAACAGGTGTTTCTGGGAGGGCATCAGGAAGAAAGGGCGGGTGAAAGCCATAGTTGGCCCAAAAGGGTGTTTGATTTGTGGTGGCATGGACGGAATTATTATAGGCGAATTCAGCGGAAGGTAAGAGGGACGACCAGTCATCTTGAGAGGCGGAACAGAAACATCGGAGGTACTGCTCCAGCGTTTGGTTAGTCCTTTCCGTTTGGCCGTTACTCTGGGGGTGGTAGGCAGAGGAAAGGCAGGTCTTGACTTCCAAAGATTTACAAAGTTCCCTCCAAAATTTTGAGGTGAATTGAGAACCCCTATCTGAAACGATGCTCCTGGGCACCCCATGAAGCCTGACGATTTCCCTGAAGAAGACTTTGGCTGTCTCTAGGGCAGAGGGAGTACCGATCATGGGCACAAAATGTGCCATCTTGGAGAGACGATCTACTACGACTAGGATTGTGGTGAAGCCTTCAGAAGGTGGTAAGTCGACAATAAAATCCATAGAGATTTCAGACCAAGGCCGTTCTGGAACTGGTAGAGGCTTGAGTAACCCCCAGGTCTTGGTTTTAGGACCCTTATTACATTGGCAAGTGGTACAGGAGGCAACGTAGGCTTTACAATCTTGTCTGTAGCTTGGCCACCAAAAGTATCGTAGAACCATCTCCGTGGTCTTTCGTGCTCCAAAATGACCTGCTAGTTTACGGTCGTGAAAGGTGCTCAAGACCAGTTGTCTGGATTCTGATGGAACGAAAATTTTCCCTCGGGACAAAAAGATATCGTGATGTTTTACCAATGAAGACACCTCTGGATCAGAACATTGTCTGGATGAAGCCTTAATAGAATTTAACAGGTCGATTTGAGAGACTAGTAGAAAATTCCGAGATGACAAAATGGTGCTCGGTTCAGTTGTGGATGGAGTTTCAGGGAACATTCTAGAAAGAGCGTCTGCTTTTCCATTCTTTGAACCAGGCCTGTAAGTGAGATGAAAATTAAACCGAGAAAAAAAAAGAGCCCAACGGGCTTGCCTGGGCTTTAAACGTTTTGCTGTCCGCAGATATTCAAGGTTTTTATGGTCGGTAAAGATCATTATAGGATGAGCCGATCCTTCTAGCAGATACCTCCACTCCTCTAGGGCAAATTTGATAGCAAGCAGTTCCCTGTCACCTACATCATAATTCTTTTCGGGTGGAGTTAGTCTCCGAGAGGCATAGGCCACAGGGTGTAGTAGGGACTTTGGCCCTTGTCTCTGAGATAGCACGGCTCCTGTAGCAGTCTCAGAGGCGTCTACTTCCAAGGTAAAAGGCAACATTGGATCGGGGGTGTCGCAGAACAGGAGCGGAAGAAAAAACTAATTTTAGTTTCCTGAATGCTTCTTGGGCCTCGGTGACCAGCAAAAAGGATGACCTTGGCGGGTAAGCTGAGTGATGGGGCTCACGATGGAGGAGAACCCCACAATGAACCGTCGATAGAAATTGGCGAAGCCGATGAACTGCTGCACCCCTTTTCTTGTCCACCGGGGCTGGCCATTCCTGAATAGCTTTAACCTTTTGAGGGTCCATGGCGACGCCACTGGTGGATATAATGAATCCCAAGAATTGCACGGAAGATTTCTCGAATTCACATTTCTCAGCATTTAAGTAGAATCTATGTTCTCTGAGTATGGTAAGCACTCTCTTTACATGGCACCTATGTAGGTCTAAGGAAGGTGAGAAAATAAGGATGTCGTCCAGATACACGACCAGGAAATCGTCCAGTGTTCACGGAAAATGTCGTTAACTAAATGCTGAAAAGTGGCTGGGGCATTGCAAAGTCCAAAAGGCATAACAAGGTACTCAAAGTGCCCGAATCTTGACCTGAAGGCAGTTTTCCACTCGTCTCCTGCCCTAATTCTGACGAGATTGTAAGCACCCCGTAAGTCCAACTTAGAGAATACTTGAGCTGATCGGAACCGCTGGAATAATTCTGATATGAGGGGAAGCGGGTATCTGTTTTTAATTGTAACTTTATTGAGCTCCCGATAGTCAATACAAGGTCTAAGAGTTCCATCTTTTTTCTCAACAAAAAAGATTTCCCGCTCCAGCCGGGGAAGACGAGGGACGAATGAATTTCTTTTGCAGATTTTCGTCAATATAGGCCTTGAGGGCCTTTAATTCTGTCTCGGACAGCGGAAAAATGCGGCCAAAGGGAATCTCGGCGCCGGGTAAGAGGTCAATGGGGCAATCATACGGTCGGTGGGTGGGGCGGAAGGCAGTCGGCTTGCTGTTTGTCGAACACATCCGTGAATTCCAGGTAGACGGAGGGAACATTCCGGAGAGTTTCAGGCGAGGTTGTCACGGCAGAGCAGGAAACAACTGGAGGTGGAAGGCAATTCTGTGAACAATATGAGGATGTAAAGTTGACCTCTTTCTTTAGCCAGTGTATGACGGTTGGTGTGCTTGTAGCCAGGGAAGACCCAGGATGATGGGAAAACAGTGGGGAAGGAATGAGGTCCAGACGTAGAAATTCCTGGTGGCCGGAGTCGGTGGTGGCACGGATAGGTGCGGTTTCTTGCGTGATAAGTCCAGATCGGGGTAGAGAACCGTCAGCTAAATGAATTTGAAAAGGATGGTTTTTGTTGCGAAGGGGTACATGAAGCTTTTGAGCCAATGTAGCGTCCAAGAAACAGCTGCATGCCCCGGAATCAACTATGGCCGGTAGACGAGTTGCCCCTTCCAGTAACTGCAAGGAAATGAAAAGAACAACGTGAGCCTGAGAAAGGTTTGCAATATTGTAGCTGAGAGTAGGTTGTAGTTTGGACTTACGAGGCCGCCTTGTTGGACAGGAGTGAAGGAAATGACCGGCTTCTCCGCAGTACAGACATAAGTTGTTTTGACGTCTCCGCAGTCTCTCCTCGGAGGTAAGCGGGGCTCGGACCAATCCAACTTGCATAGGTTCAGGATCCGGGAGGTTTATGTTTTGAGGAGCTGCAGGTGGCTGTGGAGCCAGAGTGGGCCTTGGATGGGCCCAGGTAGAGCGTGGAACTTGATATCGTTCAGAACGACGTTCTCTCAGGCGTCGATCCAGCTGCGTGGCAGTTTGAATCAGGTCTTCAAGAGTGGCCGGGACTTCTGTCCGAGCCAGCTCGTCCTTAAGAGACTCCGACAAGCCTTGGCGAAACTGGTATTTTAGCGCAGCCTTATTCCAGCCTGTGTCGGCTGACCATTTTCGGAACTCGGCTGTATAGTCCTCGATAGGCCTTCTACCTTGGATAAGGTTATGGAGAATAGTTTCGGCAGTGGCCGTACGCTGTGGGTCATCATATAACTTCGCCATGTGTTCAAAAAAGGTATCTATGGTGTTTAGGATTGGGCTCTGTTGCTCCATTAGAGTGTGAGCCCAGGCTTGAGGTTCTTCCGAGAGAAGAGAAATGACAAAACCCACTTTCACAGTCTCTGAACAAAAGGTTCTGGGCTGAAGAGATAAATATAAGGAGCAAGCATTTTTAAACGCCCGGTATTTCCGTCGCTCACCTGAAAAACGTTCCGGGATAGGCACACGTGGTTCCGGGTGGGTCACCATTACGGCCGAGCTAGAGGCGACTTGAGGTGCTGCAGCTCCAGAGGATGGTGGTGCAGGTGGAGATGAGGGTCCAGGAATCACGGCCAGCTGTTGGAGACGGCCATCTATTTGGAGGTAGCCATCTTGCAGCTTTTGAACTGCGTCAGTAAGTGCGGACACTTGCATGCAGAGTGTTTCAAATGGTGAGCGCGCCCTGTCGGCCTCAGACATCTGGCTGGTTTATACTGTCAGAACACAAGTACTTACCGAGGCCGAGATGCTGAGGACGGCTCACCTTTACGACCAAGCGCACCTGCCCCCTGGAATTTGAGACAGGAGGCAGAGGCACAAGGAGGAGGTACCGGTACCGGGGGGGTTGGTAGATGGGATGCAGGCACTGGAGGTCAGAGGCTGAGATGTGCAGCAGGTGCTGGAGGGTCACCAAGGCAGGTGGAAGTGGTAAAGTCCCAGGGCACAGTTCAAAAGCCAGCAGACGAATGGAAGCAGATCCGGGTACAGGTAAAAAGTCCGGGTTCCGGGTAGCGCTAAGACAAGTCCAGGTATGTAAGCCGGAGTTCAAGGGCAGGAGACAGAAGCAAATCCAGGTCACGGTCCGAGGTCAAAGGGGTTCAAGAAGGCAGCAGAGTTCACAAACAGGCCGAGGTCAGGTTTCCAGGTGAGAGCTGAGTCGGGAAGTAAATCCAGGTCAAAGGGCACAAGTCAAAGTGTCAAAACTTTTACTCAGAGCTGACGATAAACCAGCAACCTGTGCAAAGACAGGGGCTAGTTTAAATAGGCCTGTCAGGTCTGTGATTGGTCCCGGGAGGAGGCGCGCACGTCCGCGCGCTCGTGCACGCGCCGCTGCGCCACGCACGCGCGCACGCCCCAGATGCGCGGGCACGCGCCGTGACGCGATTCTAACGTGCCTGTGCACGGATTGAGCGCTGTGAGCGCTGGGACCCTGACAGCCAGTTGGTCGGTGCATTGGTCGGAGGCCCTTTTAAGAGAGGTCAGTAGGTCAATTGGAGAAATTAATAAAAAGTTCTTGGGGGTTAAGATGGTACTAGGCTCCAGCGGGTCGGGCGTTTCGGTGAACATTCTGGAAAGGGCGTCTGCTTTCCCATTCTTAGACCCCGGTCTGAAAGTGATGTGGAACTGAAAACGGGTGAAGAACAAGGCCCAGCGAGCTTGTCTTGGTCTTAGGCGTTTGGGGATCGCAAGTATTCCAGGTTTTTATGGTCCGTAAAAATCAGAATGGGGTGAAGGTCACCTTCCAGGAGATACCTCCATTCCTCCAAGGCAAACTTAATGGCCAGTAATTCCCGGTCACCGACGTCATAGTTTCTTTCCGGAGAGCTTCGTTTCCGTGAAGCATAAGCTACAGGGTGTAGCAGGGATTTAGGTCCCTGTCTCTGCGATAAGATTGCTCCGATGGCGATTTCCGAGGCGTCCACCTCCAAGATAAAGGGCAAGGTTGGGTCTGGGTGTTTTAGAACAGGTGCGGAAGAAAACAAGGTCTTGAGCTTTGTGAATGCCTCCTGTGCTTCCTGGGACCAGTGGAAACGACATCCCTGCTGGGTTAGTTTGGTAATAGGAGACACAGTGGATGAAAAGCCGGCAATGAATCTTCGGTAAAAGTTGGCAAAGCCAATAAAACGCTGTATGTACCTTTTTGTCGGTCGGAGCTGGCCAGTCCTGGACTGCCTTGACTTTCTGCGGATCCATGAATATCCCATTGGTCGAGATGATAAAGCCCAAGAACTGAATGGTGGTCTTTTCAAATTCGCATTTCTCAGCTTTAAGATATAATTTATGTTGCCTGAGGATGGCCAGGACTTGTTTGACGTGGACCCGGTGCACTTCAAGGGATACTGAGAAGATGAGGATGTCATCTAGATAGACGACCAGGAAGTCATCCAGGAATTGGCAGAAGATGTCGTTTACCAGGTGCTGGAATGTGGCAGGGGCATTACAGAGACCGAAAGGCATCACCAGGTATTCAAAGTGGCCAAACCTTGACCTGAAAGCTGTCTTCCACTCGTCTCCAGGCCGGATTCGGATAAGGTTGTAGGCACCCCGGAGGTCAAGTTTGGAGAAGACCCGGGCTGAACGGAATCGCTGGAACAGTTCCGGGATCAGGGGTAACGGATACCGGTTCTTGATGGTTATTTTACTCAACTCCCGATAATCGATGCAAGGCCTGAGGGAGCCATCTTTTTTTTCGACGAAGAAGATTCCTGCCCCGGCTGGGGAAGAGGAAGGACGAATGAATTTTTTTTCTAATTCAGTCTCTGATAAAGGAAAAATTCTCCCGAAAGGGATCTTAGAACCAGGCAACAGGTCAATAGGGCAGTCGTATGACCGGTGCGGAGGAAGGCGGTCTGCCTGCTGTTTGTCAAACACATCTCTATATTCTGAGTAAACTGCGGGAACGTGTTGGAGGTCTTCTGACGCCGTCATCAAGGTAGCACAAACGGGTTTAGTAGGTATGAGGCAATGTTGAGCACAATAGACTGAGGGGAATTTGATCTCCTTTTCGCACCAGTCTATACTGGGTTGGTGCACTTGTAGCCATGGAAGCCCCAAGATGATGGGGGCCAGAGGAGACGGGATAAGGTCTAGGCACAGGTACTCTTGGTGTCCGGTATCCGAGACGGCAGGAATAGGTAGGGTTTCATGGGTAACAAGTCCTGAGCGGGGGAGTGAGCCGTCTGCCAGATGGATCTGTAAGGGGAGGTCCTTAGGACGACAGGGGATCTGCAGCTTCTGGGCCAGGGCGGAGTCCATAAAGCAGCTGCAGGCCCCAGAGTCAACGATGGCCGGTAGCCGCCGGGTCGCCCCCTCCGGGAGCTGTGGGGAGAGAAAGAGGATAACATAAGTCTGAGGTAAGTTGGTAATGTGGTAATTGAAGGTGGATGATGGTCTAGACTTACTGGGTCTAATGGGACAAGTGCGGAGGAAGTGGCCTGCTCCACCGCAATACAGGCACAGATTTGACTGGCGTCTACGCTGCCTCTCTTCAGGCGTGAGGGGAGCCCGGACCATCCCGAGTTGCATGGGCTCAGGATCCTGAAGCGAGAAGGCGGGCGGAACCGGGAGAGGCGGAGAAGCTGGAGGGAACCTTGGTGGGGTCCAGCTGGGGCGAGTGGCTTGACAGCGTTCTGAACGTCGCTCTCGTAGGCGTCTGTCAAGTTGGGTAGCTGATTGAATCAATGCTTCCAAAGTGGCAGGTGGATCAATTCTAGCTAGTTCGTCCTTGAGGGACTCTGATAGACCTTGGCGGAATTGATATTTTAGGGCGGCCTCATTCCACCCTGTGTCAGCAGACCACTTTCGGAATTCCGCAATAAAGTCCTCCACTGGCCTTCTCCCCTGATTCAGCTGGTGGAAAGTAGCTTCGGCCGTGGCCGAACATAGGGGGTGATCATACAGTTCAGACATGTTTTTAAAGAAAGTGTCTATAGTGTCCAGTATTGGGCTCTTCTGTTCCAGTAAAGAAATCACAAAGCCTACTTTCACGGCTTCCGAACAGAAAGTTCTAGGTTGCAGGGCCAGGTACAGTGAGCAGGCATTTTTGAACGCCCGGAATTTCTTGCGGTCGCCAGAGAATCGCTCAGGTGTTAGGACGCGAGGTTCTGGGTGAGTAACTACCATTGCTGGCCCTGGAGAAGACTGGGAGGTGGATGCTCCCATAGCTGGAGCCGCGGGAGGGGCCGTGGGTCCAGACGTGACAGCCATTTGTTGGAGGCGACCATCCATTTGTACGTATCCGTCCTGCAACTTCAGTACCGCGTCAGTTAGTGCTGAGACTTGTAGGCAAAGAGTCTCAAAGGGAGAGCGCGCCCTGTCGGCCTCGGACATCTGGCCGGCTTGTACTATCACGGTAGTTAAAGATAAACTCACCAAGGCCAAGATGCTGAGGGCGGCTCCCTTTGCAACCTAGCGCGATCCGCCCCCTGGAGTGGGTACAGAGGGACGGACGCACCGGGAGGCACCGGTACCGACTGGTGGACGAAGACTGGGTCCGTGGAGCAGAGACTGATCCGGAA
The DNA here is from genome assembly GCA_029574335.1 of Rana kukunoris. Classification (NCBI taxonomy): domain Eukaryota; kingdom Metazoa; phylum Chordata; class Amphibia; order Anura; family Ranidae; genus Rana; species Rana kukunoris. Next base: position 242,729,321 of record CM056059.1, read on the forward strand.
GCAGGTCACTGAGGTCAGCCGAGGAAGCACACGGAGATAGTCCGGAAGTCCAGATAGCTGGAGCTGGGAACAAGCAGAAGATTAATCCGGGAAACAAGCCGTGGTCAGGAGGGTTGGAGAGATCAGGAAGTCCGATAGTTCAAGCCAAGGGTCAAGAGCAGGAGATAGCAGCAGTCCGGTAGCAATAGCCAAAGGTCAAAAGGGTCAGGATCAAAAGGTCGTAGGTATCAGATTCACTTAGAAGCTGTGACAAGCCAGCAACCAGACAGGAGGAAGAGGCTGGCTTAAATAGCCCGCCTAAGCCATTGATTGGCTGGATGGAGAGAGTGTCGTGTCCGTGCGCGCCCGTGCGTGTGCCCGCACCGCGCGCCTATACCGCGCACGTGCGCGCGCCTAATACGTGCACACGCGCACGCCCGAGCCGCGCATGCGCGCGCCCCGCGGTAAACGGCCGCGAACGGGCAGCTCTAATGCCCTGACAGGGACTCCAAGGAGTACCCCTTGGTCCCAGTAACTGTGTCCTATGGCCAAACCTCGGTTATCCAGAGAGGTTGGGGTGGTAAAAAGCCTGATACATAATATCATAGTGGGGCGGGACTGTCCAATATTTTTGGAACTATGGAACCAGGTACAGACGGGTCTGCCAGGAGAACTAAGGACACTGAGTTTGGAAGGGACAGAGTCTGGGGGATCCAGGCCTGAAACCTCCACAATACACCCCTCTAATGTGGAGAGACTTGTTAGTAATAATTCTAATTAGTAATAGTTCTAATAATAATAGTCCTGTGTCCGGTCCCAAAACCGAGTTGACCTATGAGGGGGGGAAGTCTCCCCGTTACAAGTCATGCTGGGGGAGGATGACAAGGAGCTTGCCCCGGTTGAGGAGGGTGAGGGGGAAACGTCCCAGAGGCCAGTATATCCAGACCTGGACGTACCCAAGGGTGCGTTTGGCACCGCCCAGTTACAGGACCCTACCTTAGTCAACGCTCGAGAGCAGGTTTCTTTCATTGATGGGGTTTCACAAATACCAGAGGCAGATCAGAGGTTTCCTCATTTTGCATTGAAGGGGGACCTAGTCTATCGTGTGGTTGAGAGCCGAGGGGAACCCATAGAGCAGTTGCTGGTCCCTCAACCGTATAGGCGGATGCTCCTTGACCTAGCCCACAACGACGCACTAGGAGGACACCTGGGGGCGGAGAAAACTGAGGCCAGGATAACCGACCGGTTTTACTGGCCTGGGGTGAAGGCTGAGGTTAAAAGATATTGTGAGTCTTGTCCTGTTTGCCAGTTAACTGCCCGGGTGCCTCGCTATAGAAACCCCCTTGCCAATTATTGAGGTCCCGTTTGAGTGGATCGCTATGGATCTTGTAGGACCCCTGGTAAAGTCGGCAAGGGGGCACCAATACATATTGGTCATCCTGGACTACGCCACTAGATACCCAGAAGCAGTCCCGTTGAGAAAAACGTCCTCTAAGGCCATTGCCTGGGAGTTATTTCAAATGTTCTCACGAACTGGGTTCCCCAAGGAAATATTAACGGATCAGGGCACCCCTTTTATGTCAAAGGTGATGGCGTACTTGTGCAGGCTGTTTCAGATTAAGCAGTTGCGGACGTCCGTCTATATCACCCGCAGACCGATGGCCTAGTTGAGAGGTTTAACAAAACTCTGAAGTCTATGTTAAAAAGAGTCGTCCAGAAAGACGGGAAAGATTGGGATATGTTGCTCCCTGCTCTATTGTTCGCTATTCGGGAGGTGCCACAGGCATCCACGGGTTTCTCACCATTTGAGCTAGTGTACGGACGGAGGCCCCGGGGGTTGCTTGATCTGGTAATGGAAACATGGGAAAGTGAGTCCTCCCCGCACAAAACCGTGGTGGAACATATTTCTCAAATGCGAGAAAGGGTGGCTAAAGTGATGCCGCTGGTAAGAGAGCACATGCAGAAGGCTCAGGATGCCCAAAGAAGGGTATATAACCGGTCAGCTAAAGTGAGACAGCTCCAAGTAGGTGACAGGGTAGCTGTCCTAATACCAACGGTAGAAAGCAAGTTCTTGGCCAAGTGGCAAGGTCCGTTTGAAATAGTGGAGAAAGTGGGTGAGGTAAACTATAAGGTACACCAACCAGGGAAAAGAAAACCCTACCAAATTTATCACATAAATTTGTTAAAGCTCTGGAAAGACAGAGAACCGGTGTCCGCAGTGGTGGCGGTACAGTTATGGGACCAGGTAGGGATCGACCTGGTGCAGGTTGCAGCTACCCTAACTAGGCCCCAAACCCAGCAAGTAAAAGAGTTGGGGACAAGAAATGGGGACATGTTTTCAGGGTTGCCAGGACTCACCAACGTCATCGAGCATGACATTGTGACCGAGCCCAAGGTGACAGTCTGGCTTAAACCCTACCGTATCCCAGAAGCTCACAGGGTGGCAGTGTCTGGAGAGGTGAAAAGGATGCTTGAACTTGGGGTTATTCGAAGAGTCGCAGAGCGAGTGGTCCAGTCCGATCGTATTAGTGCCCAAACCCAATGGTACTCTCCGCTTCTGCAACAACTTTAGAAAACTCAACGAGGTCTCCAAGTTCGATTCATACCCCATGCCACGGGTAGATGAGCTGATTGAGAGGTTGGGTCCTGTCAGGTACATCACCACACTGGACCTCACAAAAGGTTACTGGCAGATTCCCCTAACCAAAGAGGCCAGAGAGAAAACAGCTTTCTCTACCCCGGAGGGTCATTTCCAGTACAAGAGAATGCTGTTTGGTTTACACTCCGCCCCCGCCACATTCCAAAGGGCCATGGACAAAACTTTGCCTCCGTTTACCTGGATGACATTGTCATTTTCAGCACGGATTGGGATTCCCACCTTCCCCACGTACAGGCAGTGGTAGACTCCTTGAGAAGGGCAGGGTTCACCATCAATCCGGAGAAGTGTGTGGTTGGGGTGGAGGAAGCCAAGTATCTTGGATACATTGTAGGTAGAGGGTTAGTGAAGCCCCAAATGAGCAAAGTAGAGGCCATACAGGGCTGGCCCCGCCCCCTAACAAAGAAACAGGTCAGAGCGTTTTTAGGCCTAGTTGGGTACTACAGGAGGTTTGTCCCCAACTTTGCCACCATTGCGGCACCGCTGACTGACCTCACCAAAGGCCGAAAGCCCGTCATGATCAAATGGAATGCCGAGGCTGAAAAGGCATTTCAAGTGCTTAAGACGGCACTGTGCCAGGACCCGGTGCTTGTAGCACCGGACTTTTCTAAGGACTTTATAGTGCAGACAGATGCCTCAAGTGAAGGGCTAGGAGCAGTTCTGTCTCAAGAAATCAACGGAGAGGAGCATCCAATAGTTTTCCTTAGTAGGAAACTGACGCCAGCTGAGAAAAACTATGCGGTGGTGGAACGCAAATGTCTTGCCATCAAGTGGGCTTTGGACTCCCTACGGTATTTTCTCCTAGGTAGGAAGTTTCGCCTCATATCAGACCATGCTCCTCTTACGTGGATGAGACAGAACAAGCACACCAATGCCAGGGTAACAAGGTGGTTTCTGTCTTTGCAGGAGTTCAACTTTATGGTAGAGCACAGACCCGGGAGACAGGGGGGGGATATGTACAGGACGCCAGGGTTGGGTCCTGGATGGACGCTACATAGCGCCGATTTTTGGAGTTTGGGCCATTTGAAACACAGGTTCAGGAGGTCACCCTGAAGGGGGTGAGAGGTTCCGGATAGATAAAATGGATCCAGAGAGGACGGGCTTAAAGTCCTCTCTGTCTTCTTTTAATGATATTTGGGGGTCCGGGATTTCGGAGGCTCTGAAGCGACAATTGGGAGGGAAGAGAGCCTCTTCTGACCCCTGGCTTCAGGCACACAAGGGGTTAACCACTTCCAGGAAGTGAGTGTTAAAGGAAAGGAAGTACTGACAGAGGGTGGAGTAGTTTGGAAGTGAAGCTGTGTCTGCAGGGAAGGACTGGAGGACTTCTTACTAAAACGTATGTGCCTTTCTTTTGGTTGTTTTTGCTGTGCTGAAGAAAGACTATTCTAATTTATGCTGGAAACAAGCAGGACTTTTGTTGTGACGTTTTTCTGGTGCTGAAGAAAGCATTATTTTGTTTTGTTTTTTTGATCGCCAATAAAGACCCTTTGCTTTACTGACACGGTCTCGCGGAGCTAAAGAACCCCCAAAGTTCACAATATATATACACATGCATGTGTGTTGGAGGTGCACACCCTAATGCAATAGCCTGCTCACACCTATGATCCTGGATTTGTTTCTACAAACTAGTTACAGCCTTCTTTATTTTCTCAAGCTCAATCAATGCCTGCAGCATATCAGCAGTGATACGACCGATAGTCCATCTTGGTAGTTTGTGGCCTTGGAAGAAGAGAAAAAAAGTATTTAATGGGAATGATGGTCAAGTGGCTGAGGCCTTACATAGAGAATTATGGTCACGTTATTATTTTAGGCAAATTGGGAATATACTTACCTAGCCAGTCTATTCTTGCTTGCAACCTGCTTGCCCTTCAGACACCTACACTACTAGGAATGTACACACTAAAACTACTCTGGAATCTTGGCCCTGGTGCCCGTGTCTACAAAACTTGGGTACCTATAAACCCTGCCAGCTTCTTCCACATCTTCCTTCTCCATTAGACATGTCCATTCATTTTCGTTAGAATGCATTTTCATCCGAAAATCTTTTTTTTTCGTTATCGTTTTAACAAATGATAACGAAAGCGCAAGAAACGAAAACCAAAAGATCCGACATAAAAAATGCGTTATTTTAGTTTTCGCTGCAGTCGACATTATAGAGAAAAGATTCAACATTATAGAGAAAAGATTCAACATTATAGGGAAAAGATTCGACATTATAGAGAAAAGATTCGACAATATAGAGAATAGATTCGACATCCATATTATAGAGAGATTATAGATTCAAAATGATAGATTTTAATGCTCCGCCCATAGGCTATAGAAACATTCTAATGTTGGTTGACTATGACTAGTAATAATAATAATATAATTATTTATTATTATTATTACTAGTCATACAACATTAGAATTCTTGTAGTCGGAATATTCGACCGGAAATGTACGATTCGGCGTAAAGTTTCGAAGTTCCGTTGAATATTCTTTGACCATTCGACAGAAACCAAGTATTATTGGATTTTCGGACAAAAGCTATTCCCCGACGAAAAACAAAATAAATCAAAACGATTTTCGGGAGTAACTAAATACATTTATTTTCCAGACGAAAACGAAAAAACAAAACAAAATATTCCAGTCTGCAAATGTCTATTCTCCATACTAATGTTCAAGGCACTACATACTTTACTAATTTGTGGTGTGGGTGTTTTTTTTTTTTGGACATCTAATCACTTGACATGTTCAGTATACACAAGCCAGATGTAAAAAATACTGGGGCAAACAAGAGGCTCAAAAGTACTTCCTTCAAGTTGTTGCACTCTTCGGCCGCGTACACACTATTAAATAAATCCGATCAAATCGGTCTGACAGACCATTTTGATCGGATTTGTCTGCTGGGATATATTGGTTTGATCATGTACACACGATCAAACCAAAATCCCTGCCGGCAGACAGAGCGGTGACGTGGCGGTGACATTGACGCCGCCACGTCACCGTCACCAGGAAGTAAAACACTTCCACGCATGCGTCGAATCCAGCATGTGCGGACAGATATGTCTGCTGGTTAGTGTACTAACCAGCAGACATGTCGGACGGACGGGTTCCCAGCAGACAGATTTTAAAGCATGCTTTAAAATTTGTCTGCTGAAAAAAACCATCTGCTCGCCCGTACACACGATCAAATTTGTCTGCTGAAACGGTCCGTCGGACGAAAGCTATTCCCCAACGAAAAACAAAATAAATCAAAACGATTTTCGGGAGTAACTAAATAAATGTATTTTCCAAACGAAAACGAAAAAATGAAACAAAATATTCCAGTCTGCACATGTCTAGTATATATGATGATCATTCTAGCAGGCATGACTCTGTGTGACTCTGATCCCCAGGGCCTCTCCTCTACCCATGTCTACCCTGGTAAGGCGTCATTAATGGGCACTGCAGAGCCACGCAGCAAACATAAAGTGTTCTTTATCCCTTAAAGTGGAGTTCCACCCAAAAATGGAACTTCCGCTTATCCCACTCCTTACCCCCTTACATGCCACATTTGGCATGTCATTTTTTTGGGGGGGAGTGGGGGCTTCAGGAGGAGTGGGACTTCCTGTCCCATTTCCTGCATCCGCCGAGGGGCTGGTTAGGCGATTAAGCTTAATCGCCTACACCAGCCCCTCCCTGTAGGCGATCGCATGGGACACATAAAAGGTCCCATGCGATCGCCTGTCCAATCAGCGACGAGCCGCGCCGCGCGCACATGCGCAGTGCGGCTCGCGCATGAGCAGTGGGTGCTCGGCCGTGAAGCCGAAGGCTGTCACGGCTGGGTGCCCATAGTCGGGATGGAGACGCTGGCCGGGGAGGGGGGGAGAGGAGCGGAGCCCCGGTCGGCGCGTCGCTGGAACGCAGGAGCAGGTAAGTGAGTGTTTATTAAAAGCCAGCAGCTACACTTTTAGTAGCTGCTGACTTTTAATAAACACCATTTTTGGCTGGAACACCCCTTTAAGTTACGCCCTAAGCCCATGCCCTTTGTTCCCCCTAGAAACACCCCTGTCATGCCTCGTACACACGATCACTTTTTGTGATGAAAAAAAATGTAATTTTTCATCATGAAAAAAAACTAAATTTTTCAAACTTCATTTTCAAAAATTACGTTGCGTACACACCATCATTTTTGGAAAAATGACGGCACTCTAAAGGGGAAGTTCTATTTGCCTTAAGGCTGCTTTTAGCTGGTTACTTGTTAGTAAAAGACGATTCCTGCTTTTTTGTCTGTTACAGCATGATGAATGTGCTTACTCCATTATGAATGGTAGTTTTACCTCCCATCTCCTAACTTGCTTCTGGGCATGTGCGGGTTTAAAATGTAATTTTTTACGTAGTTTAGCCCACACACGATAATTTTTTATGACACAAAAAATGACATTTTGAAAAATGACATAAAAAATTTGAGCATGTTCGATTTTTTTTTGGTCGTGAAATTTTGCCCACACACCATCATTTTAAATTACATTTTTAAAAATTTCATTTTTTTTCATCACAAAAAGTGATCGTGTGTACGCGGCTTTAGTGGTTAAATGAGTGTGTTTGAAGTTGTCACTTATGATTTTGGGGGAAAGATGGACCTGTTGTCTCTCCTGTTGGGGCCCGGCCAAGGGAAGCCTCCCTTTGTCCAGTCTGGTGGCTTGTCTGGTGACTTTGCCTGTCCCTTTTTCCTGTTGAAAGAACCAAATCCAAAATAAAAACAAAATTAAAGGGGTTGTAAAGGAATTTTTTTTTCATAATAAGCATCCTTTACCTGCAGACATTCCTCTTTTCACTTCCTCATTGTTCCTCACGTCCTCTACGTGTTAGAGTCTTCAAGGAGGTGTGAATTACTGGGCGTGCCGCAATGCGTACTGGGAAATGTAGTTCTTACATGAACGAGCGCCGCAAACCAGGAAGTGAATGAGAGAACAGAAACTAAGAGGTGCTATAGATGAAGGAATTTAATAGGCATTTACTTGTTGTTTAACAGAATCATTACACTATTCTGTCTGTCTACCTTGCAGACATTAATTTCCTTTACAACTCCTTTAACTTAATCTTTACACAAAATATTCATACCTAGATTAGAGAAAACATTATGTCTATTTTTGAAGACAGCTAATTCCAACATTTACATAATGATTTCAGTTAATTATCTGGCTTATTTTTTTGTTATGATGTGATGGATGGAGTCCGTCTGGTCTTTCTCGCAGTGCTTTAAATCCCTCCAGCACTTGCGAATTTGATCCTTTGTTCGGTGCAACGAATATTCTTCCTCCAATACCGCAATGACCTTCTCTAGAATCCAGTCTTTACAGCTGTTGGGCCTATCATAATTCTGCAGCTTACAGTCGTAGTCATATTTCTCCAATATGTGCACCATCTCCACTATCTCCCCCTTGCTTATGGGGGTGGCATCGATAAGCTCCACCACCGCGGGGTCTGCTTGATTTTGGTGATTCCGCCATCATGTTGTCCCTCCCGAATGCTCCGCCGTATATTTTGCAAGCAGAATAGGGAATCTGGTCACACCCCAGCGTCATGATGCTCGGAGAGTGGCGCTTTACGCATGAGCAGGGTATATCGATCCATAACGAGTGGTCAATGTAACAGCAGTAAGGAACGCTTCCATAGGTGCGAGACAAACGCAAGCCAAAAGGAGCCATGAAAAAAGGTATGTTTGAAAATTGGGTCACCGGTGTGGTAGTAGCATATACTGCTTAGATAGAGGCCTATATTGTAACCAGATTATGAGCTATAAGCCACCCATTATGGTTTGTCTTGTGTTCTGTCTTGCAGCCATCTGATTATTGACACCAAAATGAGATCAAACTTGAATTCCCACCAATTTGTGGGGCAATTTATAGAAAAATACAGGGAGCTGACCTGTCTGTGGCAGATAAACATTAAAATTATTCAAATAAAGAGAAGAGGAGGGCAGCAATAAATCAACTGGTGAAATTGGCGAATACTGTGTACCCAAAGGGAACCTACAGTTTGGTGAAGACCAAAATTGGGGACCTCAGGAGCATGTATAACAGGGAGCAAAAGAAGATTTGAGGAATCCAAACAATCTGAAGCAGCAGCAGAAGACTTCCCCAAGCTTTGGTACTTCAACAGCCTGCAATTTCTGTCAGATCAAACTGTACAATGAATATCTCTCTCCACACTACCCTCCACATCAGCTGAGGCCACCGATACTGAGCCTGATCCTACACAGGATGAAAAGGAGGAGGAGGAGAAGGAGGAGGAGCTCAGCTTGAGCCAGGTATAGCACTGTTGAAAGGATTTGCAGACAAAAACACAATGAAGGAGGGAAGGCGGGATTTGGGTTTCTAGAGCACTGGGATGACTTTTCATTGGGGTGCAACCTATATGCTAAAGATGGTTTGCACTTGAATGGAAGGGGGTCTGCTGTGCTGGGGGAGAGGTTTAGGGGAATGCTGGAGGAGTATTTAAACTAGACTTGAGGGGGAGGGGTGAACTAGAATTATATCGGGCACACAGGTCAGTTAGGGGTCAGACATTAGTGGAGAGTGGAATGGGGATAGATGGAGGTGGGGTTATGGCAGGTGACAAGAAAGTTCCCATGTTGCAAACAGCCATTGGAAATTATAGTGCCATTTGCACTACTAAAAATGATATGAAAAACACCAGCTAAAAATGTAACAATACATTTAAGTGTTTGTTCACCAATGCCAGAAGCCTTCCAAGCAAAACAGGTGAGTAGGAAGCTCTGGTGCATGAGGAGAGCTATGATGTAATCGGTATTGCTGAAACTTGGCTTCAATCCTCACATGACTGGGCTATTAATATTCCTGGCTATGCTCTCTTTCGGAAAGACAGGGTAAAAAGGAAAGTTGGAGGCGTCTGTCTCTATGTGAGAAGTGACCTCAAAGCAAGCGTGAAAGAGGACCTGGTTGATGGAGAGTGTGATGAAGTTGAAGCATTATGGGTGGAACTGCATACAGATGTGCGTAGTTCAAAGTTAATCATTGGAGTTTGTTATAGACCACCCAATGTTAATGAGGAGGTGGAGACTCGGCTCCTTGCACAGATGGAAAGGGCTGCAAGGGCTGGGACGGTGATAATAATGGGGAATTGACTGGAATAATGGAATTTCTGGGACAGTTAAAGGACAAAAATGTAAAAACCTATTGCAGGACAATTTTATGGTCCAGTTTATTGAGGCCCCAACTAGGAATGATGCTCTGTTGGACTTGGTAATCTCAAACCATGCAGAGCTTATTACTAATGTTCAGATAAAGGAACACCTGGGTAGCAGTGATCATAACATGATTTCATTTAATATTAACTATAAGCAAGAAATACATACAGGAAAGATAAAAACACCTAATTTCAAGAGAGCAAATTTTCAAAGCATGAGGACTGCTCTCCAGGGCTTGGACTGGGAGGGAATACTGGCACAGATGAACACAGAACAGAAATGGGAATTCTCGAAAAAGACTCTTTGGAACCTCACTGCAAAGTATATTCCCATGGGCAATAAGTTTAAAAGGCTAAAGATATAACCTATGTGGCTCACGGTCAAAGTTAAAAAAGCTATAAACAATAAGAAAATAGCCTTTAAAAAATATAAAAATGAAGGAACACTAGTGTCGTTTAAATGTTACAAAGAATATAATAGAATATGTAAAAAGGAAATCAAGGATGCAAAAATTCAAAATGAACGACAGATTGCAAAAGATAGTAGGACAAACCCCCAAATTTTTTTTAAATATATTAATAGTAAAAAGGTCAAGTCTGAGCATGTAGGCCCTTTACAAAATAATCTAGAGTGGGTGACTGAGGACATAGAGAAGGCAAATGTATTAAATACTTTCTTCAGCTCTGTGTATACAATGGAGTATGGGGGAACTCGTGTCCATAATGGGGGTGGGAGTGACACAGCCCCAAATCCACAATGGCTCAAAAGTGATATGGTCCAGAAATATTTAGACAGAATAAAGGTGGATAAAGCACCTGGACCAGATGGCATCCACCCACGGATCCTAAAAGAATTGAGCTCTGAAATTTCAAAGCCACTGTATCTAATATTTAGGGACTCATTAATGACAGGAATAGTACCACTGGATTGGCGTAGAGCCAATGTGGTGCCTATATTTAAAAAGGGAACAAAGTCTTTACCAAGTAACTATAGACCTGTTAGTTTAACTTCTATAGTTGGGAAGATACTGGAACGTTTAATAAAAGATCACATGGATGAGTTCTTGCTGGAAACAAACTATTTAAACAGCAGACAGCATTGATTCATGAAAGACAGAAGTTGTCAGACAAACCTGATTTCCTTTTCATGAAGAGGTAAGTAAAACCCTGGACAGAGGCGTGGCAGTGGACGTGGTATACTTGGATTTTGCAAAAGCGTTCGATACAGTTCCCCACACACGGCTCATGTGTAAGGTAAGGTCTACAGGATTAGATATATCAGTTTGTAAATGGATAGAAAACTGGCTGAAAGACAGGATTCAGAGAGTTGTGGTTAATGATTCATACTCTAATTGGTCCAAGGTTATCAGCGGTGTACCCCAAGGTTCAGTGTTGGGTCCCTTACTTTTCAATATATTTATAAATGATATTGGGTCTGAGATCAAAAGTAACATTTCTGTTTTTGCAGATGACACCAAGCTATGCAGTGGAATAACGTCCTTGCAGGATGTCTCCAATTTACAAGCCGACCTCAATGCTCTGTCTAATTGGGCGACTATGTGGCAGATGAGGTTTATTGTTGATAAATGTAAAGTTATGCACTTGGGGGCTAAGAATATGCATGCATCATACATGCTAGGGGGAGTTTAACTGGGGGGATCTGTAGTGGAGAAGGATCTGGGGTTTTAGTTGATCATAAGCTCAATAATGGCATGCAATGCCAAGCTGCAGTTTCCAAAGTGAGCAAAGTCCTCTCTTGTATTAAGAGAGGTATGGACTCCAGAGATAGAGATATCATTTTGCCCCTGTACAAATCATTAGTAAGACCTCATCTGGAATATGCAGTCCAGTTTTGGGCACCAGTTCTCAAAAAGGATATCGGAGAACTGGAGAAAGTGCAGAGAAGGGCAACGAAACTGATAAGAGGCATGGTGGAGCTCAGCTATGAGGAAAGATTAGAAAAACTGAATTTATTCACCTCCAAATACGGAAAGGTTTCTTCACAGTAAGAGCTGTGAAAATGTGGAACAGACTCCCTCCAGAGGTGGTTCTGGCCAGCTCAGTAGATTGCTTTAAGAAGGGCCTGGATTCTTTCCTAAATACACATAAAATAACTGAGTACTAAGTTCTGTAGGTAAAGTTGATCCGGGGTAAATCCGATTGCCTCTCGGGGGATCAGGAAGGAATTTTTTCCCCTCCGGTAGCAAATTGGATCATGCTCTGCTGGGGGTTTTTTGCCTTACTCTGGATCAACTGTGGGTATGGAGTTGGGTGTATGGGATGTACTGTGTTTTTTTTATTTTATTTTTTATGGTTGAATTGGATGGACTTGTGTCTTTTTTCAACCTGACTAACTATGTAACTATGTAACTAACTATGTAACTATGATGTTAATTAGATATTATTATGGATAATAATTTTCTGCATTAACAAAGTGAGTTGCATATCAATATACAGCAGTGGCCAAAAAGGATTAGGACAAGAATGAGAAATGCTGGAGTCAGAATGATAGTCTTTGCTATTTGCACACATTCAAGTTTAAAAAGTAATGAGCTGAAAAGCGTTTGTGATTGATGCAAAAAAAAATAAAAAATGATGTCCCATTTTCACACGCAGGAACTTTTTAGCCAAGAAGAGGCCGGGCCCAGCAGGCAGACAACAGAGTGCAGAATCCCTCCCCGATGCACACCTACCAAAAGGACCAGGAAAATTCACCACCTGAATAAGGCCACAGCTGAGTTCCTTACTAGGGCCACATAAGTCATTACAACAGCACCAGATAGTGCTGAAGAGTTTGGCTGTTTTGTAGCTAATAAGCTCCAGGAGATGGACGAGGACCAACGGGAGCTATGGAAGGGGATAATGATCCAGCTCCTCAGTAAGGCCAGGAAGCATGAGATAACCACAAAATCCCATGTGTGTGATGTGGAGCACACACTTCCACCACCTCTTCAACAACAAGCCTACCCACCCCAGAAAAAAATCCACCCCAGCAAGCCCACCCACTCCAGCAGCATGGTGGTCAGTGACAAAATCAGCCACAGGATCCCCAACAAGGCCAGTAGTCTGGGGAGTTTCGGTACTACTATTTTTTATTTATTTTTTGTTTAATTAAGTATGATTTTGTGGGTTATACTTTAGTTCCTTTTCTGTGTATCATTTGCTCTTTTGATTTCAGTTTGTTCATTTTGATGACAGAGAATATGTCTACAATTTTCTTTTTGTTCTGAATGCACAAGAAACAAAATGGCCTCAACTGATGTAGAAAGAAGTGTGGAGAGCGATGGGCGTGGTTCAGACTGGTCTGTCAAAAATCGCAGCCTGTTGTAGTACCACAGCCTGGGGACATATATGTCATCTGCTGCTGCTCTTGATCTCTCGGAGTCCACGACCTTCTATTGCTCCCTATTGTAAGCACTCCTCAGGTTCCCAATTTTGCTCTTCACATAATTGATGTCTGGCCTGAGGTACAGAGGCTTCACCAATTCCACCAGTTGATCTATTGCTGCCTTCCTTTTGATTTTGATATGCCGTTCTTGTGCTTACTTTTCAAAATAAAAAAATATAAAATGTGCTTATGTGCTTAACTTCTAATTAAAGTTTGGGAGTAGTCAGGTACATTACTTAAATATAAGAACAAGGAACACAAATAGAGTTGGAGTTTTGAGCTTCAAAACCACTAGGGGATAATGGGGTTGTGCTAACTTGACACAAAAAAAATAAAAAAAAATCTTTTATTGATATCACTAGAACACAAATCCTTTGTAAATACATTTGTTATTACTCTGTCAGTATCACCAGCAAAGTAGCTTTATTATTAAGCCATCATAAAGAAGGAGAGAATGTGTACTGCATTTCGAAATTTCATAATTTGCTGAGTCACAAATGTGATATGCCCATTACGAATACTAGTTTTACAAGACCGAATGCTTTCGGCTGGTCCTTGCTTCTGAGCATGCGTGTTTGTACTTTGGACTTTAGTCCAATGGACCTGTGTACACACGATCGGATTAGCCAACGTAGGACATTTGTTGCCAGAAGGTTTGTCCGTTCTCACAGCGAACATTTGTCAGATCAAAAGGTGGAAAACGTTTGTCCGATGGAGCGTACACACAGTTGGATTGTCCGAAAAAACAGGTCCTTCCGAGGTTTGTTGTCAAAAAGTCTGATCGTGTGTAGGGGCCTTTAGATTGCGCTTTTTTGCAAAAACACTGAAAATCAAGGGTAGGTACAACTGTAAATAAGCAACTAACGGTATAAATCTGGAGTTTGGATTCACACTTATGTCTTTGTGGCAATGCTTGATCCGCAGTGCTGTGTTGGTGAGCAATGCAGTGTGTTGAAATGTGTGGAAATGCAGTGAAACTCATTGCTGCGCATAGTGTTGAATGAATGGCACATATTTGATGGCAGGAGCGGGGGGGGGGGGGGGGGGTAGGGGGTCCTAATGCTTGGCTAAAGCACATATGTGTATGTAGAGAACTCCTCTTCTGTGCTGAGAACAAACACACTCACTGTGATGTACCACAGACAGCTGCCGGTCATTAATTACAGGTGGCCCTTCCAATCATGTGACTGCTGTGTCAGCCGATCAGAGAAGTCCCATGATCAGGAAGCACATCTTCACACTCTTCCAATAATTTTACCTAAAAAGGCTGCCATATTGTGGTGGCAAGTGGTTAGGTCTAGGTTCAAATGTATGCACTGTGGCAACGCATGTGTATTGATGTATAATTTGTTAGTGCAGCCTATTCCCCAAAAAGGTGCATGTAACTTTTTGTTTAAAATGCAGTGCACCACAATGCATGGTAATAGGTTATCATTGGTTGTTGTGCATTGCAATACATGTTTGTTTGCAAGGCACATTGGCGTTTCATTAACAATACATAGCACTGCAGCTCACCAACAAGAACAAATGTGTTTGTGTGCTGCAGCAATATGCACAATGTTGCACATGTGCCCTCATTACACAGATGGGAATCAGGAAGTATTTGTTTTTCCTTTTAAATCCTTTCAAGTTTTTATTATTTTTTCAATGCAGGGGAGCTTTAGTGAAACATCAGGCTTGACCCCTGATATCTCACTTTTGAAATAGAGAAATAGATTGAGGACACAGGGTTCTCAATGTCCTTCTCCTTTGCAGCCACAGCTGCATTTACACATTGAAAAGGAAGTGTGCTGTACTGACAATTCATGTTGACTTTTCCATCATTTATGATTGAACAATCATTGATCATCTATTCAGCCATCTTCCTGGTGCCCACTGTTTTCGCCTTACTGGGTAGGGATGAGGTTCGAGTCGAACCCCATGTTCGACTCAAACATTGTATGTTCGACTCGAATATCGTATGTTCGACTCGAATATCGTATGTTCGACCGTTCATCGAATTGCACATTTTATGGGTGTTCGTGCCAAATTCGAGTGGAGCGTCATGGCCCATAATTCAGTGTGGCATCACAGGGCATTACTGGCTGATGATTGGCCAAGCATGCACTATGACCCGCATGCTTGGCCAATCACAGCGCTGACTGTACAGAGAGCCGTAATTGGCCAAAGCCAGGGTGGCTTTTGCCAATTATGCATCAGGGGATTTAGTACACGCCCCACACTATATAAAGCGACCTGGAAGTCGGCCTTGTGTAGTGTGTTCCGGCATGCTGAGGAGAGAGAGAAAACGTGTCATTTAATTTGAGTTAAATAAAGCAGGCAGGTGAGTCAGTTAGCTGCAGTTACAGGGCCAGATTCTCAGAGGCGCTACGCCTGCGTAAATGTATATGCGCGGCGTAATTGTAAATGTGCGCCGGCGGATCGATGCGCCGTAAACACAGAACCACATACACCAGAAAATCTTTTTCGTCTGAGCGGCGAAAATGCTTTAAGCTAGCGCGGCGTAGGCGCATAGTTACGCATCGCACATATTCAGCTCCCATTGAATTAGCATGCAAATATGCAAATGAGGGAAATGCGCGTGGTGCGCGTAACACGAAAGCCTTGAGTAAACATACCCCTCATAAAAGCACAGGTAACTTTGCTCAAGACCGTGTGCAAGTCAGCTGGAGAGCACCATAACGGACGAGCTGAGCAATCACACTTACTGGACAACACATTCGTATGCCAACATGCCAGGGGCAGCCATGGTCTGCGCACTACTAATGTATGCAGAGGAAGAGGAGCATAGAAGGAGGAGGAGGAGGAGGGGGGGCACGTGAGAGGATTTAGCGAGCGCGCATGAGCCTCTTTGGCATGGGTGATGAGGAGTAGTGTTGAGCGGAATACGCCATATTCGATTTCGCGATATTGCGCGAATATATAGAAGAAGAATATTCGCGAATATTCGCTAATATCGAATATTCGTGATATTTTATCCAAAAAAAATTTTGCTAATGCGAAAATGATTGCGAAATTCTCATAAACGGAGATCATTTCCTGTATTACTAAACTAATATGCACTAAACACTAACTCTACACTAACTCTACTTAAAAGAAAGGAGAATAAGGGGGCAAAAGAAGGGCGGAGAAGATAATCGCGCAATATTCCTATTGCGCGATTATCTTCTCCGCTCTTCTTTTGCATCAGAGCCAATCAGAATAACTTGAATATTCGGCAAAAGGAATATCGCGCAATATTCCTTTTGCCGAATATTCAAGTTATTCTGATTGGCTCTGATGCAAAAGAAGGGCGGAGAAGATAATCACGCAATATTCCGTTTGCCGAATATTCGAGTTATTCTGATTGGCTCTGATGCAAAAGAAGGGCGCATCAGAGCCAATCAGAATAACTCGAATATTCGGCAAAAGGAATATTGCGCGATTATCTTCTCCGCCCTTCTTTTGCATCAGAGCCAATCAGAATAACTCGAATATTCGGCAAAAGGAATATCGGGCAATATTCCTTTTGCCGTTATTCTGATTGGCTCTGATGCAAAAGAAGGGCCGAGTAGCTGATGTGATTCTTTTATGTTGCCGAAAATTCGCAATGCGAATTTTCGACAACATAAAATAATCGCATCAGCTACTCGGCCCAGGGTCTCTCTCTAATCATACCAGCAATGCTTTTAGACGTCGATGGAGATCACTAGGATGTGATCTGTTTTAAAAATAAAATTGAAAAAATATGAATATTTGCCGCAATATTCGAGTTATTCGCGAATACTCGAATATGCAATATTCGTAGCGAATATTCGCAATGCGAATATTCGTGAGCAACACTAATGAGGAGGTGTATCGCATCTTCAGATTCAGCCCTGCTGCCATCCTGGAACTAACCACAGTCCTGCAGGATGACATCACCAGCCCAACACACCGCTCACATGCACTGCAGCCACTGGTGAAGGTACTGGCAACCCTCCATTTCCTGGCCAGTGGATCATTCCAGCGTACAAGTGGAGTGGTGGCTGGGATGTCACAAACCAGCATAATTAGATGTCTGCACCAGGTTATCCCCGCAATCCTCAGACGCATGTCCCACCACATCATCAGACCCACCACTGAGCAACTGCGGCAGAAGGCAATGACAGATTTCTACAGAATTGACGGATTCCCACGCACCATCTGGGCCATTGATTGCACACATGTGGCAGTACAGCCCCCCAGTGCTACAGAGTACATTTACCGCAATCGGAAGCATTGACATTCCATCAACGTACAGGTGATAGCTAATGCCAAATACCTCATATGGCACATCCGTGCCAAAGACCCCGGGTCCAGCCGTGACAGCTACATATACCGTCAAAGCACCATCCCAGAAGATTTTGAGCAGAACATGTATGGAGACAGCTGGCTGGTTGGTGAGTGACATGGGTGGCAGGCATGACTGTCCCCCATGATGCACTCATCACGAGGGGCACATGCACGGCTAACATCCTCCTGTCTTTTCCCTTACAGGTGACTCTGCATATGTACTTGGACCCCATCTCATGACTCCTTTCCGGAATCCCCAAACCAGAGGAGAGAGAAGATACAATGAAGCACACATCAAAACCTGTGCAGTGGTTGAGCGCACATTTGGCCTCCTTAAGTCCCGTTTCCGATGCCTGGATAAGTCTGGGGGGGCCCTGTTGTATTCCCCAAACTTTGTGGTTCAGATCATCGGTGCATGTTGCATTCTGCACAACTTTGCCATGAGAAAAGGCCTGCAGATTGCCCTACGTGATGACCTGACCCCCCAACCAGACAGCCCCCCCCTGCCAGAGGAGACCCTGTCTGCTGATGAAAGAGCAGTCAGGAGGGTCCTCGTGTTACGAATCTTTGACCGTTAAACACACACATTCATCATGGCACACAGACAATGCAGGCGTGTACACCACTGTGGTCCCTAGATCACACACCCCACATCCACATCACATTGGATTAGCCCAAGTCCAGCATGTAGGACTTGGGAGCAGCAACGCCACGTCAAGGCTCCAATGATGTTGCTGTCCATTAATACACCATTCACACAGCCGTGGGGATAACTTCTCCCCAACGGCCAAGGGTGACACCCCTTACTGGAAGGAGTACCACCCCCACATTCACACACCATTCACACTGCACCGTGTGCAGTATCAAGAAAATAAATAAAAAAGCTCTTCACCAGAGCAAAAAGCAAAAATTAAAAAGCTCTTCACCAGAGCAAAAAGCAAAAATTAAAAAGCTCTTCACCAGAGCAAAAAAAAAAAAAAAAAAATTAATGGGCCTGGCGTGGACTCCGCCTGGTGCCACGGCTCCTGCCACTCACTTGCCTGGGGGCAGCCACAGGTGGGGGGGGGGGTGGGGTAGCAGGTGGAGGAGAAGCATCCCCACGTTCCTCCCTGGCTGCCTGTATGCCCTCCAAGGCGACCGCAATGCGTGTGAGCAGAGCATTCTGGTCCTGGACAGCGACACGCAGACCTTTGACCTCCCCCACAAGATCGGAGGTGGTCGCCTGCAGCTCCCCCAGGCTGGTGACTGTCGCTGCACTGTTGCCAGCGACATCCAGGATGGCATCAGTAATGGCATCCGAGGAGGCCAGGCTGTCGGACAGGCGCCTCATCTCCACCACAACCTCAGAAAGGTGGCGATTCTGCTGGTCCTGCTGCCTGGCCAGGACCTTGGGAACACCCTGGTCTTGCAAGTCGCCTTCCGGGGAGTGGCAGGGGACCTGGCATAAGGGGAGGATGTTGAGGGGCGGGAGATGAGGGGGGTGGAAACAGAGGGACTGGAGAGGTTAGGGGTGGACCCTGAGGGGCTTGAAAAAGATGGGGGGATAGCTTGGGCTGGTCCGGGCAGCCCATGGTCCTCCTCCAAAATCAGGTAGAGCTCCTGGTCCTGGTCGACGAGCTCCTCCTCAACCGCCTCCTCCGTAGAGGTGTGCCCACTTCCCTCCAACAAGGCCTCTTCCAGGGGGGCAGCCAGAGGGACTGGATGTTCGGGGGATGTCTCTGGATGGGCTCTGGTAGCCACAGATGGCCCCGCTCCCTCCTGCACATCTGTGGATGACACAAAAGATGCCCATGTTGGTGGACCCACACACTTGGCACATGTTCCCTTTCACCCCCACACATGCTACACAACAGATAGTATATAAAACACACTTACCTGTCCTCAGGGCTGGCTTTTCAGACTCATAGCCCCCAACTCCCTCAACCTGCTCCCTCTGCAGGCAGCGGGCGACCACCTTCTCCTCCTCAGTCAGGGGGATGGTACAGGGTGGGCCCCCTCCAGTGCCCCTGGCATGCCGACTAATTCCAGCCAGCTTGCCCTTGACCAGACGCCGCAGGTCATTCATCTTTTTTTGAATATCCTGCGGGGTCCAGATCTCATGTGAGAGGGCATTCACTTGGCAAGCCACCTTCATGAGGATTTGATCCCTCCGGGACTTGCTGGTCCAGGCACTGTCAGCACCATGGAGCCTGAAATCGTACTTTTCCATGGCTGATATTACAATGGCCCTCTCCTTTGGGGAGACATTTTTCTTCCTCCTCTCCTTCCCAACAGAAGTCATGGTACAGCAAAAAGTTTTCCCGTGACAATACAAAAAATGGGAGACTTTTGCGCTGCACGGGAGCATGTGTGGGCGCATTATATACCCAGCGAATCGTAGGGAGGCTTTGCGCATGCGCAGAAGGCATCCACGTCACGGCGCGGGGTCAACCACGTCACGGCGCGGGTCATCCACGTCACGGCGCATGCTCCGTTCGTCCCGGCCTTCATTTGCATGGGGTCACGCTTCATTAGAATGCAACACGCCCACTTCCCTCCTACTTTGGAGTTGCGCCGGATTAAGCCGATGAATTTCCGCTACGCAGGCGCATCTTGGAGCGCATTTGCTTAGGGAATACGGTACTTGCTGCTCCGTGTTACGTCGGCGTAGTGCATCTGAGATGCGCTACGCCTGCATAATTAGACACGCATATACGAGAATCTGGCCCACAGTGTGTAGAGGATATATATGCATCCCAGGTGTTGTATATATATTTATACACTGTATTCAGTTTAGCTAGATTCATTCCTGTATTCTCTTCATAATATACTGACAGGCAGGCAGGCAGGTGATTGTGCCAGCTGCAGTATTTTCACTTAATGTACTGTGTCATTTGCACAGTGTGCACCTAAAGCTTACCTGAATACAATTGCTGGTGTTCTCATACAAATACAGGCAGGGACCTCCAGTATTCAGTTTTAGTGTCCTTTGTACAGTGTACACCTAAAGCTTATCTGAATACAATTGCTGGTGTTCTCATACAAATACAGGCAGGGACCTCCAGTATTTTGTTTTAGTGTCCTGTGCACAGTGTGCACCTAAAGCTTACCTGAATACAATAGCTGGTGTTCTCATACAAATACAGGCAGGGACCTGCAGTATTTTGTTTTAGTGTCCTTTGCACAGTGTGCACCTAAAGCTTAACAATTCTACTTAACAACAAACCTACAGTCCCTGTGTAACAGCTGTATACTGCTGTTCAGAGTATATAGGGCCTGGGGGCCCACGCCTTTCCTTTTTTTAATTTGGGTGCGGGGTTCCCCTTAATATCCATACAAGACCCAAAGGGGCTGATAATGGGCTGGGGGGTACCCATGCTATTTTTCTCAATGATTTTTATCCATATTGCCGGGACCAGACATTACATTAAAGCTGCAAGCAGTTTTAAATGACTTTTTTCCTATAGAAATTTCATTTTGTTCAGGGACATTTCTAAACACGGGAAACACGTGCCACTTCACAGGCATACTATAGACACCCAGCAGTTACGATAGATAAACGAATATTTCATTTTTTTTTCACTTTAAGCATCATTAAAATCACTTTTCCCAAAAAAACTGCAGTTTCTAAAACTTTTTTTGCATTGATACATGTTCCCTGGGGCAGGGCCCAGGTCCCCAAACCATTTTTAGGACAATGACTTGCATATTAGCCTTTAAAATTAGCAGTTTTGATTTTGAACGTTCGAGCCTCATAGACTTTAATGGGGTTCTAAAGTACGCACGAACGTTTGGTCCGTTCGAAGGTCCTGATGCGAACTGAACCGGGGGGGTGTTTGGCTCATCCTTACTGCTGGGCATCGACTGCTTCTCACCTGCATAGATCAGTGTTCATGCTATACATTTGTGGGAGAGAAGCATGGAGATTGGAGGGCACAGTGGGTGGATCAGACTGAGCAGAGGCCATTAAATGTAATTGTTTGCAGATTCCTAATGGGGAGGATTCATGATAGCAGAGTGAACAACATGGCACATACACGAATAAAGCCATACACATAGCTTACCAATGAAGTCATTGGCTGGTCAAAAGACAGACATAACATACCAGAATACTTATCCACCTTCCTTTCCCTCCTGTTTTACCCTCAGCATCTCTGCTGACAGAGAGGCTGGGGGGGTAGAATGGGGGGGGGGGGAGGTGGATAAGAATAGAGAAGGGGAAGAATTGTGTGTGCGTAGGGAAACGAGGTGTGAAGGTAAAAGGAGCTGAGTGGAACAAGTAGAGAACTTTATGAGAAAGAATCCCAAGTACTGTAAGAGAGGTGGAAGTAGAAAGGCCTAGTGGTTTAAAATGATGAGGATGGAGGCAACTACTCACTAAATACTCACTAAAATACACGACAGTCAAGAGAGTATCAAAAGTCAATCCGATAAAACCAAGTGTATCGAAATGTCACTTCAAGATTGTAAAAGTTAGAGGTAAGATCTTCCATGTACATGATGTAATTTATTCTGGAGAACCACTGGCCCATTAAGGGGGTCTGTTTGTTTCCATAGGGCAGGAATACAGGCTCTTGCCACATTGAAAAGGTGGATAAGTAAGATTATCTGTATTTGTTAATGGAGAGAGTTATAATGAGAAATAGGTAGGCTGTTGGATCATCCCCTAGGTTGTTTGTTAGAACGGGCAAGTCCAAACATATTCTGGACATGGTTTTGTGTACAATCTGACAATTAACCGGAATAAATGCTAAATAAAGGGTCTGGTAAATATGTAATTTACGGACCCTTTCTTGCCTGAATGAACTCAGTAAATGATTGGTACTGATTACTCCTGTGTCCATTCATCACTAAACCATAGTAAACGGTGTTTACTATGCTTCAGTTTGTGAATGAATAGTAAGCCTGTGAGCGCTTCCTATTAATTAATCTGTGCAGCTAAGGTTGCAAGAAAATGGACTGATAATGTCCCTCAATAAATGTTCTAGTGGATTTTTGTGGGGATTTATTGTTTGCACACTTAAATTGGGGAAGGAATTTTGACATGGAATACTCTAAAATGCTTAGCAGTATTTAGTGACCAGAGTACAGAGTCTTTCTGGTAGCAGTAGTAGCAGCAGCAGCTAATATTGAATTGGCCCAAGGCCCCGCAGTTGAAGACAATGGGCCAAATTTTTGGGCATCTGGTTACCCTGCGCCACAACTGTCTGTACCCACTGCAGTGTCCAGCACACAGTCTCAGGAATCAGTTGCGGTCACTACTCACAAGTCCCCAGGACTTTCTCCAGACACAACCCAGTGAGTGAGAATATATGTGGTATCAAACAACTTTTTATATCTGACGCATCCCCAATATTGCTCCATTACTGAAAAGATTTCAAATTAAAAGTAGGGTTTGGTGTACACTTTCTTTTTCAATAATAGGTCGCATTACTTTATTCAGATTAACAGGATATTTAGAAATTTGATTTGGGAGAATAAGGAGGAAGTTAGCAGCTCGAAACTTGAGAATTTATTTTCTTGCTGTTCAATTGCAGCATCTCCCTCATTTTACTTAGTCTCTTTTGGTTTTCAGGGACGCAGCCACTGCTAGCCCTGGAGAGGGTATCGGGGTGCTCTCCCTTCTCTAAGATACCCACCCTGGTACTTATATATAAGGTGTGGGAATCTGTTAAGGGGATACTGGGGGATTCCTCCTTAATTAAATATACCCCTATTTGGGGCAATGAAAGGCTACCCAGGATATTCACCCTCCAGGGTTTCCAGCGATGGGAACAAGCAGGGATTCTTACTCTCTCTCAACTCCATGAGAAGGGTGTACTTAATAGTGTTGAGCAGAATATGCCATATTCGATTTCGCGATATATCTCGAATATATAGTCGAATATTCGAGATATATTCGCTAAATACGAATATTCGTGATATTTTTGGAAATGAAATGATTGCGAATTTTCGCTATTGCGAATTTTCGCTATTGCGAATGCGAATGCGAATGCGAATTGCGAATGCGAAATCATTCGGCGCATGTGCGAGAAGACATGTCTGCTGGTTAGCATACTAACCAGCAGACATGTCGGGCGGACGGGTTCCCAGCCGACAGATTTCAAAGCATGCTTTGAAATCTGTCGGGTGGCCAAATCCGTCTGTTTGCCCGTACACACGATCGAATCTGTCTGCTGAAACGGTCTAGCAGACCGTTTCCAGCAGACAGATTTGATCGTGTGTACGAGGCCTTAAAGGGATCTTAGATTTTAATTTTTTTTGTAGATCCTTTATACACTTGCCAACCAGGCCAATTCTGACATTTCTCTCCTACATGTAAACATATTTTTTTTTTTTTGCTAGAAAAATTACATAGAACCCCCAAACATTATATGTTTTTTTTTTTTTTAGCAGAGATCCTACAGAATACAATGGCAAACACTGCAACTTTTTATCTCGCCTGGTATTTGGGCAACAATTTTAGATTCATATTAAACATATTTAGAAAATAGATAAAATAATTAGTGCGTAGGTGTGTGATTTTCCCACGATGGTCCAGTAGAGCCCAACTCGTTTCAGGACACCGTCCCTTTGTCAGGGGCTAGTATCAATGTGGAATCACACTATATAATACAAATAACAACATTTAAAATATTAGACAAAGTCACATTGAATATCTGTACATATAAACAATAGGAAAACTCGGTAATCGCTCAGCACACAGATCTCATACCCATTACTACACTGTGCAGAATCTTGGCTGAATTGACGCATATCCCAGCAATGGCAGAGACGGCCCCCAAAAAGAGGCACACACATGAGTGGGATCCACCAAGCAACTCCCAACAAATCCAAAAGGCATCAATCAGAGGTGTGCAGGAGCGTCAGTAAATCGGCTCTTTTATCCTAAACTCAAAAATTAATGAATATAAATCAAAAATATGTATAAAGTGTTATGGACACTGTTCTTCCAAGATGAGTCCCTTTGGGCTAGCGAACCCCCACCAATACCGCAAACGCGCGTCATGTTGTAATACTGTCAGGCGCCGCACAGCCTCCGTATTAAGGAAGGGATCCATATCTGCATAGTGCAAATGCAAGCCTAGCAACCAAGCGTGACATCCACGCCGGAATGTCATTATACGGGGACACAATCAACATCCGGGGTCAACATTTCATCATGTAATAGCCGGCACATTTTTCCCCGGAAATTAGACCAATAGCCGTATCCCAGGGGCACAAGAAACCAGCAAACACCCACAGATGACAGATCCATCCTCCCAAAAGGGAAGGGAGGGAAATACAAACAGCAATCTTTTGTTAGAAAACTGACACCATACACAAAGGCACGCATAACAGCTGTGCCTAGTGACCGCCTCAGAGCAGCACCAGAAGGACCTAGGCATGATACAGAAAGGAAAACACACATGTCCACCCCCGCCCACCCATTGAAGGGGGGGCAGGGCAACAATGCGCCAAGCCCCTCACATGCCTGCCGATGCACGCTTAGCCCCAGGACAAGTTTCCTCCAAAATTCAGAGGAAGCCTGCCAGGCTAAAATATGGGCCGCCCCCTTAGAGGGGGTCGGCCTACGTGCGTCGGGTAGGAGAAAGAAGGATAGACCACAGGGTTGCCCATACCAATGTCAAGACACTCGCCAAGCAGCCATAGCCAGACACAAGGTAAATGTAGACATATACATACACATTACATTGGAAAAAATGGTACAACATATTTAATAAATAATAATCATGAATAAAAATGTATAACAAAGCAGAATACATGAAATGGGTAGTACACCGAAATTAACGGTATATACATGATGGCATCACTGGGTCACTCTTTCTCACACCCTCCCGAGGCAAAACCTTCCTAAAAAAAGACCTAAAAATGTATTTGTTTAGTCCTGGGGGCATAGTAGCCCCAGGGTCTACAATCCAGCGGGTCTCCTCTGGTGCAGCACTTTATTCCAATCTCCTCCCCTGGAATTAGGATGAATCCTATCCAGGATCAGAAACTGAATCCTGGGGAATTTTCCTTCATGTTGTTGCATAACATGTCTCCCTAATAGGAGCTCAGGGTTTGCCATTTTCATGGAACTTATGTGTTTAGAAGCTTGCTTGTAGAACTGCAACTTGGTTTTCCCCACATAAAATCTATTACACTGACACATAAGAAGATATACCACCCCCTCGGTCTTACAGTTAAAAAAATGGCGAGGTTTGTATGGTCGTCCGTATATTACCTTGTCGAATATTCATATATTGACAGACTGGACAGCCCCCACATGTAAAGGAACCCCATCTTTTTGTAAGGATCTTTGCGAAACACTCCTTTAAATTTACTCTTGACTAGTTGGTCCTTAAGTGAGGATGCCCGCCGATAAGTAATCATGGGTTCCTTGGTCACAAATGGACCCAACTGTCAGAATAGGGTACTTACCAAGGCCGAGAGCGGTTCGCTGTTGTGACTAAGCGCAGTCCGCCCCCTGGAGGTGGTACAGAGGATGGATGGCACCAAGAGGCACAAGCTACCAGCAGGCAGGGTAGAGCTTGTGTGGAAGTCCTGTGAACAGGGACCGATGGGTATCAGGGTCCAACAGAAGAAGACAGGTAGAAAGTCCAGAGCAGGCTGAGGCTCAAACACAGGTAAGCAGACAATCCAGGATACAGACTGGGGGTCAAGGCCCTGGAGACAGGAGGCACAACCAGGACACAAGCAGAAAGTCAAAGCACAGGAGACTGAAGGTGAATCCGGGTCACAGGCTGAGGGTCAAGCACAGTAGGCAGGAACAAAGTCCATAAAACAAGCCGAGGTCGGGTCCAGAAGAAGATCAGAGTAAGTCAGGGTCAATTTGGGTCACAGCAGGCAATCAATCAGGAAACAGGAACTCAGGTACAGGAAGCTGAAGACAACCAGCAATTTCCTTTGGGCATCTGCTCAGCTTTATAGGCAGCCAGGAAGTCATGTGGAAGTCATGTGGTGTGTGTCATGTGACAGCCAGTCTGCAGCTGAAGGTTTCTTTGACAGCTCCCACTTACAACTTTGCTGCCATCTAGTGTTCAGAATCCAATATGTTTCTCTGACACCAACATTGGATCGATGGACAAAAGGTGCCAAAACCTTTACAGCTCTGTGCAGATTGTGGTATTTTTTGATGATCCTTACTGTATCGAGTGCATCACTTTTCTTTTTTTTTCTTTGGACCGAACAACAGTTTGTGTCTTACATGTCCATTAGCCCGTCTAAAGGCTTTTTTTCCAGACTGGTGTGTCAGTAGCCTCTTTGTAACAACCTATCCCTTAGGGCAACAGCCTCCAAGAGAAACGTATCTTGGCTAGAGCAGTTACGCTTTAGCCGCAGATACTGGCTGTATAGAATGGATCTGACTAAAGCTTGAGGATGCAAACTTGTCGCATGGAGGACGGTGTTTCCTGCAGTGGACTTCCTGTATAGTCCACTTGACAGATTCCATAAATTATTTTTGTCAAGGTTACGTCCAGGAAGATAATACTGGTTTCACTGAAGGCAACGGTAAATTTAAGATTGAAGTAATTTTCATTCATAATGGAAACACATTTCTCCAAATCCTCTGCCGAGCCTTCCCATAAAAGCAAAATATCGTCAATGTAGCGGAACCAAGCCCACACATGATGAATCTAAGGCTTGACTAACTCACTGGACAAAATGACTTCTTCCACTCCCCAGGTGAAGGTTGGCATACGAGGGGGAACACAAGGTTCCCATCGCAACCCCCTGCACCTGGAGGAAGTGGGAGCTGTCAAAGGTAAAAACACCATGCCAAGTATAAATTCAAGGGCCATGATGATAAATTCACAAAGTTTAGGATCTCCCCGTTGTATAGGGGTGATCACATGTCTGATGGCCGCTAACCCTAAATGGTGGGGAATGGAGCTGTAAAGAGCTTTGATACAATAGCAACCAAATAAAGTGTGTTCAGACATATGAAGATCCTCCAATTTCTGTAGTAAGTGGATGGTATCCCTAACATATGAGGGTAACTGGACCACAAAATGGTCTCAGATGAACATCAATATACACAGATATCAGTTGGTATCCAATGTTAACATAACAACTAAGTTATCTAAGAGAAGTAATGTAATTTCCACTATAGACAAAGGTAACGTAACTTAACCTATTATTAACCATGAACATGCAAGATATAGTTATCGAAGGGAGAGGGGGAGGGGAAAGGGGGCCAGGCTAGTCACCAGCTTGAAGTATACCCGTATTAGTGATTCTTGGGTTGATTTACATTACCTTGAATATTAACCTCCCTGGCAGTATGATTTTGTCAGATTTTTGATGCTGAAAGCGGTACAATGTTTGCATGGAAAATATTGTCGTTTCATATTGT